>JBBGZY010000453.1:3090000-3512782 GCA_037952925.1 Lithobates clamitans | reverse complement strand
GAAGTGGGGGGGGGTCGGATGAATGGAAGTGGGGGGGGGTCGGATGAATGGAAGTGGGGGGGGGGTCGGATGAATGGAAGTGGGGGGGGGGTCGGATGAATGGAAGTGGGGGGGGGGTCGGATGAATGGAAGTGGGGGGGGGGTCGGATGAATGGAAGTGGGGGGGGGTCGGATGAATGGAAGGTGGGGGGGGGGTCGGATGAATGGAAGTGGGGGGGGGGGTCGGATGAATGGAAGTGGGGGGGGGGGTCGGATGAATGGAAGGGGGGGGGGGGTCGGATGAATGGAAGGGGGGGGGTCGGATGAATGGAAGGGGGGGGGGTCGGATGAATGGAAGGGGGGGGGGGTCGGATGAATGGAAGGGGGGGGGGGTCGGATGAATGGAAGGGGGGGGGGTCGGATGAATGGAAGGGGGGGGGGGTCGGATGAATGGAAGGGGGGGGGGGTCGGATGAATGGAAGGGGGGGGGGGTCGGATGAATGGAAGGGGGGGGGGGTCGGATGAATGGAAGGGGGGGGGGGTCGGATGAATGGAAGGGGGGGGGGGGTCGGATGAATGGAAGGGGGGGGGGGGTCGGATGAATGGAAGGGGGGGGTCAGATGAATGGAAGGGGGGGGTCAGATGAATGGAAGGGGGGGGTCAGATGAATGGAAGGGGGGGGTCAGATGAATGGAAGGGGGGGGTCAGATGAATGGAAGGGGGGGGTCAGATGAATGGAAGGGGGGGGTCAGATGAATGGAAGGGGGGGGTCAGATGAATGGAAGGGGGGGGTCAGATGAATGGAAGGGGGGGGTCAGATGAATGGAAGGGGGGGGTCAGATGAATGGAAGGGGGGGGTCAGATGAATGGAAGGGGGGGGGAGTCAGATGAATGGAAGGGGGGGGAGTCAGATGAATGGAAGGGGGGGGTCAGATGAATGGAAGGGGGGGAGTCAGATGAATGGAAGGGGGGGTCAGATGAATGGAAGGGGGGGTCAAATGTATGGGGGCGGGGTGTTAGATGGGGGCGGGGTGTCCCCCTGTAGTGGGGGAGGGGAGGTGTCCCCCTGTAGTGGGGGAGGGGTAGGTGTCCCCCTGTAGTGGGGGAGGGGTAGGTGTCCCCCTGTAGTGGGGGAGGGGTAGGTGTCCCCCTGTAGTGGGGGAGGGGTAGGTGTCCCCCTGTAGTGGGGGAGGGGTAGGTGTCCCCCTGTAGTGGAGGAGGGGTGAGGTATCCCCCCGTAGTGGGGGAGGGGTGGGGTATCCCCCCGTAGTGGTGGAGGGGTGGGGTAGGTGTCCCCCTGTAGTGGAGGAGGGGCAGTGTGTTCCCCTGTAGTGGGAGAGGGGAGGGGTAGGTGCCCCCTGTAGTGGGGGAGGGGAGGGGTGGGGTATCCCCCTGTAGTGGGGGAGGGGCAGTGTGTTCCCCTGTAGTGGGGGAGGGGAGGGGTGGGGTGTCCCCCTGTAGTGGGGGAGGGGCAGTGTGTCCCCCTGTAGTGGGGGAGGGGCAGTGTGTCCCCCTGTAGTGGGGGAGGGGAGGGGTAGGTGCCCCCTGTAGTAGGGGAGGAGTGGGGTGTTCCCCTGTAGTGGGGGAGGGGCAGTGTGTTCCCCTGTAGTGGGGGAGGGGTGGGGTGTCCCCCTGTAGTGGGGGAGGGGTGGGGTGTCCCCCTGTAGTGGGGGAGGGGTGGGGTGTCCCCCTGTAGTGGGGGAGGGGCAGTGTGTTCCCCTGTAGTGGGGGAGGGGTGGGGTGTCCCCCTGTAGTGGGGGAGGGGTGGGGTGTCCCCCTGTAGTGGGGGAGGGGCAGTGTGTTCCCCTGTAGTGGGGGAGGGGTGGGGTGTCCCCCTGTAGTGGGGGAGGGGAGGGGTGGGGTGTCCCCCTGTAGTGGGGGAGGGTGGGTGTCCCCCTGTAGTGGGGGAGGGGCAGTGTGTCCCCCTGTAGTGGGGGAGGGGAGGGGTGGGGTGTCCCCCTGTAGTGGGGGAGGGGAGGGGTGGGGTGTCCCCCTGTAGTGGGGGAGGGGCAGTGTGTCCCCCTGTAGTGGGGGAGGGGCAGTGTGTCCCCCTGTAGTGGGGGAGGGGAGGGGTGGGGTGTCCCCCTGTAGTAGGGGAGGAGTGGGGTGTTCCCCTGTAGTGGGGGAGGGGCAGTGTGTTCCCCTGTAGTGGGGGAGGGGTGGGGTGTCCCCCTGTAGTGGGGGAGGGGTGGGGTGTCCCCCTGTAGTGGGGGAGGGGTAGGTGCCCCCTGTAGTGGGGGAGGGTGGGTGTCCCCCTGTAGTGGGGGAGGGGCAGTGTGTTCCCCTGTAGTGGGGAGGGGTAGGTGTCCCCCTGTAGTGGGGGAGGGGTAGATGCCCCCCTGTAGTGGGGGAAGGGCAGTGTGCCCCCCTGTAGTGGGGGAGGGGCAGTGTGTCCCCCTGTAGTGGGGGAGGTGTGGGGTGTCCCCCTGTAGTGGGGGAGGGGCAGTGTGCCCCCCTGTAGTGGGGGAGGGGTAGGTGTCCCCCTGTAGTGGGGGAGGGGTGGGGTGTCCCCCTGTAGTGGGGGAGGGGCAGTGTGCCCCCCTGTAGTGGGGGAGGGGTAGGTGTCCCCCTGTACCGGTGTCACACACTCAGTGAAGGTAGGTAGCCGGTATTGTTGTCTCTCTCTCCGGTCTCAGTGACACATCACGCCCCTCCCATCTTTCTCCCCTCTCTAGGGGCCCCTCAGTCTCCCCCTAGGGGCCCCTGCCCTCCCCGGTGTCCCCCTTACCTCTGATTCTGAGGTGGCGGAGGGAGCGGGCGCGGATGCTGGCCGCCATGTTGCTCGGAGGGGAGACATTCACAACACCGGAAACCTCGTGAGATCCCGCGAGAAGACGGGAAGGGGCGGGGCGAGTGGGGGCTCCTCGGGAGGTCGGTGTCCGGGATCTCGGATCACCACAATGATGATTTACAGGAACCTATTCTCTTTGGTTTGGCTGTAAAGGGATTTTGCCGTCAGCGAAGCCAGGGACGCCATCTTTGTGATGGGCAAAGCGCTGAGATTTGGGATGGGGGATGGAGCACGGACTGGAATAACCCGCAGTGTCAACACAGGAAAAAGATTCGTCTACGGTGAATCACCATCGGCCATGTTTGTTGTGGGCACATCATTGTGTTGTGATGGAAGCTGAGGGATTATCAAGGAACCGTCTTTAGTTCCTCCATAACGGAATTAGATTGTACAGATAACGGGCCGGACAGTCCAGCCTGAAGTGTATATGTGGTCTGTGAAGCCGCACTACTCGGGCGGGTTGACCAATGCAGCGGCTGGGCGCGGACTCGCAGCTTAGGGAATGGACGTGCTGTATGGATGCTGCGGCCGCCATGTTTGTTATGGGCAAATTGATCTAATTATACACGCAAGATAGGATGTTATATTCCTAATTGTTAGTGGCGTCAGCTTTCCTCGTATTTCTGAGATATTTTATGATACACTTGGCTGGCAATACAGGATATTCACAGCTGTGTGCCTCCAGGGTTGCCCATAACAAAGATGGTGTAATAGCTGATTTGAAATAGGTGGGTGGCTAGGACCCCCTAGTGGCAGCTATTCTGAACTGGTAACAGTGACTGGGATCAGTGCACATGACTACATCTACTTATTGGGGGGATTCACTAAGACTGGAGCAGCTGTGCATGGCAACCAATCACCTTCTGGCTTACATTTTCAATAAAATGTCTTTCACGCGGGCGTGCCAGTTATATGGATTCCGCTTGCTCAGCGGGGGATCGATCTGATCTGTGCTGAGAAGACCGTTGACCGGTCCTGTCCGCTCACCTGTGCAGGGACGGACCTGTCAGAGCCCCGCTCTCCTCTATGGGGAGATCGGATAAAACCAGACCGCCTGTCCGTTTTATCCGATTCGCCAGACGGATAGAAAATAGGACCACCATCCATCTGGATTTGGCAAACAGGATTGGATCCGATAGCGGGCGGGTGTCAGGGGACATGTCACCGATCACATCCGCCACCCATAGAGGTCCGATCAGGTCCACCTGAAAAACTGACAGACAGATCTGATCAGACAGCCCATGTGAAAGGGGCCTAACTGAATAAGCTGAAGAGAGATGATGATCAGCTACTATTCTCTTAGTAAATACCCCCCATTACTGTGATGCAGGATTTATATAGTAATGCCCTATACACACGGTCGGATTTTCCGACGGAAAAAGTGCGATCGGATTGTGTTGTCAGAAATTCCGATCGTGTGTGGGCCCCATCGGACTTTTTTCTGTCAGAAATCCCCACACACAAAGTTTGAGAGCAGGCTATAATATTTTCCGACAACAAAATCCGATCGGTTAAATTCCGATCGTGTGTACACAAATCCGACGCACAACGTGCCACGCATGCTAAGAATAAATTAAGAGATGAAAGCTATTGGCTACTGCCCCGTTTATAGTCCCGACGTACGTGTTTTACGTCACCGTGTTCGGAACGATCGGATTTTCCGACAACTTTGTCCGACCGTGTGTATGCAAGACAAGTTTGAGACAACATCCGTCGGAAAAAATCCTAGGATTTTGTTGTCGGAATGTCCGATCTTGTGTACAGGGCTCCCAACTGTCCCTGATTTCGAGGGACTGTCCCTGATTTGGAACAAGGTACTGCTGTCCCTCTTTCCTCCTCATTTGTCCATCATTTCGGTCTGATATATATAGTTGTATATAACATTCACTTTTTATCTTTCAAAAAGTGTTCCCCAGTGCTAAACCTTTCATCTGATTTCTAAATTGCTGCATTTGTTCATTTTAAAAGCCAATATAAAGGAATAGTAGTGGTAAAAAAAAAAGCCCGTCTGGATTTAATTAACATTTTTTTGGGGTTAATTCTCCTTTAAGGGGGTGTGGCAGGGGGCGTGTCCTATGTCTACATACATTTGTTAGTAGGTGTCCCTCATTCCCATTACAATGGTGGGAGGTATGGGTTTGTGCAGAACTTTACAATATTAAATCTGACCTTCTCCCAATAAAACAACTTATTTCCACCTCTCTCCTCCCTTCCCTTTACCACAATCAGATGCACATTTCTTAGGCCGTATATCCATGTGAAGGGCCGCCTCTACCTGTATGGGATGCACAGGTGTCCCCTGCATACAGCCTGCTCAGATCAGTGATAGGTGGGCGGCTGCACAGATCTCCAATGCATCCCCGAGTGTACATCCATGCGGGTCCCATGCATTCTGATTGGTGTATCAGACCCGCATGGATGTACACTCTGGAATGAGCTTGTAGACCCATGCAGCCGCCTGCTGGTCATTGATCTGAACAGGCTGCCTGCACACCTGTGCATCCCATGCAGGTAAAGTCAGCCCTTCACACGGGTGTACGGATTGGTATGTCTATGGATGATCGCGTGGGACATCCATGTCCCACATCCCAGGAGACAGTTTTTGTGGCAGGCGCATGCGCGTGCCAAGGGATTCCGTACATGTACAGATGTGTCGCAGGGTGTGGGATCCAGCAGAGATCTGCATCATCAGTGGCTAAAATAAGTATTGAACACGTCACCATTTTTCTAGGTAAATATATTTCTAAAGTTGCTATTGGAATGAAATGTTCCCCACATATCGGTAACAACCCCTCGTAATCCGTACATACAAAGAAACCAAAACAAATAAGTTCAGAAATTAAGTTATGTGTACTAAAAGGAGATGAAAGAGAAGAGAGTTTAATAAGACTCGGGGCCACTCATTACAATTAGAAGAAAAGAGGTTTAACCTTAAACTATGTAGAGGGTTCTTTACTGTAAGAGCGGCAAGGATGTGGAATTCCCTTCCACAGGCGGTGGTCTCAGTGGGGAGTATTGATAGCTTCAAGAAACTATTAGATAATCACCTGAATGACCGCAACATACAGGGATATACAATGTAATACTGACATAAAATCACACACATAGGTTGGACTTGATGGACTTGTGTCTTTTTTCAACCTCACCTACTATGTAACTATGACACAGGGAAAAGTATTGAACACATGAAGAAAGGGAGGTGCAAAAAGGCACGGAAAGCCAAGACACCAGCTAAAATCTATCAGTGATTAGAAAGCAATCCTGTTCTTGTCAGTGCAAATTAATATCAGCTGGTTCAGTCTCAACTGATAGCCTATAAAAAGGTGTCTCATTACAAAGGTGTCACACAAGAAACATCTCATGATGGATGAAAGCAAAGAGCTCCCTCAAGACCTTCCCAAACTTATTGTTGCAAAACATACTGATGGCATTGGTTACAGAAGGATTTCTAAACCTGCAGACATTCTCATTCTTTCCCCCTATTTTCTACTAATGTATATAAAGAAAATCGGGAGAGGCGATACCCTGGGGAAAATGTTTTGCTCTATTATTGTGTAAACTGTCATGCTCTTGTGGGGAAGTGGAACATATGACGCCCTAAGTCTGGTGAAAGTTAAAGTGGAGTTCCACCCACTTTTACAACTCTTCCTCACTAAACTGTGCACTGTAAACGAATTGGATATTTTTAATTTTTTTTCTCAGCACCTACTGTATATCTGCTGTATTCATTTTTCACTTCCTCCTCCCTGGCCGTGGCCCATCGCATCATTTCCTGTTTGCAATGCTTTCTGGGAAGGGGCGGCAACTTCCTCTGACACTGCCGTTGCTATAGAAACCTGACCTGAAACCTATTACACTGCTTGTGCTGCACTGAGCATGTGCGAGATCTGCAAGGATGAGATCCAGGAAGAAATACAGTCGGGCTTCAGATGCCCACACTTAAGATGGCCACGGCCTGCTGTAAGTTTATAAAATAACAAACTACTGCTATAAACTAACAAAACAGACCTTAGTTTACAGGCTAGCTTTACTAGAATACACTAAGCTTGTGTATTATAGGGGTATTTTTATTTAAAAAGTATAATTTCGTCCGGAACACCTCTTTAAAGCCAAGACAGTTTGACGTGCTAGGATCTCAGGAGATATACCTGTTCAAGTTCTTCAGATCTCCCCTCCCATGGGGATATGTATACTGTTGTGACATGTTGTACCGTATGTCTTCATACACTATGATTTTTGTATTACTCTTTCTTATGTTGGCTCTATGGGTCTTGTCTTTTCTTGACTACATAAATAAAAAATTTTTTCAAAAAATAGGATTTCTAAACTTCTGAATGTTCCAGTGAGCACTGTTGGGGTCACAATCCAGAAGTGGAAAGAACATCATTTCACCATAAACCGGCCACGACCAGGTGCTCCTCGCAAGATTCCTGACAGAGGAGTGAAAAGAATTATCAGAAGAGTTTTCCAAGAGGTCCACTTGCAAAATGGCAGATAGATCACTTCCTGTTTCCTGAGAGGCTATATAAACTAATTTGACATCTGACATTAGAGGATCCTTTGATAACGTCCTAGTGGACGAAACGCATCGGGGAGGACACACTAGTGCGAACGTCAGGCCACTGTCTGATACTAGTTCAGCAGTGGCACCCATCGTCATATATTTTTTAGGATTTATTTTATATTGGCTTTTAACATATAAATACTGCACTATGGAGACTTTATCTGGCTCCTGGTGAACTTTATTTACCACAGTTACCTCTGGATGTTGCCAGTTGCTGAACAGCCTTCCCCACAATAGATGGCGGATCTACACTGAGTGCGTGTTTGCTGCTGTAACGGCAGCCAGCTTTTCCGGTGAGTGTTCATTTCACAGGGGTTGCGGTGGATGACTCTGGAGCACTGTACTGGATCTCCTCTTCACTTTTCAAGTCACCACCAATTTTTTGTGCACATCTTTGCACTGAACTATTGTATTTTCACCAATAAGTGAATAATAATAATATTGCTGATCCTATCATGGGACTGTGCATTTAAAGCTTTATTTTTCATTATTTTGTTTTTTTTTTTTTTGTTGATTTCATTCTAGATTGGATATATATATATATATATATATATATATATATATATATATATATATATATATATATATATATATATATATATTTATTTTTTTTTTTTTTTTTCACTTTAGCACTTTTTCACTTTAGCACTTTTTTGGACTTTATTTCAATGTGCTGTCCATTTATAACACAGTAGGGATCATTTACTAAAACTGGAGAGTTCAGAATCTGGTGCAGCTGTGCATGGGGGCCAATCAGCTTCTAACTTCAGCTTCATCAATGAAGCTTTGACGATAAAACCTAGAAGCTGATTGGTTTCTATGCAGAGCTGCACCAGATTTTGCACCCTCCAGTTTTAGTAAATAACCCCCAATATTTACATTTCATTGCTGTTCATTTACTTTTGGCGCTACACACTTTTTCTTAAGATTTTTTATAAGTTTGGAATATTACTTATCTGTGCCAGCTGCTGCCCCACCACAGCGCAGAGATACAGCTTATTTATTTCAGGGTCCACTTGCGGAGAGCTTCAGAAAGACCTGGAATTAGCAGGTACAATTGTTTCAAAGAAAACAATAAATAATGCACTCAACCGCCATGGCCTATCTGCACACTCAAACATAAAAAGTGAAAAACTGCGCTATTCATTAACCTCCTCATATCCCCGCTATTGACAAAAGATGGCAACAGCGTGGACCTACATTGCCGGGACTACATCTATTGACGTTGTCCCGTGCACGAGCGGCCTGCGTGCCCCCTGCAGGGCGCGCTTGGTAATCAGCGAGTCTATGAGACTCGCCTGATCACAGATCAGAGTAAGGGGTCGATCCCAACCCCTTACCACATGATCAGCTGTCAGCCAATGACAGCTGATCATGTGATGTAAACAGCTGGTAATCGGCTATTTTTTCTCCTCGCTCTGACAATGTGAGGAGGAAAAAAAAGCCGATCACCGGCAGCCGTGAGAGGGACATCAGTCCTGATCACGGCGATCATCTGTGCCCCCTGCCAGTGACACCCAGCAATAGGCAGCAGTGCCGCCTACCAGTGCCCACCAGCGTCACCCATCAGTGCCACCCATCAGTGCCCACAGTGCCACCCATCAGCGTCCACAACCAGTGCCACAACAACAGTGCTGCACATCAGTGCCACCTATCAATGCCCATCAGTGTCACCTACCAGTGCCCATCAGTACTGCCCATCAGTGCCACTTATCCATGCCACCCATCAGTGGCCATCAGTGCCGCCTTATCTATCCTCGTCAGTGCTGCCTTATCTGTGCCTATCAGTGCCGCCTTAACTGTGCCCATTAGTGCAGCCTATCAGAGCCCACCAGTGCCGCCTCATCAGCGCATATCAATGAAGGAGAAAAATTACCTGTTTGCAAAATTTTTATAACAAACTATGAAACATGAATTCTTTTTTTTTCAAAATTTTCCATCTTTTTTTGTTTGTTTAGCAAAAAATAAAAATCCCAGCTGTGATTAAATACCACCAAAAGAAAGCTCTATTTGCGGGAAAAAATTGATAAAAATTTCATTTGTGTACAGTGTTGTATGACCGCGCAATTGTCATTCAAAGTGCGTCAGCGCTGAAAGCTGAAAATTGGTCTGGGCAGGAGGGGGCGTTTAAGTGCCCAGTAAGCAAGTGGTTAAACAATAAAAAAAATTCCAGCTGCAACTTATCTGTGAGACACACACAGTGCAAATTATAACCCCTATAAAGTTGCATTTATCATAATATCCTTAACCACTTAAAGAGGGAGTCCCGCGCAAAAAAATTTTTTAAACGTCAGCAGCTACAAATACTGCAGCTGCTGACTTTTAAAACATGAACACTTACCTGTCACAGGGTCCAGCGATGTCGGCACACGAGGCCGAACCGTCCCTCTGTCCTCGGATGCTGCCGCCGCCATCTTCGGTATGGCAATCAGGAAATTAAGTCTTGCGGCTTCACTTCCCTGTTCCCTACTGCACATGCGCGAGCCGCGCAGTGCAATCTGAAATGTCCGTGCTGTCTCTGGGACCTGTGTGTGTCCCAGCAGACAGCACGGCGGGACAGGAAGAGTCATAGACTCCCGTGGGAGTCTATGCCCGAAAGTGGGTGCAAATACCTGTCTTAGACAGGTATCTGCACCCTCCTCCCCCCTGAAAGGTGCCAAATGTGACACCGGAGGGGGGGAGGGTTCCAAAAAGCGGAGGTTCAATTTTTGTGTGAACCTCCGCTTTAAGGACCAGCCTCGTTTTGGATTTTAGGTGTTTACATGTTTAAAACAGTTTTTTTTTTGCTAGAAAATTTACTTAGAACCCCCAAACATTATATATTATTTTTTTTCTAACACCCTAGAGAATAAAATGGCGGTCGTTCCAATACTTTTTTTTGCACCGTATTTGCGCAGCGGTCTTATAAGCGCACTTTTTTTGTAAAAAATTCACTTTTTTGAATAAAAAAATAAGACAACAGTAAAGTTAGCCCAATTTTTTTTATATTGTGAAATATAATGTTACTTAAATTGATACCCAACATGTCACGCTTCAAAATTGCGCCCGCTCGTGGAATGCCGTCAAACTTTTACCCTCAAAAATCTCCATAGGCGATGTTTAAAATATTCTACAGGTTGCATATTTTGCATTACAGAGGAGGTCTAGGGCTAGAATTATTGCTCTCGCTCTACCGGTCGCGACGATACCTCACATGTGTGGTTTGACCACCGTTTTCATATGCGGGCGCTACTTGCGTATGTGTTCGCTTCTGCGCGCAAGCTCGTCGGGACGGGGGTTTTTTTTTTTTTAAATTTCTATTTTTATTATTTATTTTACACTATTTTATTTATTTTTATACTGTTTTAACAAAAAAAGGGGTCAAAAAGACCTCAGATCTCATATTTACACTAAAATGCAAAAAAAAAAAAGTCTTTTAAAAAAATGACATTGAAAAAAATACGCCTTTAAGAGGCGTGGGCGGAAGTGACGTTTTGACGTCGCTTCCACCCAGCAGTGTCATGGAGACAAGTGGGCGCCACCTTAGCCTCACTCGTCTCCAGGCACAGCACAGAGAAGGACGCGATCGCCTCCGCAGCTACCGACAGCCCCGGCAAGCGGCGGAGGGCACCGGATCGCGGCGGGAGGCCCTCTCCCGCCACCGATAAAAGTGATCTCGTGGCAAATCCGCCGCAGGGACCACTTTTATCAGAAAGCTGGCCGCCGCACGAAAACGGGGATACTGGGGTTATGGCAGCTAGCTGCTGCCATAACAACTGTATACCCCTCAAAGTTTGGACGTACATCGGCGTGCGGCGGCCTGGAAGTGCTTAATTGTGAAAAAGAAAAAATATATGAAAGAAACAAAAAGTCCATATAGTGACAATGTCCATCCAAATTTGTATACACCATTCGTCACCGAAACATGTGTAGTATAAAGTGTAAACCTTCACCTTATGAAATGCTTGCTTACCAGAACTTATTGGCCTTCTATTACAGGAGGTCAATCTTGCCTGCAGCTCATAACCTAGCCAGAGCCTTTGTGTCCACCCGAGACAGGAATGGCCGTAATGCCGAGATCCACCACTTTATAGGTATTCGATCATATAGACTCTCCAAAAAACTTTAACTTGCTATAGCATAAAATCCTTTAAAAGTTTATTGCTTTAAAAAAACATTTGCAATTACATCAAGTACTAAAAAATCACACATGTGAAAAAAATCCGTCCTGCTCCAACTGCAGCCCTCCCTTTCTGGAAATGTGCGTACGCTCCACCCGACGCGTTTTGTTACTGTACGCATGCTCACCACGCAATACTCGATTGCTGAAGAAAAAACATGTTGACGCTCATTTAAAAAGTTTGCTGCACAACATTTAGACAAGCCTGTGAAATATATATTTAGTATATAGTAACAATATAGTCTGCTCAGATGAGACCAAAATTGAGCTCTTTGGATGCCATAACACACACCATGTTTGGAGGTCAAATGGCACTGCACATCACCCCAAAAACACCCCCATACCAACAGTATAGTTTGGTGTCGGGCATGCCCAACTTCATGGTGTCGGGCTGTTTTTCAGCACACGGTACTGGAAAACTTTGTGTCATTGAAGGAAGAATGAATGGAAAAATGTACCAAGATATTCTTGATAAAAAAAGGCTGTCATCTACCAGGATGATGAAGATGAAACAAGGGTGGACATTTCAGCAAGACAATGATCCCAAACACAAAGCCAAGGAAACTCTCAATTGGTTTCAAAGAAAGAAAATAAAGCTGCTAGAATGGCCCAGCCAATCATCTGACTTGAATCAAATAGAAAATCTATGGAAAGAACTAAAGATCAGAGTTTATAGGAGCGGCCCACGGAACCTTGAAAATTTGAAGACTGTGTGGAAGAATGAGCCAAAATCACACCTGAGCAATACATGCGACTAGTTTCTCCATACAGGAGGCATCTTGAAGCTGTCATTACCAACAAAGGATTTTGTACAAAGTATTAACCACTTCAGCCCCGGAAGGTTTTACCCCCTTCCTGACCAGAGCACTTTTTACAATTTGGCACTGCGTCCCTTTAACTTCTAATTGCGCGGTCATGCAATACTGTACCCAAACAAAATTTGCGTCCTTTTTTTCCCACAAATAGAACTTTGTTTTGATGGTGTTTGATCACCTCTGCGGTTTTTGTTTTTTGCGCTATAATAGGAAAAAGACAGAAAATTTAGAAAAAAAATTATATTTTCTACTTTTTGTTATAAAAAAAATCCAATAAACTCAATTTTAGTCATATATTTAGGCCAAAATGTATTCGGCCACATGTCTTTGGTAAAAAAAATGTCAATAAGCGTATATTTATTAGTTTGCGCAAAAGTTATAGCGTCTACAAACTAGGGTACATTTTCTGGAATTTACACAGCTTTTAGTTTATAACTGCATATCTCATTTCTTGAGGTGCTAAAATGGCAGGGCAGTACAACCCCCCCCCCCCCCCCCCAAATGACCCAATTTTGGAAAGTAGATACCCCAAGGAAATTTCTGAGAGACATGTTGAGCCCATTGAATATTTAATTTTTTTGTCCCAAGTGACTGAATAATGACAAAAAAAAATTTACACAAAGTTGTCACTAAATGATACATTGTTCACACATGCCATGGTTATATGTGTAATTGCACCCCAAAATACATTTCGCTGCTTCTCCTGAGTACGGGGATACCACGTGTGAGACTTTTTGGGAGCCTAGCCGCGTACAGGACCCCAAAAACCAATCACTGCCTTCAGGCTTTCTAAGGGCGTAAAATGGTGATTTGACTTCCTCACTACCTATCAGAGCTACGGAGGCCATGAAATGTCAAGATAGCACAAACCTCCCCCAAATGACCCCATTTTGGAAAGAAGACAATTCAAGCTATTTGCTGAGAGGCATGTTGAGTCCATGGAATATTTAATATTTTGCCATAAGTTTCTGGAAAATGTTTTCTTTTTTTTACAGAAAGTTGTCACTAAATGATATATTGCTTAAACATGCAATAGGCATATGTGAAATTACACCCTAATACCACATGCGTGGGACATTTTGGGAGCCTAGCCGCGTACGGGGCCCCCGAAAACCAAGCACCGCCTTCAGGATTTCTAAGGGCGTAAATTTTTGATTTCGCTCCTCACTACCTATCACAGTTTTGAAGGCCATAAAATGCCAAGATTGCACAAAACCCTCCCAAATGACCTCATTTTGGAAAGTAGACACCCCAAGCTATTTGCCGAGAGGCATGGTGAGTCCATGGAATATTTTATATATTGCCACGAGTTGCGGGAAAATTACAAACTTTTTTTTTCACAAAGTTGTCACTAAATGATATATTGCTCAAACATGCCATGGGCATATGTGGAATTACACTGCAAAATACATTTTGCTGCTTCTCCTGAGTATGGGGATACCACATGTGTGGGACTTTTTGGGAGCCTATTTGCGTACTGGGCCCCGAAAACCAAGCACCGCCTGCAGAATTTCTAGGGGCGTAAATTTTTTATTTCACTCCTCACTACCTATCACAGTTTTGAAGGCCATAAAATGCCAAGATGGCACAACCCCCGCCCCCCCCCCAAATGACCCCATTTCCCCATTTTGGAAAGTAGACACCCCAAGCTATTTGCTGAGAGGCATGTTGAGTCCATGGAATATTTTATATTTTGCCACAGGTTGCGGGAAAATGACAAACTTTTTTTTTTTTTTCTGCACAAAGTTGTCACTAAATGATATATTGCTCAAACATGCCACGGGCATATGTGGAATTACACCCCAAAATACATTCTGCTGCTTCTCCTGAGTACGGGGATACCACATGTGTGGGACTTTTTGGCAGCCTAGCTGCGTACAGGACCCCGAAAACCAATCACTGCCTTCAGGATTTCTAAGGGCGTAAGTTTTTGATTTCACTCCTCACTGCTAGGGATGAGCCGAACACCCCCGGTTCGGTTCGCACCAGAACCTGCGAACGGACCGAAAGTTCGCGTGAACTTTAGAACCCCATTAAAGTCTATGGGACTCGAACATTCAAAATCAAAAGTGCTAATTTTAAAGGCTAATATGCAAGTTATTGTCCTAAAAAGGGTTTGGGGACCCGGGTCCTGCCCCAGGGGAAATGTATCAATGCAAAAAAAAGTTTTAAAAACGGCCTTTTTTTCGGGAGCAGTGATTTTAATAATGCTTAAAGTGAAGAAAAAAAAGTGAAATATTCCTTTCATACCTGGGGGGTGTCTATAGTATGCCTGTAAAGTGGCGCGTGTTTCCCGTGCTTAGAACAGTCCCTGCACAAAATGACATTTGTAAAGGAATACAAGTCATTTAAAACTGCGGCTTTAATGTAATGTCGGGTCCCGGCAATATGGATGAAAATCAGTGAGACAAACGGCATGGGTACCCCCCACCCCCCAAGTCCATTACCAGGCCCTTTGGGTCTTGTATGGATATTAAGGGGAACCCTGCACCCAAGTTAAAAAAGGAAAGGCGTGGGGCCCCTAGGCCCTATATACTCTAAACAGCAGTATATAGGTGGTGCAAATAAGACAGGGACTGTAGGTTTGTTGTTAAGTAGAATCTGTTTGTAATTTTAAACTGGTACATTTTTAAAGTGTAGCTCCAGCCAAAAAATCTATTTTTAAGCTTTTTGGAAAACATATGTTTTGCTGTCTGTGCAACTCTTCAGAAGATTTCACCTCACTTTCTGTCCCAATGACAAATGTTTTTAGAAAATTTGGGGTTTTTAGTGAAACAAGGATTGGTGATAAAGCATCAGTGAAGAGGAGACACGTTTTTCCCATATTAACTCTTATGCCCTGTACACAAGGTCGGACTTTCCGACGGAATATGTGCGATCGGAGCTTGTTGTCGGAAATTCCGACCGTGTGTGGGCTCCATCGGACTTTTTCCATCGGAATTTCCGACACACAAAGTTTGAGAGCATGCTATAAAATTTTCCGACAACAAAATCCGATCCTTTAAATTCCGATCGTGTGTAGACAAATCTGACGGACAAAGTGCCACGCATGCTCAGAATCAATTAAGAGACGAAAGCTATTGGCTATTGCGTCACCGCGTTCAGAATGATCGGATTTTCCGACAACTTTGTATGACCGTGTGTATGCAAGACAAGTTTGATCCAACATCCGTCCGAAAAAATCCATGGATTTTGTTGTCGGAATGTCCGATCAATGTCCGACCGTGTGTACGGGGCATTACAGGAGAGAACTTCCCTTCCTAGGGGTAGATTTCATCTCACTTCCTGTTGTCTTCTTCCGTTTGCAACTAGGAGTCGTTTGTAAGTTGGATGTTTGAAAGTAGGGGCCTGCCCTATATACTCAGCAGAAATTGGGGCCTTAGGTGTTGGTGAGGGCCTTAGCCCTCACAGTTACTCTTGGTGGGCGCAGGAACGGGCCCTGCTGTGAAATATTAGATCAAGAATTGTAATTACATGCCATTGTTGAACAGTGGTAGAAAAATTGGGCCTTTGGTGGTGGTGGTGGTGCTGGTGCCACAACACTGTAAGTCCTCACAGTTACTCTTGGTGGGCGCAGGAATGGGCCCTACTGTGAAATATTAGATCAAGGATTGTAATTACATGTCCCTGTTCAACAGGGGCAGAAAAATTGGGCCTTTGGTGGTGGTGGTGGTGGTATTGCCACAACACTGTAAGCCCTCACAGTTACTATTGGTGGGCGCAGGAATGGGCTCTACTGTGAAATATTAGATCAAGAATTGTAATTACATGTCCCTGTTAAAAAGGGGCTGAAAATTTGGGCCTTAGGCACTGGTGCCACAACACTGCAACCCCTCACAGATGCTATAGTTGGAGCACAGGAATGAGCCCTGCTGCAAAGTATTGCATCAAAAATTGTAATTATATGCCCCTGTTAAAAAGGGGCTGAAAATTTGGGCCTTGGGCACTGGTGCTGGTGCCACAACACTGCAACTCCTCACAGATTCTCTAGATGGAGCGCAGGAATGAGCCCCCCTGCAAAGTATTGCATCAAAAATTGTAATTACACTCCCCTGTTAAACAGGGGCAGAAAAATTGGGCCTTGGCCACTGCTGGCGGTGCCCAGAACCAAAAATGTTCTTACAAGCTATCAGCATGAAAATTGAGGAGGAAGAGGATTGTCACTCAGCATAACAGGATAGTCACTCAGGATCAGCATAGGCAGTCTTAAAGGGATCTCACAAAAAAAAAAATCAATCGGTTACATCAGCATCAGGTGCTTGGTAGCTGGTGATCCAAGACTGAACTATTTTTATGAAGGTCAGCCGATCGACCGATTCGGTGGACAGGCGCACCCTGTGATCGGTTACAAAGCCTCCAGCAGCACTGAATGTGCGTTCCGAAAGAACGCTGGATGCAGGACAGGCCAGTAGCTCAATTGCATACTGTGCAAGCTCTGGCCAGTGATCCATCCTCAAGACCCAGTAACCCAGAGGATTTTCGGTGGGAAAGGTGTCCAAGTCAGATCTTGCCCCTAGGTATTCCTGCACCATATAAAACAGACGTTGGCAATGGTTGCTGGATCAGATCTTGGGGCTGCGGACTAAAAAATTGTCATCCGTCAGACAACCACCTTCTCCACTGCTCTTTCTGTGACTGACTGAAGCCTCAGCAACGCATTGTCCTGGAGGACCAGGAAATTGTAACCTCCCAGGCTCAGGAAATGCGTTTCACAAACCTTTCTGCAAGGCCTCCCTAAGATGTTTCATCCTCTGCTCCCTCTGCAATGGCAAGATAAGGTCCGCAACCTTACCCTTGTAACGTGGATCAAGGAGAGTTGCCAGCCAGTAATGATCCCTCCCCTTGATACCACGAATACGAGGATCCTTCCGCAGGCTTTGCAGGATCAGGGAGGCCATGCAGAGTAGGTTTGCTGAGGCATTCGGTCCAGAGTCCTCTGGGTCACTAAGGACGACATGATCCGCAGCCACCTCCTCCCAGCCACGTACAAGTCCATGGGTTTCTTTGGACTGTAAATGGTCCCTTAAAGACTGCTGCTGATGCTGAGTGCCAGGATCTACCTTTATGCTGACACAATCCTCCTCATCCTCTTCCTGTGTGATCGGCGGGCACGCAGGAACACTGGATAAAGGGGGTCTTGAGAGGTAAGGAAGTCCTCCTCTTCCTCCCTTTGTTCTGCCTCAAGTGCCCTGTCCATTATTCCACGCAGTGTGTGCTCCAACAGGTGGACAAGAGGGACAGTGTCACTGATGCATGCACTGCCACTGCTCACCATCCTCGTGGCCTCCTCAAACGGTGACAGGACAGCGCATGCATCCCTGATCATGGCCCACTGGCATGGGGGAAAAAAACAAGCTCTCCTGACCCTGTCCTGATGCCATAGTCGCATAGGTACTCATTGATGGTCCTCTGCTGTGTGTGCAGCCACTGCAGCATGGCCAACGTTGAGTTCCACCTGGTGGGCATATTACAGATTAGGCGGTTCTTGGGCAGGTTAAATTCCTTTTGGAGGTCAGCCAGCCGAGCACTGGCATTATATGACCTGCGGAAATGCACACAGACTTTCCTGGCCTGCCTCAGGACATCCTGTAAGCCCGGGTACCTGCCCAAGAACCGCTGCACCACCAAGTTAAGGACGTGAGTCAAATAGGGCACATGGCTCAGTTGTCCCTGTTGGAGGGCGGAGAGGAGGTTGGGGCCATTGTCGCAAACCACCATTCCTGCCTTAAGTTGGCATGGCGTCAACCACCTGTGAACCTGCCCCTGCAGAGCTGACAGAACCTCTGCCCCAGTGTGGCTCCTGTCCCCCAAGCACACTAGCTCAAGCACCGCATGAGATCTTTTTGCCTGCGTGCTTGCGTAGCCCCTGAACGCCTACGAAGCACCGCTGGTTCTGAGGGCAAATCAGCACAGGAAGAGGCCATGGAGGAAGAAGAAGAGGAGGGGGTAAAGAGAGGTGTGGCAGAATCACCACTAGTAGAATTTTGGAGGCGAGGTGGCAAAACAACCTCCAACACTACTGCACTCTGTCCTGCATCCTTCCCAGCTGCCAGAAGAGTCACCCAGTGCACGGTGAAAGATAGGTAACATCCCTGTCCATTCCTGCTGGACCATGAGTCAGCAGTAATATGCACCTTACCGCTGACTGCCCTGTCCAGCGAGGCCAAGACATTGCCTTCCACATGCCGGTAGAGAGCCGGGATCACCTTCAGTGAGAAAAAGTGGCGTTTCGGAACCTGCCACTGGGAAACCGCACATTCCACAAACTCACGGAAGGGGGCAGAGTCTACCAACTGAAAAGGCAGCAGTTGAAGTGCTAGCAATTTAGCCAAGCTAGCATTCAACCGCTGGGCATGTGGATGACTGGGAGCGAATTTCTTTCGGCGGTGCAGCAGCTGGGGCAGGGAAATTTGCCTGGCACAATCTGACATCGGTGTACCGATAGCAGATTGCCCGCAAGTACTTGGCTGTGACACACCTAATTCTACACCTTCATTCCTCTCAGTGCAGGTTTCAGAGAGGACTGAAGGTATAGTGGGGTTGGAGATCCCGGCTGATGAGGAGCAAGGAGAGGTCCGCTTTGTTCCTTGGTGTGGGTCTTTTAGGTACGCTTGCCAACGAACTGCATGGCAGGTCGACATATGTCTGGTCAAGCATGTGGTGCCCAAGCGGGTGATGTTTTGGCCACGCGAGATACGCTTGAGACATATGTTGCAAATAGCAGCGGTGGGATCTGATGCACTCGTCTCAAAAAAGGCCCACACCAAAGAACTTTTGGAATAACGCGCAGAGACAGCAGCGCCCTGCACATGCAGAGCTCTGCAGTGTGATGCAGTCGGTGTGCTGCCCTTAAGCTGGCCCCTGGAGGGCATCCTGCCTCGTTGGAGATGTGCCTCCTCTCTCCTATCAGGCACCCACGTGGAGTCAGTGACTTCCTCATCATCCCCTCCCTCCTCATCACTGGAGCAAAGCTGGCAGTATACTGCAGCTGGGGGGAACATGACTGCCAGATTGCTGTCCTTCTTGGGCACCCCCTCTATCTGGGCTCACGTTACTGCTTTCCTCTAGCTGGGTACCATCATCGGAGCCTTCAAAACGCTGGGCATCCTCCTGGAGCATGTACCCAACACTGTGGTCAAACAGTTCGGGGGACTCCTCAAGAGGACATGGTGGGGCTAGGGAAGGAGTTACTGATGCCATTGAGCCGAGGGAAGAGGCCGCGTTGGCAGCTGCTTTGCCAGACAAAGTACCCTGAGCCTGGGTGACAGAGGATGAGGAGGATGAGAACGGCTTGGTCATCCACTCTTCCAAGTCTTCGGCATGTTGCGGCTCAGCACGGCCAGCTGCCGAAAAAAAGGACAAGCGTGTCCCATGGCCACGTGCTGATGAGGATGCACTGTCTCCACGACCAGCACTGTTGCCTCTAGACACAGAGCCTGCTTGCCCTCTTTTATGGCTTGTGACTGTCTGCCTCTCCTTGTTGGCCTTCCAGACATACTAATGGCCTGCAGTGAGATGTAGCTGCACAAAGCTGGGATGTATATATATATATATATATATATATACTGATACTGCAGCTAGCAGAATCAACTGCCTGCCTGTAGTATTCAGGTAGCTTTAGGACACAGTACACTAACTGTAAATACTGTAAAGAGAATAACAGGAATGGATCTAGCTAAACTGAATACAGTGTGTATAGATTTTATATATATATATATATATATATATATATATATATATATATATATATATATATATACACAACATAGATGCATATATATACACAATACACTGTAAGTGCAGCTAACTGATTTGCCTGCATACTCTATCTAACTTAAATCAAATGACACTGTCTCTCTGTCTATCTCTCTCTGCCGCAACACACTACACAAGGCCACCACACAGGCGGCCTTATATAGTGTGGGGCGTGTACTAAACCCCCTGAGCCATAATTGGACAAAGCCACCCTTGCTTTGGCCAATTATGGCTCTCTGTACAGACGGCGCTGTGATTGGCCAAGCATGCGGGTCATAGTGCATGCTTGGCCAATCATCAGCCAACAATGCACTGCGATGTCGCAGTGAATTATGGGCCATGACGCACCACTCAAATTTGGCGCGAATGGCCTATAATGTTCGCAATTCGACGAACGGTCGAACATGCGATGTTTGAGTTGAACATGGGTTCGACTCAAACTCGAAGCTCATCCCTACTCACTACCTATCACAGTTTCGAAGGCCATAAAATGCCAAGATAGCACAAACCCCCCCCCCCAAATGACCCCATTTTGGAAAGTAGACAGCCCAAGCTATTTGCTGAGAAGCATGGTGAGTATTTTGCAGCTCTCATTTGTTTGTTTCAATTTTCAAAACTTTGTGACAAAAAGCGAGGTCTGCAAAATACTCACCATACCTCTCAGCAAATAGCTTGGGCTGTCTACTTTCCAAAATGGGGTCATTTGTGGGGGTTTTGTGCCATCTTGGCATTTTATGGCCTTCAAAACTGTGATAGGTAGTGAGGAGTGAAATAAAAAATTTACACCCTTAGAAACCCTGAAGGCGGTGCTTGGTTTTCGGGGTCCCATACGTGGCTAGGCTTTGAAAAAGTCTCACACATGTGGTATCCCCATACTCAGGAGAAGCAACAGAATGTATTTTTGGGTGTAATTTCACACATGCCCATGGCATGTTTAAGCAATATATCATTTAGTGACAACTTTGTGCAAAAAAAAAAAAATTGTTTTTTTCCCGCAACTTGTGTCACAATATAAAATATTCCATGGACTCGACATGCCTCTCAGCAAATAGCTTGGGGTGTCTAGTTTCCAAAATGGGGTCATTTGGGGGGGTTTTGAACTGTCCTGGCATTTTATGCACAACATTTAGAAACTTATGTCACACATCACCCACTCTTCTAACCACTTGAAGACAAAGCCCTTTCTGGCACTTTTTGTTTACATGAAACAATAATTTTTTCTGCAAGAAAATTACTTTGAATCCCCAAACATTATATATTTTTTTAAAGCAAAGGCCCTACAGAATAAAATGGGGGGTGTTTCATTTTTTTTCACACAGTATTTGTGCAGCGATTTTTCAAACGCATTTTTTGGGGAAAAAACACACTTTTTTTTTATTTTAATGCACTAAAACACACTATATTGCCCAAATGTTTGATGAAATAAAAAAGATGATCTTAGGCCGAGTACATGGATACTAAACACGACATGCTTTAAAATTACATACAAACGTGCAGTGGCGACAAACTACATACATTTTTAAAAGCCTTTAAAAGCCTTTACAGGTTACCACTTTAGATTTACAGAGGAGGTTTACTGCTAAAATGACTGCCCTCGATCTGACCTTCGCGGTGATACCTCACATGCATGGTGCAATTGCTGTTTACATTTGACGCCAGACCGACACTTGCGTTCGCCTTTGCGCAAGAGCAGGGGGGGACAGGGGTGCTTTTTTTTCTTTATTACTTTTTTTGCTTTTTTATCTTATTTCTAAACTGTTCCTTTCATTTTTTTTTATCATTTTTATTGTCATGTCAGGGAATGTAAATATCCCCTATGATAGCAATAGGTAGTGACAGGTACTCTTTTTTGAAAAAATTGGGGTCTATTTGACCCTAGATCTCTCCTCTGCCCTCAAAGCATCTGACCACACCAAGATCGGTGTGATAAAATGCCAATTTCTAATGGTGCTGTTTACATCAGGCAAAATCTAAGTCATGAAATGCTCATAGCTTCTGGTTTCCTAGGCCATAGAGATGATTGGAGCCATTCTGGTCTCTGATCAGCTCTATGGTCAGCTGGCCAAATCACTGGCTGAATTCTTAGGTTCCCTGTTGGGACAGGAGAGCCAGAGAAAAACATGGAAGACGGTGGGAGGGGGGGACATTCCCTCCCACTGCTTGTAAAAGCAGTCTAGAGGCTAATTAGCCGCTAGGATTGCTTTTACATGAAAGCCGACCGCTGGCTGAAAATAATGATACCAAGATGATATCTAAACCTGCAGGTATTATTCTAGTATAACCACTCAAAATCCAGCAACATACCAGTACGTTGCTGGTCCTTGTTGGGCATATATTGTAATCTTTTTTTTCATGCAGCCTGTGGGCTGAACAAAAAAAAGAGATTGATCGGTGGGTATGCCCATCATTAGAATACGTCCCTTCATCCACCCACTTCTAATGATGGGCATACATGCACCATTTATATATGTCGAAGCATGGGGGGATCCGCCCCAAAAATTAGAAGCAAATTGCTTCTCCGCTCCTGCTGCCCCCACGCTTCGGCATATATGTTCTCTTTTTTAACTGTGGTGGTGAAATCACCTCCTACAGCGCTGGAGTCACGGCTTTATGTATCGTGGGAGCAAACGCTGTTGCTGTCAAGATAAATAAATCCGCGCTGCAGCTGAATGGCATACCTAAAAACAAAAAAATGGTTAACAATAAAACACAGTAAACAGTAAAGTATAAAAAAATTACATACCTGAAAATCAAACATGATAAAACATAATAACAATAAAACATTGCAGAATAGAATACAGTAAAAAAAAGAGAAGAACAATAGAGAGAGAATAGAGAGAGAGAGAACAATAAAATGACAACTATTTTTGTTTTTTTTTATTTTATATTTTTTTTTTGTGTTTTTTTTTTTTACTTTTTTTATTATTTTTTTTTTACACTTTTTAACTGTAACTTTTGTAACTGTAACCGGTTCCAGGTTCGGGTCTCTCAAAATGCGATGGCATCTTGGGAGACCCTGTGAAAGTGTGCCTAGTCTGTGCAATGCTGTACCCTACGCTAATACTCAACTAGTTTATGGTAGCGTTCAAAACATTCACCAATGCAAAGACCAGGATTGTCAGGACAGGAGGGACAATAATAGCGGGTGTCACGCCTATATCCGCGCTTGCTGTAGACATGACATCTTTTTTGGGGGGTTCGTTGAGTAGGGGTACTCGGGAGGACATAAGGAAAATGCCTCTCATACAGCCGGCTTACTGCATTTGGTTGGGGATGGTGAGGTGGAGCACCATCTGAAAACAGAAGGGCTCTGATGATCTCTTCCTGGAATTTAAGGAAGGATCCAGTCCGTCCTGAAGCTCTGTATAGCACATGAGCGTTCAGCAAAGCCAATTGAAATAAATAAACAGACACTTTCTTGTACCAGAGTCTGGCCTTATGGGCAACTAGGTACGGTGCCAACAACTGGTCGTTGAGGTCCACCCCTCCCATATTTTGGTTATATTCGTGGACACTGAGGGGTTTCTCCACACCAGTCGCCGTAGTAATTTGGACCGTCGTGTCTGCATGAAGGGACGTAAGAACGAAAACATTCTTATTATCCCTCCACTTCATAGCGAGCAAGTTATTACACTTCAAGCAGGCTCTCTCCCCCAGCCTAAGACAGGAATCTACAAGCCACTGGGGAAAGCCCCGGCGATTAGGTCGCACGGTGCCACATGCTCCAATCTGATGATCAAACAAGTGACTAAAAAGTGGCACACTCGTGTAATAATTGTCCACGTACAAGTGGTACCCCTTTTCTGAATAAGTATGACACCAAGTCCCACACAATCTTGCCAGCGCTTCCTATGTAGTCAGGGGAGTTTGTCGGCTCTACGTGACTATCTTTGCCCTCGTAAACCATAAAACTACATGTATAGCCTGTGGCCCTGTCGCAGAGCTTATACATCTTGACCCCGTATCTGACACGCTTGCTGGGAAGGTACTGTTTGAATGACAAGCGGCCAGAAAACTTAATCAGGGACTCATCAACACAGACAACTTGATGGGGAGTAAACAAGTCTGCAAAACATTGGTTGAAGTGGTTTACGAGGGGCCGAATTTTGTAGAGCCGATCGTATCCAGGGTTTCCACGAGGACGACAGAGTTCATTGTTGTTGAAATGCATGAACCGCAAGATCTGCTCATATCGTGCCCTGGTCATGGAGGCTGAGAACACGGGCATATGGTGAATTGGGACAGTGGACCAATATGACCGCAGCTCACTCTTTTTAGTTATGCCCATGTTGAGGGATAGGCCCAGAAAGAGCTTCAATTCGGAAACCGTAATTGGTCTCCAATCTCTGGCAAGGGAGGACTGGGGATTAGCGGCGATGTGTTGACCAGCGTACAAATTGCTTTGGTCCACAATAGATCTATAGAGATCTTCGGTGAAAAACAGCGAATAAAATTCAAGTGACGTAAAATCAACTATTTCCACCTGAATGGCGGGTTGGCCAGTGAATGGGGGAAGTACGGGTGCTGCAGAAGTGATGGGTTCCCAATTAGGATTGGCAAATGGAGCAGGAAGGGCACTATGGGCACAACGGGCCTGTGTTTGTCTTCTTCTTGGTGGTAGCGGGACACTACTTGTGCTTGCCACCTCACCAGCTTGAACTGCACTTATGAGACTCGCCACGTCATCGCGTGATACTGCAGTGCTGGTTTGACTACGACCGGGGTGTACTAGGCCGCTGGTGCTTGCCAGTTCACCAGAAGGATGAGCGGCGCTAGTACTGCTCTGCTCCATATGAGGGACCTGTGGTTCTTGCACCTCAACAACAGCAGAACGGGGTTGGGTACGCCTGACCTTGGCAGGGAACACAATTACGTCGTCAGAGCTATCTGTCATGGAGCCGCTGTCGTCTACAGTATCGTATTCTGAGCCTGAATCTGACAGATAAGTGACTTCCTCTTCACTATCTGTCATGCTCAGAAACATGTAGGCCTCTTCACTACTGTGTCTTCGGTTTTCCATTTTGGGCTCTAAATTTAGTGGTACACTAGTGAGACTCACAGGTAAAAAAGCTCCTGACTGTTAGCGACTGTATCAAAAGGCTACCAAAATAACTGTTAGCGATCGCAGGGATCAGGCCTGACTCTGCGAATGCTGCAGTTATGTGTGTTTAGTGTTTTGTAAGTGACAGTGATCGATCAAAACTGCACTTAGGTGGGCTGGGCTGGGCAGGGTGGATGGGCAAAACGCAAGTGCTAGCAGGTATCTGGGCCGATCCTGCTAACACTGCGTTTTTGGGAACCCTAAACTGCTAGGGATGCTAGTACGGATCTGATCAGATCAGATATTGATCCGTTCAGATACTATACCACTAAGGGAGGTGTATGCTGCGTGCGTGGGTGTTAGCGGTACTGGCACTAACCTGACGTTGCCAGGGGCGACACAGACCCTATCTGGCCCTAAAACCGAACTTATTTCACCCGCCGGGCGATTAGGGGGTTAAACCTTTATTAGGTAATATACGGCAGGTGCGCTGACCCTATCAAAAAGAAACTAACTAACCAGCGTCACCCGTAACAGTTATACGGTGATCACTGGTGAAAGGGTTAACTAGGGGGCAATCAGGGGGTTAAAACCTTTATTAGGTAGTATATGGGGGTCCCTGATGCTATAAAAAGCTGACGGCGAACCTAAATGGTTACCTAACTAACTACCGTCACCAGTGACACTAATACAGCAATCAGAAAAACGATCACTTAGTGACACTGGCGACGGGGGGGGGGGTGATCAAGGGGTTAAACCTTTTTCGGGGGGGTTAGGGGGGTACCCTAGACCTAAAGGGGCCTACCACTAACTGCCCTACCACTTATAACAGTCACAAATGACACCAATGCAATAATCAGTAAAAAAAGAAAAACCTGCTATTGGTGTCACTGTGGCAGGGGGTGCAGGGGGGTAACTGGGGGGTGAAATGTGTGCCTGCATGTTATACTGTTAGTGTAGTGTTGGTGCAAACTTACTTGATGTCTTCTCTCCTCGGGACCGGAACGAAAAGACCGACACGAGGAGAAATGACATCACTTCCTCTGCCGCTGTTTACAATACAGCAGCAGAGGAAGATTCTCATTCGCCGGGAGCGAACGCGAGGGGGTGGCCATGAATCAATGGCCTCCCCCTCAGCATGGATCGCTCCTGGAACGAAGCCGACCGCCTCGGGCACCGCGGGAGGCAAGTCACGTACCCATACGTGACTTTGCCTGCCCGTGCCATTCTGCCGCAGTAGTATATCTGCGTGAGGCGGTCGGCAAGTGGTTAAAAGTCAGCAGTATTTGTAGCTGCTGACTTAAAAAAAAAAATAGGCCGAACTCCGCTATTAGTACCCAATGAGGTTTATTAACTGTTGCTGGAAAGTGCACAATCAGGCTCACTTCTGCATAGAAACCAATTAGCGTCCAGGTTTTATTACCAAAGCTTAATTGAACAAGTTGGGGTTAGAAGCTAATTGGTTTATATGCAGAAGTGAGCCTGATTTTGCACTCTCCAGCGATAGTAAATAAACTCCATTGGGTACTTAAAAGTGGGGTGTGCCTGTACTTATTTTACAAGCTGTATCAAGCTTCCAAACAAAATCAGACTTGGGGGGCACACCCTAAAATGCATTACATTAAAGATGGTGCAGCTATAAGAATATATAAACAAGAAAAAAAGATTACAGCACACACATACAAAAATAACATTTAAATCCTGCGAGGCTATTTAAAGCACCTGAACATATTCAGCAAATAAGCAAAAAATATGGGGATTTGGTCACACTATATGGTCATATGGTGCTAAGCCCACTTACTGCATCAAAGTACCCCATTATCAGTGGGTCCTACACTAGTCATAGAATGAAAGATCCTGCTTCTCAAGTCTGATTTTGTTTGTATATTGTATGGGTCCTGACTAAGAATGGGCTCAGCTGTGTTCGCAACCCCACGTGCCCGCGCCCACCAGGAAGCTGACACTGCGCAGCGCTAATTACAGGTAGTGAGACATTTCCGAATCGCTGCAGCCGCGGATCTGGAAATGTCTCACTGCCTGAGATTAGCGCTGCGCAGTGTCAGCTTCCTGGTGGGCGCGGGCACGTGGGGTTGTGAACACGGCTGAGCCCATCCTTAGTCCTGACCAGATCCCTTGAGTTGGATCACCCCATCCCCCCCATCATTTCCTCTTATTAGTGTCCACCTGTGTTATAGGAGGAGTCCTTTAGTTCTCCCATATAGAGGAGTGTATTTCTCCCATGGCTGAGAAGCAGGGATAGTGTAGGACCCACTGATAATGGGGTACTTTGACGTAGTAGCGGGCTTAAGCACTATATGACCATATAGTGTGACCACATCCCATATTTTTTGCTTATTTGCTGAATATGTTCAGGTGCTTTAAATAGCCTTGCAGGACTTAAATGTCATTTTTGAATGTGTGCGCTGTAATCTTTTCTTCTATATCAAGCTCCCAGATGCCAAAATTGTGTGTGTATGCTCTGGAAAACCCAGGTGTCTGTCAGATCCTGAATATCTGGCAGCAAGACATTTAAAGATGGCAGCATAGCAGGAACTGAAAGCGGAATAAACCCAAAAGCAAATATTATTATTCAGGATTTATATAGCTCCAACAGTTTGAGCAGCGCTTTACAACTATTTTTTTTTTTGTTTATAGCGCAAAAAAATAAAACCGCAGAGGTGATCTAATGCCACCAAAATAAAGCTCTATTTGTGGGAAAAAAGGGACGTCAATTTTGTTTGGGTACAACGGCGCACGATCGCGCAATTGTCAGCTAAAGCGTCACAGTGCCGTATCACAAAACATGCTCTGGTCAGGAATGGGGTACATTTTCGGGGCTGGAGTGGTTAAGTCATGTTTTATTGCTTCAAATCTATAAATCCTGTTTGATTATCATTGATGTGTTTGTTGTGTTTTACAGCTGTGAAGCTCGAGTGACCCCTAGTGGTGACTATGTGATATTGGTGTACATTGGGACACATCAGCAGATCATTGTCATGCATCCTCCTTCCCAGAACACACAGGTGGTGCACAGAACAAAGTCCGTCTTATACATAAAGGCTAAAAGAGTCTGCAGGCACCAGTTCCAGCTATTACATGCAATGATGGAAGAAAGACCTGGAACGCAGACCATACCTTTCAACTGACTTTTTCTTTTATGACTGTAAACTGCAACTTGAGACAGACTTCTCTGTAGCGTGTATTTACTGTAATAGGGAACTTTGCACTTTGCAGGGCCTAAGAAGACAGATGTGCCACCAGCCAAAGACATAAAGTGGAAGTGAACTTCCAACATTGAATTTCACCTATAAAAAGGCTTACCTATAGGTAGTGTAAATATATCCTAAACATGCGCCGTTTAGAAGATACTTACTGTCAGGGCCGGTGCTACCACTAGGTAAGCTAGGCAGCCGCCTAGGGCGCACGGCTACTGGTGTTCCTACTCTCTTCTCTTTGCACCAAGCAACTAAGTCTCAGCATCAGCAGGCAGCCGCCGCTCTGTTTGCGCATAGTGTCAGAGGCGCAGCGGCGGTGGAGGACTGTGTCTGTGTCCCGACTCCCGAATGAATGGAAACAAGCAAACATTCATTGATGGGCATTTGTAGGCTGCATTGATGGGCGCTGGTGGGCTGCATTTGATGGGCGCTGGTGAGGTTGCATTTGATGGGCGCTGGTGAGGCTGCATTGATGGGCGCTGGTAGGCTGCTTTTGATGGGCGCTGGTGAGGTTGCATTTGATGGGTGCTGGTGAGGCTGCATTGATGGGCGCTGGTAGGCTGCATTTGATGGGCGCTAGTGAGGTTGCATTTGATAGGTGCTGGTGAGGCTGCATTGAGGGACGCTGGCAGGCTGCATTTGATGGGCGTGGTGAGGCTGCATTTGATGGGCACGTCATTAAAAAAGGTGGGGTATACATGGGCAGGGCAAACGGGGTGGAGTCAGGGGGTGGAGCCAAGGGGGTGGCAACATGAGGTTTTGCCTAGGGTGTTAAAATTCCTTGCAGAAGAAGAAGAGGTGCGCTGTGGACAGAGGAAGAAGAGGTGAGCTGTGGACAAAGGGAAGAAGAGGTGAGCTGTGGACAGAGGAAGAAGAGGTGAGCTGTGGACAGAGGAAGAAGAGGTGAGCTGTGGACAAAGGGAAGAAGAGGTGAGCTGTAGACAAGGGGAAGAGGAGGTGAGACGTGGACCGAGAAAGAAGAGGTAAGCTGTGGGCAGAGGAAGAAGAGGAGAGCTGTGGGCAGAGGAAGAAGAGGTGAGCTGTGGACAGAGGAAGAAAAGGTGAGCTGTGGACAGAGGAAGAAGAGGTGAGCTGTGGACAGAAGAAGAAGAGG
Source organism: Lithobates clamitans (assembly GCA_037952925.1). NCBI lineage: Eukaryota > Metazoa > Chordata > Amphibia > Anura > Ranidae > Lithobates > Lithobates clamitans. The sequence continues at coordinate 3,483,349 of JBBGZY010000453.1, read as the reverse complement.
TGAGCTGTAGACAGAGGAAGAAGAGGTGAGCTGTGGACAAGGAGAAGAGGTGAGCTGTAGACAGAGGAAGAAGAGGTGAGCTGTGGACAAGGAGAAGAAGAGGTGAGCTGTGGACAAGGAGAAGAAGAGGTGAGCTGTGGACAGAAGAAGAGGTGAGCTGTGGACAAGGAGAGGAAGAGGTGAGCTGTAGACAGAGGAAGAAGAGGTGAGCTGTGGACAAGGAGAAGAAGAGGTGAGCTGTGGACAAGGAGAAGAAGAGGTGTGCTGTAGACAGAGGAAGAAGAGGTGAGCTGTGGACAAGAAGAAGAGGTGAGCTGTGGACAAGGAGAAGAAGAGGTGAGCTGTGGACAGAAGAAGAGGTGAGCTGTGGACAAGAAGAAGAGGTGAGCTGTGGACAAGGAGAAGAGGTGAGCTGTGGACAAGGAGAAGAAGAGGTGAGCTGTGGACAGAAGAAGAGGTGAGCTGTGGACAAGGAGAAGAAGAGGTGAGCTGTGGACAGAGGAAGAAGAGGTGAGCTGTGGACAGAAGAAGAGGTGAGCTGTGGACAAGGAGAAGAAGAGGTAAGCTGTAGACAGAGGAAGAAAAGGTGAGCTGTGGAAAGAAGAAGAGGTGAGCTGTGGACAGAAGAAGAGGTGAGCTGTGGACAAGGAGAAGAGGTGAGCTGTGGACAAGAGGAAGAGGAGGTGAGATGTGAACGAGGGTTGTAGAGGTGAGCTGTGGACAGGAGTACAGAGGTGAGCTGTGAATGGGAGGCACAGAGGTGTGGAATAGATGGTTACCTTGGGAAGGAATATGTAAATATTATGACTTGTGCTGATTTGTTTCTGTGCCTTGTGTGATACAAACACCTCAGCACTGCACAGTATGCACTCCAGAGCCCTCTGTGTTATTCGCTCCTGAGTGCGGTACTTTGTGCCTCTTGCACCTTGTGCAAAGCGCAGATTATTTAATGTTGATTTACGTCTCTCCTCGGGAATGGCGTGGTTGGGGGCAGGAAGTTGGCTGGGGAAGGTGAGTTCCTGCACCTATTCTCTGAGAAAAAAAGCCCTGGGTACACCACTGATAACCTTAGACCATTCAGAGTAAGAATCATTAACCACTACTCTCTGAATTCTGTCTTTTAGCCAGTTTTCTATCCATTTACAAACTGATATTTCCAAGTCTGTAGACTTTACCTTACACATTAGCCATGTGTGGGGAACTGTATCGTACGCTTTTGCAAAATCCAAGTATACCACGTCCACAGCCACCCCTCTGTCCAAGGTTTTACTTACCTCTTCATAAAAAGAAATCAGGTTTGTCTGACAACTTCTGTCTTTCATGAATCCATGCTGTCTGATGCTTAAATGTTTTTTTTCCAGCAAGAACTCGTCTATGTCGTCTTTTATTAAACGCTCCAGTATCTTCCCGACTATAGAAGTTAAACTAACAGGTCTATAGTTACTTGGTAAAGACTTTGATCCCTTTTTAAATATAGGCACCATGTTCGCCCTGCGCCAATCCAGTGGTACTATGCCCGTCATTAATGAGTCCCTAAAAATTAGATACAATGGCTTTGAAATTACAGAGCTCAATTCTTTTAGGATCCGTGGGTGGATGCCATCAGGTCCAGGTGCTTTATCCACCTTTATTCTGTCTACATATTTCTGGACTATATCGCTTTTGAGCCATTGTGGATCATTCGGGGCTGTGTCACTACCACCCCCATTATGGACATGAGCTCCCCCATGCTCTTTTCTATACACAGAGCTGAAGAAAGTATTTAATAAATTAGCCTTTTCTTTGTCCCCAGTCACCCACTCTAGATTATTTTGTAAAGGGCCTACATGCTCAGACCTGACCTTTTTACTATTAATATATTTGAAGAGTTTTTTGGGGTTTGTCCTACTATCTTTTGCAATCTGTGCAATTGATTCAGGTAATTTTACCTCCTACTTATTAATATCTCTTCCTTGACAGGGTCAGGGCCATCTTAAAGCAGAGGTCTACACAAATATTTAAGTTCACCTTAATCTCATCCTCGCACGTCATAGATTGTCAATCGAATAATGAGCTTAGTGTCAGTATTCCCAGGAGTCAGTGCGGATGCCCACTGCCCATAGTGATGGCAACGTGGAAGTTTACGGCGCGCTGCGCCGTACAAACTGAGCATGTGCGGGAACGAGCATTGAATGCTGGTAAGATATAAAAAACCCAAAACAGGGTAAAAACTGCGCTCGGATATCAAAAAATAAAGAGAAAAAGAAACACAAGCTGCCAGCACCCTAAAAGTCCAGTATCTGACTCCTAAGTATATGGTAAACAGAAAAGTGCAGCGCTAAAATACATATATGATATAAGCAAAAGTGAAATTCCACCACGTGACTATGACATGAATCAGTGAACATAAATTGTCAAATCAAAAAATAATTACAAAAAGCATAAATAACAAATGCATGTGAAATAAAAATAGAAAAGGATCTGAAAAAGATCTGAAAAAAAGTCCAAACAGATATATTTAATCCACAAGTAGATATAAAGCACCCATCCAGGGAAAATGTGACAAAAATGCCAGTAGATGATCCACCATGACAGTGAGTAAGTAGAATCTGCTTACCGGACAGCGATGACTGCTATTACAGCAGTCTCGCCCAGCATAGGGCAAAAGTTTGTCTGCTTTGTCTGATATCCCTTATGCTTCATATTTTCTACAAAATTGTAAGTGTGATTCCTTCATTTTAATAAAAACCCCCCTTTTATCATACGGTTTTAGGCTATGGGAGTATTCTGTTTTATATTTCCGGTAATGACCGACTGTTAAAGCTGCTGGTCCTGCATTGCACCCTTGGTTTTGGGAGACCTTAAGTAGAATCTGCTTACCGGACAGCGATGACTGCTATTACAGCAGTCTCGCCCAGCATAGGTCTCCCAAAACCAAGGGTGCAATGCAGGACCAGCAGCTTTAACAGTCGGTCATTACTGGAAATATAAAACAGAATACTCCCATAGCGTAAAACCGTATGATAAAAGGGGGGTTTTTATTAAAATGAAGGAATCACACTTACAATTTTGTAGAAAATATGAAGCATAAGGGATATCAGACAAAGCGGCGGTGTCTCTGTGTACCGCGATTCACTTCCTGTACTCGCAAGCCCAATCCGAAAGCGTGATGATGTCACCGTCATAGTCTCCTCCCTACGCATTTCGTCACGATAGGACGTCGTCTGGGGATTGGCCGGGTGACAGGTCATCACGCTTGGGCATATAAATACATAGTAAGCACCATTTTGACTGCTGGCAAATGTAATGTATGTAGTGGGAATGAACCCAGAAGGGCCATATTGACTTCTGGCCATTAGTAATAAACCTATGTATAATCAGGAAGTGAAAAAAAGGAAGATCGCCATCTTGTGGAAATAAAGGATATTTACGGATGGAGCTCTGCACAGGAAGGGATAGGGGCACAACCGATACACTCACCGCAACCAAATGAACAAAAATCAACCTATGTTTGATCCCAAGTAAGGCTTTAACATGAATTAAGTCATTCTACAAAAAATAATTAAACCATTCTAGATAATAAAGACATAAAATAATAATTACATAATCTCAGTTACAGATAAAATGTAAAAAATTATTTTTTTTTTTTAAATAAAATAAAATAAACGCAGAAAGGGATATATTATTTCATGCATTGTTTATAAAGCAATTTATATCCCACTCTACGTTTAACCCTTGTGGTCTGGAGGATACCATGTCAAAGATCCACCTGGTCTCAAGTCTAGAGATGGACCTGACCATGTTAGTTCCTCTCCAGTGGGGACGTATTCTGTCAATGGCTAAAAAGAGAGTGCCTTTTAATTTTTTATTGTGGTACTTGGCATAGTGCCTAGAGAGGTTATGTTTTGTGAATCCTCGCTTAATGTTAGCGACATGTTCAGAAAGACGCACGTGTAATTCACGTTTAGTGCGTCCAATATACTGCTTTGAGCAAGGACACTGGATGAGGTAAACAACATACTGAGTAGAGCATGTTATAAAGGACTCTATGTTGTATATCTTATCTGTAACTGTTGAACTAAAAGTTTCACATTTTCTACCTCTGAAGGAATTGATCTGGCAGATTTTGCATCTGCAGCAGGGAAAGAAACCTTGAAAGAGAAAGAAACCTGTTTTGATCTATAGGGGGGCTCCCTCCCTAAGACATAGTGTGGCTTCAAATGTGGTTGATCCCCCCGAGAACAATCTCTTTCTTTCAAAATATGAAAGGTTTCTTTCCCTGCCGCAGATGCAAAATCTGCCAGATCAATTCCTTCAGAGGAACTAATATGGTCAGGTCCATCTCTAGACTTGAGACCAGGTGGATCTTTGACATGGTATCCTCCAGACCACAAGGGTTAAACGTAGAGTGGGATATAAATTGCTTTATAAACAATGCATGAAATAATATATCCCTTTCTGCGTTTATTTTATTTTATTTTATTTAAAAAAAAAAAATTTTTTTTTTACATTTTATCTGTAACTGAGATTATGTAATTATTATTTTATGTCTTAATTATTATCTAGAATGGTTTAATTATTTTTTTGTAGAATGACTTAATTCATGTTAAAGCCTTACTTGGGATCAAACATAGGTTGATTTTTGTTTATTTGGTTGCGGTGAGTGTATCGGTTGTGCCCCTATCTCTTCCTGTGCAGAGCTCCATCCGTAAATATCCTTCATTTCCACAAGATGGCGATCTTCCTTTTTTTCACTTCCTGATTATACATAGGTTTATTACTAATGGCCAGAAGTCAATATGGCCCTTCTGGGTTCATTCCCACTACATACATTACATTTGCCAGCAGTCAAAATGGCGCTTACTATGTATTTATATGCCCAAGCGTGATGACCTGTCACCTGGCCAATTCCCAGATGACATCCTATCGTGACGAAACGCGTAGGGAGGAGCCTATGACGGTGACGTCATCACGCTTTCGGATGGGCTTGCGAGTACAGGAAGTGAATCGCGGTACACGGAGACACCGCCACTTTGTCTGATATCCCTTATGCTTCATATTTTCTACAAAATTGTAAGTGTGATTCCTTCATTTTAATAAAAACCCCCCTTTTATCATACGGTTTTACGCTATGGGGTTATTCTGTGTTATATTTCCGGTAATGACCGACTTTTAAAGCTGCTGGTCCTGCATTGCACCCTTGGTTTTGGGAGACCTTAACCCCTATGCTGGGCGAGACTGCCGTAATAGCAGTCATCGCTGTCCGGTAAGCAGATTCTACTTACTCACTTCATGGTGGATCATCTACTGGCATTTTTGTCACATTTTCCCTGGATGGGTGCTTTATATCTACTTGTGGATTAAATATATCTGTTTGGACTTTTTTTCAGATCTTTTTCAGATCCTTTTCTATTTTTATTTCACATGCATTTGTTATTTATGCTTTTTGTTCATTATTTTTTGATTTACAATTTACAATTTATGTTCACTGATTCATGTCATAGTCACATGGTGGAATTTTAGTGAATGCTGGTAGCTCAGCATTCACTGCATCAATTCACTGCCCACAAGCAAGATGAAACCTGCCATCAACAGTTTTTATAACTACGTTTTTCAAACGAAACCGGACATCGGGGGAGATATTGCACAAAACAAGTGAGTGTAACATTATGCATATGTAAGTGTCTGAAAGGTTTAAAAAAAAAAAAAAGAATTGTCGCTGGACCTCCGCTTTAATGAGCGGGCATCCAGGCCAGGGCTGTCTTAATGAGTGGGCACCCCTGGGCACTGCCCAGGGGCCCCAGATGCATGGGGCCCCTGCACTTTACCTGTCCCCTTGTAAACATGTACTGCTCCTTCTTGCTCAGGGGGTGAAAAAATATATTTTTCTGGGCCCCATCAGTTCAATAAGGTGGGAGAAGGTGGGATCTGAGGGACTATTTTTTCATTTTCGGGGCAGAGGTACACCATCCTGCGCCCAGCCGCATGCTCTAGAGTTCCTGGCTGCAGGGCTATTGGAGCTGCAGCTCCAGGCCCCTCCCTCTGTCTCTGCCAATGTGTCCTATCACAGGATCTGTTCCACTCACACAGATCCTCAGTGTGAGAGCTGCAGGCAGCTTTCTGGAGGAGGGGTGCTGATGTCATCTGGGGGAGGGGTGCTGATGTCATCTGGGGGAGGGGTGCTGATGTCATCCAGGAGCCCGGGAGGAAGGAAATCTGCCATGCTGTTTAGATGAGGTTAGTAATCTTAGGGAGGGAGGATTGTGTAGAAACAGACCTGGGGGGGGGTGTAATGATTGTGCTAGGGGACAGACTGCTGCCCCCCCCCATGTAATGTGCTCTCTTGTGCCCACTATGCCATGTGCTGTGACATGAAGTGCCCACTATGTCATATGCAGTTCCTACCATGTAATGTGCATTGCCCACCATGTAATGTGCTATTTCATGCAGTGCCCACCACGTAATGTGTTGTCCCCACCATGTAATGTGCTGTGCCATGCAGTGCCCACCATGTCATGTGTTGTCCCCACCATGTCATGTGCTGTACCATGCAGTGCCCACCATGTAATGTGCTCTCTTGTGCCCACTATGCCATGTGCTGTGACATGAAGTGCCCACTATGTCATATGCAGTTCCTACCATGTAATGTGCAGTGCCCATGATGCCATGTGCATTGCCCACCATGTATTGTGCTATTTCATGCAGTGCCCACCACGTAATGTGTTGTCCCCACCATGTAATGTGCTGTGCCATGCAGTGCCCACCATGTCATGCGTTGTCCCCACCATGTCATGTGCTGTACTATGCAGTGCCCACCATGTAATGTGCCATGCAGTGCCCACCATGTCATGTGTTGTCCCCACCATGTCATGTGCTGTGCCCACCATATCATGTGCTGTACCATGCAGTGCCCACCATGTCGTGCAGTGCTCACCATGTAAATTGCTGTGCAGTGCCCACCATGTCATTTGCTGTGTTGCACCATGTCATGTGCTGCGCCATGCAGTGCCTACCATGTAATGTGCTGTACACACCATGTCATGTGCCATGCAGTACCCACAATGGAACGTGCTGTGCAGTGCCCACCATTTAGTGTCCTGTGCCCACCATGTAATGTGCTGTGTTGTGTCGTGCAGTGCCCACCATGTCAAGTGCAGTGCCCACCATTTCATGTGCTGTGCCGTGCAGTGCCCACTATTTCATGTGCTGTGCCGTGCAGTGCCCACCATGTCATGTGGTGTCGTGCAGTGTCCACCATGTCATGTGTAGTACCCACTATATAATATGCTGTGCCCACCATATAATATGCTGTGCAGTGCCCACTTGTAATGTGCAGTGCCCACCAGGTAATGTGCTCAGCTGTGCCTGCCATCTCACGTGATGTGCCCACCATATAAGGTGCTGTGCTCGCCACGTGCATGTGCTGTGCAGTACCAACCATGTCATGTGCTGTGCCCACCACGTAATGTGCTGTATTGTGCAATGCTGTGTAATGTCCTGTGCCCACCATGTAATGTACTGTGCCATGCTCACCATTGAATGTGCAGTGCCCACTGTCATGTGTTGTGCCCACCATGTAATGTGATGTGCTTTGCCCAACATATAATGTGCTGTATTCATGTATTCACCATGTAATGTGCTGTGCCCACCATCTAATGTACTGTGCTTTGCCCCCCCCCCCATGCTGTGCAACCTACAGTCTCTGTCTCACCCCCTCTATTCTACCACCCTCTCTCTCTTTTACAATCTCTCTATTCCCCTTTTTCTCACCCCCTCTCTCTTTCGTCCCCTTCCTCTCCTCCCCTCTCTTTCAGCCTCCTCCCTCTCTTTAACCCCCCCTCCCTCTCTTTCACCCCTCCTCTCTCTCTTTATCCCCCCTCTCTCTTTCATCCCCCCTCTCGCTCTCTCACCCCCCTCGCTCTCTCACCCCCCCCCCCCCTCTCTCTCTATCACCTTTGACTTCAGAACTGCCTTAATTCTTCATGGCATAGATACAACAAGGTGTTGGAAACATTCCTTAGAGATTTTGGTGTCCATAGTGACATGATAGCATCACGCAGTTGCGGCAGATTTGTCGGCTGCACATCCATGATGCCAATCTCCTGTTCCACCACATCCCAAAGGTGCTCTATTGGATGAGATCTGGTGACTGTGGAGGCCATTGGAGTACAGTGATCTCATTGTCATATTCAAGAAACCAGTGGTGAGATGAGTCTTAGCTGACAGGAGTGGCATCCAGTGTGGTTTCTGCTGCTGTAGTCCACCTTCTTCAGAGATGGTATTTTGCATACCTTGGATGTAACGAGTGGTTATTTGAGTTTCTGCTGCCTTTCTATCATCTTGAACCAGTCTTCCCATTCTCCTCTGACCTCTGACATCAACAAGGCATTTTCTCCACACAACTGCAGCTCACAGGATATTTTCTCTTTTTCCCACCATTCTATGTAAACCATTCACTGTGAAAATCCCAGAAATACTCAGACCAGCCTGCCTGGCACCAACAACCATGCCACGTTCAAAGTCACTTAAATCCCCTTTCTTCCCCATTCTGATGCTCAGTTTGAGCTTTAGCAAGTCATCTTTACCACGCCTAAAAGCATTGAGTTGCTGCCATGTGATTGGCTAATTAGCAATTTGTGTTACCAAGCAATTGAACAAGTGTGTGTGTGTGTATATATATATATCTATATAGATATATAGATATATATAGATATATATTATAAAAAAAATTCTTGGAGCGGGTACCTATTTTCTGACAGGTACTCGCTCCAACTTCTGCAATTCTGACCTAGGTGAGAATTACAGAAGCTTGGCCCACCATCCTCCCGCCCTCAACCTCCTAGTTAATGTTACGTGTCCCAGGAGTCTGCGGGACCAGTGTAAAATTGCAGTGATCTGGTGAAATCGCAGATGAACCTTTACAGCGGAACATCACCTAAAAGTGAAATTTCCATTTATCCTCCTCTGCCCACCCCCCACCACCACCCTCCCTCTGCCACTGATTCTTTCCATCCCACCACCATCCTTTTGCCACTGATCCCTTCCATCCCTCTGCCACTGATCCCTTCCATCCCACCACCATCCCCTGCCACTGATCCCTTCCATCCCACCATCCCTCTGCCACTGATCCCTTCCATCCCACCAGCCCTCTGCCACTGATCCCTTCCATCCCACCATCGCTCTACCACTGATCCCATCGATCCCACCACCATCCCTCTGCCACTGATCCCATCGATCCCACCACCATCCCTCTGCCACTGATCCCATCGATCCCACCACCATCCCTCTGCCACTGATGCCTTCCATCCCACCACCATCCTTCTGCCACTAATCACATCCATTCCACCACCATCCCTCTGCCACTGATCCCCTCCATCCCACCATCCCTCTGCCACTGAAATGACGTTTGCTAGAACTTTTGGTGGGGTGGAAGTGACGTCTGAACGCAAATCCACTCGCACTTCCTGGTTGCGGTATAGCAAGCGCGCCACATGATCTGGCTAGTGGTACGCACGCTAAACCCTTACTCATCACCACATATTATTACTATTATCAATTTAAGCCCCACTGTAAATGATGGAGGCGTCCTCGCTCTCCCCCCGCGAGTCTTTCTCCACCACTCCCCCTTTAGCATCCCCTCCATCCCATCCACTAGCAGTAACAGTGGACTGCATGATGTGGAAGGATATAGAACTTCAAAAGGGTAGGTGAACTTTGGAGTGACTATTTGATGCTATATCATAATGTTAAACTTTGAGTATTGGATCTGGTTATAAAATGAAATGAGATGACGGTCGGGTGGATATGGGGGATTTACCCTGCTGCCAGTGCAGGGATTTAGCCTCCTCTCTACGGGAATGAAGACCTGTTTGTGTGTTTGACAATATGATTTAGCATATGGTATATTTTGATGGATTGGCAGGACGGGTGTGGCAGGCTCTGGTGGGCGTCCACCCAGACAAGTCTGCTATTGCTGAGGCTCTGATGAAGAGGGTACTCCCTCGTAACGTGTAAGCCGCTGGAGATACCATCTGGTTCCTCCTAATACCCGGTCCAGGTTGCAGGTGTCTAGAAGACCCGGTTCCGAATTCTTGGAGTAATGTTGAGCCTTTTTTTAAACGTTTGTTTGTGAGTATAACTCTTGCTTTTACTATTTAAAAAAATGTTATCTTTGGTAATGCGCAAGGTCGGAGTGCCCTCCCTGTTTTTCTATATGAGAAGTTTGGGAACGGGGTTTTAGGGGATGCAGATGTTAGCAGCTTTGGAAAAGGGTTGCAAGGACTGCCATAGGTGAGCAGAGTTGGATAAGGGTGGCAAGGAATGTAGAGGTAAGCAGCATTGGAAGAGGGTGGTAGGGGATGCAAAGGTGAGCAGCATTAGATGAGGGTTGTGAGCTGTTTTGGAAGAGGGTGGCAGTGAATGCAAGAGAAAGCAGTGTTGTAGGTAGATCACAGGGGATGCAGAGGTATGCAGTGTTGGAAGAAGGTTGCAGACAATGCAGGCGTGAGCAGCGTTGGAAGAGAGTGTTGCAAAGGTGAGCAATGTTGAAAAAGGGTTGCAGAGGTGAGCCGTGTTGGAAAGGGGTTCGAAAGGATGCAGGGGTGAGCAGATTTGAGAAGAGGATGGCAGGGGTTAGCAATGTTGGAAGTGGGTAACCCACTTCCAATGCTGCCAATTACTGCCATCCTCTTTCCAATACTACTCATCCCTGCATTCTTTCTAACCCTTTTCCAACACGGCTCACCCCTCCCCCAACGTAGCCCTCTTCCATCACTGCTCAACCTTGCATCCTATGGAACTCTTTTCCAACACTGCTCACGTTTGCATCCTCTGCCACCCGCCTCTAACACTGCTTACCTCTGCATCCCCTGTAATCTACCTTCAACACTGCGTTCCATTACATTCACTGCCACCCTCTTCCAACACAGCTCACCACTGCACCCTTTGCATCCCCTACCACTCTCTTCCACAGCTGCTCACCTTTGCATCCCCTACCACTCTCTTCCAATGCTACTTATCTTTGCATCCCCTACCACTCTCTTCCAATACTGCTTAGATTTGCATCCTTTGCCACCCTAATCCAACTCTGCTCAACTATGGCAGTCCATGCAACCCTCTTTCTGTGTTGCTGACCTCTGCATTCCCTGAAACCCTGTTCCTACACTTCTCATCCATGCATCCCCTGCAACCCTTTTCCAACGATGCTATTCTCTGCAATCCTTGCTACCTTTATCCATTACAATAAAAAAGCAATCCGTGCAGCTGGAAAGCTGGTGCGATAAAACACCAGTCACCGCACATAGTGTGAATTGGCCCTGATTGTGTTTGGACCGGAGCAGTAGCTAGGCTGTCAGCACAGTTGCTTCGTTTTCTTCCCAAGCCAGCCATAGACGGATTAAATTTCGATCTGTCGATGGGCAGGCTGGTGGTACTGAAGTCGATTGATCAACTTCAGTACCACCAGCCTACTGGGTGATTTTCACCTGATCATTGTCAGCAGCTATAGCCACCAGCAGTGATCATTGTATTCTGCCAGTGGGTAAGGCTTCCCACAGTAGCACTAACACTGACTGTGGTTGAGAGAATCAAGACATTTTGGTTGAAGGAAAGAAGATTGCATAATGTATGGCCTGCCTTAAGCCAGCCATAGACGGTTCGAAATTTGGCTGGCTCATCTATGGGCAGGCTGATTGTACTAAAGTTGATCTATCGATCAACTTCACCACCTCCAGCGTGGTAGGCTTTTCTTCGTTTGAGTGCGATTGCTCATTCCATCGTTGAGCATTTTTTTTCCATTGCTTTGAGGTTTTCTTCCATTGCTGCACGTACTTGTTCCATCCTTGGGAGTACTTGTTCCATCCTTGGGAGTACTTGTTCCATCACTGCGATTTCTGCTTCCATCGCTGTGCGTTTTACTTCCATCTCTGACTTTATTGATGGGAACAACAAGCAATTTTCTTTCCTCCATCCTGTGGTCCAAGGAAGGAATATTGCATAATTCATTGCCTGCCTCAATTTCTGGTCCTTCTTCCATCTCTGCTTTTACTTCTTCCTTCACTGTGAAGACTCTTTCCAACGCTGCGACTCTTGCATCCATAATTGTGAGTAACTTTTCTGTCACTGCACACATTTCTTCCCTCACTGTAAGTAAATCTTTCATGGCTGCAAGCTCTTTTTCCTTCTGTATGCATTTTACTTCCATCCCTGCATGTTGTTCTTCCATTCCTGCAAGTTGTTCTTCCATCCCTGCACGTTCTGTTTCCATCCCTGAACGTTCTACTTTCATCGCTGCGAGTTGTTCTTCCATTCCTGCACATTTTTCTTCCATCGCTGTGCATTTTGCTTTCATCCCTTCACATTCTGCTTCCATCGCTGCAAGTTCTTCTTCCTTTGCTATGCGTTTTACTTCCATCGCTGCAAGGTCTCTTCCCTTTCTTTTGCATTTTACATCTATCACTGCAAGTTTTATTCCCTTTGCTATGCGTTTTTCTTCCATCTCTGTAATTTCTCTTCCCTTTGCTATGCGTTTTTCTTCCATCTCTGTAATTTCTCTTCCCTTTATTATGCGTTTTACTTCCATCTCTGTAAGTTCATTTCCCTTTGCTATGCATTTTACTTCCATCCCTGCAAGTTCTTTTACCTTTGCTATGCGTTTTACTTCCATCGCTGCAAATTCTTCTTCCTTTGCTATGCGTTTTACTTCCATTGCTGCGAGTTGTTCTTCCATCCCTGCACATTCTGTTTCCAACCATGTACGTCCTACTTCCATCACTGCGAGGTGTTCTTCCATTCCTACACGTACTACTTCCATCGCTGTGCATTTTGCTTTTATCCCTGCACGTTCTGCTTCCATCGCTGCAAGTTCTTCTCCCTTTGCTATGCATTTTTCTTCCATCGCTGTGCATTTTGCTTTCATCCCTTCACATTCTGCTTCCATCGCTGCAAGTTCTTCTCCCTTTGCTATGCGTTTTACTTGCATCACTGCAAGTTCTTCTCCCTTTGCTATGCGTTTTACTTGCATCGCTGCAAGTTCTCCTCCCTTTGCTATGCATTTTACTTCCATCGCTGCAAGTTCTTCTCCCTTTGCTATGCATTTTTCTTCCATCACTGTGCATTTTGCTTTCATCCCTTCACATTCTGCTTCCATCGCTGCAAGTTCTTCTTCCTTTGCTATGCGTTTTACTTCCATCGCTGCAAGGCCTTCTTCCTTTGCAGCAAGTCTTAGTTTTATATCTCTGTCTCCTTCTTTCATTTCTGGGCATCCTTCATCCATTGCGGTGTGTCTTTCTTCCCTCACAGCAATTCCTCCTTCCATATCTTGGCTTCTTTTATACATTTTTATGCATATTTCATCCTTTGCTGTGTGTCTTTCTTCCATCACCGTTTGGGCATCTTTTCCCTCTGCGTCTCCTCCTTCTCTTATTACGATTACTTCCTCCAGCACTGAGGATCTTTCTTCCATCTCTGCGCTTCCTTTAGTTATCATTATTATTTCTTCTTCCCCCTCTGGGGATTCTTCTTCCATCCTCCTTAGCTTGTCCATCGCCTTTCGTCTGTCCTTGCAATATTTGATTCTGTAGAAAGAAAAAAATGTTATAAGAATGCGTCCATAAATCAGCAGAAATTTTCAGAATCGATAGCTGACGCCACCTAAATCTGTGTTTGATAGAAAACAAATAGTCACATGCCATCACCCCATTTGTTACTGTTACCAGCAGCCTCAGTTCATGCACCCCTCCCCCATAGAACAAATGTTAGAGATGCGTTAATCTCATTATGATCAGTGAGGGGCTTGTACTGCTAAACCCTGAGCAATGAGCACAGGAAACACACCACCTCAGTCTGATCAACTGCCTGCCTATAAGAAAAAGGTAAATATTGGGAGGGGGAGGCCTCAGATACAGTGGGTGATAGCATGAAGACTTGTAATGGAAAAAACCTATGAAGAACGCTCAATAACTTACCGAAAGTAGCATGCTGCTGCAATGGCGATCAGTATTAGAAGACAGGCTCCAACTATTGTGCCTACTAATAGAAAGAGGCCTTTTTTCTTCATTACATTGAAGTTCTTGAAGATAAATTTCAGAACGGGATTGATGACCAGGGTTCCCGAATCATAAGTACTGGTCTCCATTGTTGTTGTCATTGTTGGAGACATTGTTGGGATCTCCTCGGTGACAGTAGGGGTCTCCCCATGTATTTCCAGGTTTCCCTGATGCTTCCTGACCGTCTCAGTATGAGCGGTGTCAGTGGAAGTGACTGAAGGGGTCTCCCCATGTATTTCCAGGTTTCCTTGATGCTTCCTGACCGTCTCGGTATGAGCGGTCTCAGTGGAAGTGACTGAAGGGGTCTCCCCATGTATTTCCAGGTTTCCTCGGTGCTTCCTGACCGTCTCGGTACGAGCGGTCTCAGTGGAAGCGACTGAAGGGGACTCCCTGTGTATTTCCAGGTTTCTTTGGCGCTTCCTGACCGTCTCGGTATGAGCGGTCTCAGTTAAAGTGGGATCTGATGAAACAAAAACAAAGGAAATTTGCATTAATGTCCACATAATGAGCTATAAAGTTAAACAAACACGTTTGCATTCATGACTATAAATCTACTACAAATGACCCTGATCCAATTGGTCATAAATCAAGGACAAATCAGGTCTTTTATATTTTTGGATAGAGGGGGTGAAGATTAGAGTTTAGATTGGGGTATATACATTGGTTTTTTTTAATTCATTAAAGTGTATTTAAGTCCCTTTTTAATATAACAATACATATACTTGTCATTACAATCTGTTATACAAACAAAAATGTAATATATTGCATCTTTACAATCATTAGTGATGTGGAAATGTGAGGCCTATGATTTCTTACCTTCAATGATAATCAACATTAATAAATGGACATGCAATATGGCTTAAACAATGTGTCTGGAAATTGCCTGGACATTCTGAGAACAGCTGACATCATAAAACAGCTCTGGTTTAAGCTCTGTTTATAGTGTCATACCACCTGGTTTATAGATGTACTGTCCCTTGCCTGGAGGGAATCACTCGGGGGTTGTGAGGCTGAGTAGTAATGTTACCAAACTTGTTTTACTTAAATGGGGTTGGGCAGAGAGGGGGTTATGACATGTAAAGACCTCCAGTTGGCCAAGTGTGGCCACCTGGCTTATGTGCAACCCCCCCACCCTTGAAGGAATGTGGCAATGCCTTAGCATATGGAAGGGGGGGTTACAAGTGTGTGTATATACCAGAATACAGACCCCTTGCTCAGTCTATATGGTTTGTGACCTAAGAAGCATGGGGACGTAAGTTTTCTCTGTAAATGTACCTCTTACACCTTTCTAATGTGTGACTTTATCTTTTCTGTAACTTTTCCTATATTACAATTTGTTGTGATGTACTGATAGCACTTGAATGTCCTTTATAACAATATTACAAGTTTCTTTTCTGTACAATAGTAAGTTTGAATAAATTAGATTGTTATCCTTTTCGCACAGTTATTATTCATTCTTAATTTCATTGGTTATAGCTGCAACCGCATAGGTCGGTTCTTATATAGACAGGGTTGTATTCACTTATTTGATGTATCAGTAAGCGTGTAAGTGAGGTAGGTATAAAGATCTCCATATCAGATGGTGCCCGGGTTTGAGGAAGTTGAGCGCGTGGGTGAATGTTATCAGGTGTATGGAAGACGGAACTGGTCTATACAGTCCTAACTCCAGAAACGCTAAGCATCGTTTTTTTTAATGTCTGTTTTCACCTGTCTCTGAATACCCAGACTAACAAACTTCTCAGAACCTTTTTTTCACCTTTTGTCTATGTGAATATTTTGATGAGACTGATTTTGAATATTGTGTATATATAAAATGAAATTGTAAGTGCGAATGATAAGGGCTCCGTTTGGAATCTTGGAGGCAGTGGAAAAGGATACGTGCTTCTCTGTCAAAAAGCAATTTCAGTTGACCCTTTGAAAGAGATTAGGCCAATCGTTGTGATTGAAACACACCTGTGGGTATAGGGCTGCGTTTCCACTGGCACAACTCCAATGTCGCATGATTTAGAGTGCGACTGTGAGATGCAGCTTTAGTGTGACTGTGGTGTGGCTTTGAATGCGACTTTGATCCAGAGTCGCATCAGAGTGGTGCAGGTACCTTTTCAGAGTTGCTGCAGCTTTGAGTCGCATAGATTGGAACAGGTCCTATTGAAATCAATGGGCTGCGACTTGTAATGTGACTTTGTGTCCAAAGTCGCATGACAAATTGCATCAGTGGAAACGGAGACTAAATAACACTGAATGATCTTGAGTATGAATCTTTCTTCTTTGCAATTACTAACTGGGGATTGTAAGCTTTGTAAGTAGACCTGGGAGCATTGGCTATAATGTAACAGATACAAATCATATTGCAAATAAGTGTGCCTCAGTTGACTGCCTTCTATACTCCAAGCATGCATATACTTTTGTGATTATCCAAGTTTGCGCTAATCATTCTTGAGATAACAAAAGTAATAGCCCTACTTTAAGCCATTTTTAGAATATTTTGGAAAAGTCCACGGGGAAGATTGAATTAAAGAGTTCGGGAAAATCTCCTGGCTGACTTGAAGGACTATCGTCACGAACAGGGAAAATATTGTTCTGACAAGTAGTGAAAAGCAGCAACGGTGACAAGGGCGGTACCTGTCAACCCCATCACGGTCCAGAGATTAGCTATCTCTGGAGGAGAAACCTATAAAAGGTTGGGAAATCAGGTCAGGGTCCAAGCGTCCGCAAGGATGGGTAATAGAATCGCTTCAAAGAGGGGGTCTGAATGGGGTAAACCCTATGAAATGACCCCAAGGGAAGAGATGATAGATGAATATGGGCCCTGGGTGGTAAAGTATAAGCGTGAGGGGGATAGGTGGACAAAAGGTACATTTAAACTTAAAGTATGGGAAGATCTGTACCGTGCTCACCACAAAAGAGATGACGCGGCCATATGAAGAAGATACTTTATTTATATGGATGCTGGAGTCAGCGAATAAAAGAGGAAATGAATGTTATTACTATGGGATTTAAGGAGAAATCATTCCAAACAATGCTTGAACATAGGGACAGGCGGAAACCATCACAACCCCCAACAAGTGGTGACAGTGATTTTCAGGGAGACAAGGAGCAGTTGTCAGGACTTGGGCCTTATGCAGTTGCCCAGCCCTTGTCAGCAGAGCGCTCATGGGCTGACATGAATTGTCAACTTTCAGTGGTGGACAAAAAGGGAGAGCCACAACACAAGTCTGATACTCCAGTAAAATGTGGATTACAGAGGGGTGGTGAGGTACAGGAAGAGGAAGGCAGAGTAGCAGGACTTGGAGACAAAATGGCCATGCTGGCATTAAGGGAGGAAGGTCTCCAGGCAGAAGGGACACTTTCTGTCCCGCTTACGGGAGAGGATTTGAAATTAAATTTCACTGAAAGAAGCTGTAGTAAGCGCACGGGAAAAACGCCGCTTCTATGTTAAATTCTGAGGCTATTCACCAGCAATTAATAATAGAAAACCAAAGATTACAGGAAGACGTTCATCTGTTGGAAGAAAGACTGCAGGATGCAGAAAGAGAAGTGAAACCATTATCTGTCAGCTGCCAGGAGCCGTTGGCTCAGTTTTCAGATAGAGAAGATAACAGGGTAACTGATTTGGGTAGGTCTGAATTCAGGGGGACGTCCTCCACACCTAAGGTATGTACCAACAGGAATAAATCCCAGGAAGGTAAGAGCTCTTTAAAAATTGCCCCTATATTTTGTAAGCCGCAGGTAAAAACTACTAATCCAGAAAAGGCCATCCCGCATTCTCAGTCGTCTAAAACAAAGCCTTTTGTTAAGAGATGTTGTACCACTTTAGATAAGATAAAATGTCACTTATGTGGTTTATTTGGCCACATCACGAGATTCTGTCCGTCCAGTTCCAGTCAAAAAGTTGGTAAACATAATCCATATAGGACCACAAGACGTGATTATGAAGTGTACTCAGTGCGCTTTGCAAAGGGGCCTAGGTGTAAGAAGTATGGACCACCTGGGTCATGGGTCCCATTCCAAAATCCTGAGAGTGCATCCATACAGGCTGAGAAGGGGCTAATGAAATGGGATGGATCTCTGAAAGAATTCCAACCATCCAAAGAGATGTTATGGGTTTAATAAGAAGCGAGCGTCATCCACCTGCGCCGAACGGCTGGGAACACTGCTCGGCCAATCAGAGATCACCAGAGTTTATAATATCACCCCCTTATCGGCGATTTCGCGCTCGCTGCTTAGTAGAAGCAGAGAAAACAGACAAGCAGGAATAAGCACATATATAAATACAAAAAGGCTCAGAAAAGAGCCCTACCTGTCCCCACTGCGAAAAAAACAGCTTTGCCTAAACTGAAGGACTGTTGTTCCAAGTTTGGAAGCTGCCCCAAAAGACCCTCAGAAGGAGCTCCCCTCTTATCAGTGCTGTTAGCAACCCAAGATAGGGGACTGCATCTGGGAGAGGCTTGAACCCAGACGGAAGCTGCACATGGCAGAGGAAGGACACACACTGACACTATCCATCAGGTATGAGGAAAAAAGGAGAATGCTGGGGGGGGGGGGGTATTCTCTTTTTTTATAATTAATTCACTATCCTGAGGGGAGGAGTCTGGGGAGGAGCTTATCACAGGTATGGTGGAAAAATGCTTTTAAATGAATTACACTATGGAAGCCTTTATGTCCTTACATGGGGAATTAGCGAAAATCAGTTACAATGAGGATTCCCTGAGCAGAGAGTCTGGGAACATCTAGCTATCCAAGCACAGAGACCCGGGGCTGGGGATAAAAGCCACAGGCACTTGTGATCTCTTTAAGCCCATCGGAGTGGACTGGAATTTATGGAGAACTCTTGCAATTTTCATTGTTTCTTACTAATATTTTCTGCATACTTCACTTGTGTTAACGTTCAATATTTATGCAATATTGGGTTACACAGAGTTTTCATATCTACATTTATCAGAATAATCACCTATAAGTTACTTTACTTTTTGATCACAATAAGTATATAGCGCAGCTTTTTTCCTTTTGTTACATTTATGCCCCGTACACACGGTCGGATTTTCCGACGGAAAATGTGTGATAGGACCTTGTTGTCGGAAATTCCAACCGTGTGTGGGCTCCATCACACATTTTCCATCGGATTTTCCGACACACAAAGTTTGAGAGCTTGCTATAAAATTTTCCGACAACAAAATCCGTTGTCGGAATTTCCGATCGTGTGTACACAAATCCGACGCACAAAGTGCCACGCATGCTCAGAATAAATAAAGAGATGAAAGCTATTGGCCACTGCCCCGTTTATAGTCCCGACGTACGTGTTTTACGTCACCGCGTTCAGAATGATCGGATTTTCCGACAACTTTGTGTGACCGTGTGTATGCAAGACAAGTTTGAGCCAACATCCGTCGGAAAAAATCCTAGGATTTTGTTGTCGGAATGTCCGATCAACGTCCGACCGTGTGTACGGGGCATTAGTGTGTGTGTCTCACATTATAGTTGCAGTTGTTTTTCTCAATTGATTTATTAGGATAGCGCAGTAAAATTGCATTCTTCCAGTTTTTGATCCATTGAAAAAATAAAAATTTTTATTTATTTTTCAAAAAACCCCAAAATGCTTAACGCGGAATAATGCAAAAAAAAACAGCTAAAAACTCTATTGCAAAAACTTTAAAAACCATTGAGAAAACTCGCTGCAAAGCTACTGGCATTTTTATAACGTTATTTTACCGTCCAGTGTGCATGAGGTCTAACTGTCATTTTTGCTGGAGAGCTTGTTTTGGTAAACAACAGGTGAAGCTGATAAACAACGGACTTCCTGGGAGGTCATCAACTGTTATGAGGGACTCAAACAAGGACTGCTACATTACTGATAGTGACAGACTGGACCATAGATGACATTTTGGCCATAGTGTCAGTGTAATGGTCCCTATAGGTGTATAGTGTGAGAAGTGATGGGGAAATACAGTACATCAGATTGCAATGGCCAGCCGTCTCCTGTGTTGATGATTTTTTGGTGCCAGATGTGTGGGGGAGAAAACTGCCAGGGAAAGGGTTAAAAGATTACCCAGCAGCCCACAAGTACGCTGAGCTGTGCCTGCCCAGCCTGGTCCTCAGTAGACCCCCCTATAGCAGGAGAAGACCCTCATAGAATGAACAATAAACCAAATCCTGAAACACTTACCAGTCACGTGAACGATGACCATCTTGAATGGCTGATGCCTAACGTTGTTCACGGTGAGATGGACCTCGTAGGTTCCGCTGTCACTTTGCAGAACCGGCCTGATGGCCAAGGTGCAATCCACTTTATCCGAGCGGTGAAACCTTTTAATTTGGTGCTTCTGTAGGTTGGTGATATCGCGTTGCATGATAGGAGTGTAGGGACCGTCTCCTTCCGGAGTCATTCCCCACTCAAACCCAACACGGATTGCACCAGAGAGATGATTGGTGGTGACCTCACATGGGATCACCAGTTTGGAGCCGGCTGTAGCCTCTATGCGGGTGTACAATGGCCGGCCATGAGCAATTTCCACACCAAATGCCAGGTGCAGAAAACAGAAAATGGCGATCACTTTTAGAAGGCTCATTTTCCAAATTTGTCACAAAGAATGCAGAAAAGTGACAAAGAAATTAAGATAAGAGTATTCTCTCAGTTAATCAGAAAGAAATATAAATATTCGCTTAGAAAATCCAATGAGTATTACCAGAGCAGTTCACACAAGTGTGTTCACTACAAGGAGTCAATCTCAACTGACACACATCCTTTGCTGAGGTCAGTTTATATCAGTTCAAACACTGCCTCCATGTTGTCATGGCAACAGGCTGCAGCTGTTCAAGCACTGCTACTATGATGTCATTGCGGCAGTTAAGCTGCACCTGGCTTGACTGCACTGCTGTGATTTGTTTTGTCAGTTAAATTCTTGCGCTCTGCTTTACAGCACTGCTGCGGTTTGTTTGTTCAGTAGCATTCCTGCCTGTTAAAGGGTTAAACCTCCACATGTTGTTTATCCCAATGTATGATTTCTGGGGAATAATTCCCTACATTTCACTACATAGAGGTGTATGGGGGGGGGGGGGGGGGGGGTTAGGACTGGATCTTATCTGCTTGTCTTCTTCAATTTTTAATTTTCACTGACCTAAGCTAAAAATAAATCCAGCGTTTTTTTTCAGTTGGCCAAAATTATTGGTCACTTTAAGAAAAATAAAAAAATGTCGAGATCAGGGTTAGGACAGGAAGTCCATTTACAGCCACCGCTCCATAGAGGAGAATGGAGGTCCGATCAGGTCTGCCTGAAAAACTGACAGGTGGACCCGATTGGACCCTTCATGTGAAAGTGCCTAAAGTGCAATGTGATAGATGTCAAGAATTATTATATTATATATATATATACACACACACACTCCAATTGTGCTGTGATAATCTTGTGCAGATCCACTGCAAGCTGTTTGCACAGACTTCGGTGTACCATCACCAAGACAAAGCACGTACCATTTGCTTACCAAAAAATTTGATTCCTTACATTTATGAAGTTACATTCACCTGTCATCCGCAGGATATTTACAGCCACTTCACTCAAATAGTGACAATGCATTTATAGTAGCATTCTCCCAGGAGCAGCCTTTCACCGCCCTGCCTGGTCAGATACCAACCACAGCAACCACCGTGTATGCAAATAATAAAATATTACTGCATGCATTACCAGGACATACTGCGCTGCTTTATTACAGTAATCTACTTACAGCAAACTTTACTAGGATGAAGCAACACATTGTTTACTTGTCCTGGTGTTGCTTTATTCTTTGTATTTACGGGGTTCCCTGTGGTTGGTACCGGACCAAGCGACTCTACCTGCAGTGTTGTTGTTTGAGTGAAGTGGTTGTAAATATCCAGCAGATGACAAGTGCATGTGACCTCATAAGTTTAACCACTTGCTTACAGGGCACTTAAACCCCCTCCGATCCAGACCAATTTTCAGCTTTCAGCGCTGACGCACTTTGAATGACAATTGCGCGGTCATACAACACTGTACCCAAATGAAATTTTTAGCATTTTGATCAGGTATTTGATCACCTTTGCGGTTTTTATTTTTTGTAAAAAGACCGAATTTAAAAAAAAACAAACATTTTTTTATATTTTGTTATAAAATTTTAAAAAAAGGTAATTTTTCTCCTTCATTGATATACGCTGATGAGGCGGCACTGATGGGCACCTATAGGTGGCAGTGATGGGTGGCAATAATGGGCACTGATCTGGTACACTGATAGGCAGCACTGCTAGGTGGCACCGATTGGCACCACTTGTGGGCATTGATAGGTGACACTTGTGGGCATTGATAGGTGGCACTCATGGGCATTGATAGGTGGCACTGGTGGGCACTGTCAGGTGGCAATGTCAGGTGGCACTGGCAGGGGCTACTAATGGCACAATTGAGGCAGAATTTCCTCTTCAGGACCGATGTCCCTTGCTGATGAGCCGGTGATCGGCTTTTTTTTACGATCGCAGAGCTTTTGTTTTGATCATGTGATCAGCTGTCATTGGCTGACAGCTGATCACATGGTAAGGGGCTGGGACCGGCCCCTTACTCGGATCGGTGATCATCCGAGTCTCAGTGACTCGGTGATCACAGGGCACTCCACGCGCGTGCACAGGGGAATTCAGGTCCGTGCTGTAGCCGTCATTCGGCTATAGCGCGGGTGTCAACTGTTTAAGGAGTCAATTTTTTTTTTGGTAAGCAAATGGTATGTGCTTTGTTTTGGTGATGGTACACTGACGTCCCAGCAAACATTTTTTAGTGGGTCTGAACAAGTTTATCACAGCACAGTTTTGTTGGATTTTTTTGTGTGACATGTATGTTTTGTTTTATGCTTATTATTTATTGTACCAGCACTTTGGATTGTACATATATTAACCATTCTTGATATCTATCACACTATAGCATTTTATTGTAATACACACTTATATGATGGATGTTCTTTTCCTTTTCTTTCTTTATTTCCCCAGTGACAGCCTGCCAGAATAGCTAGGATCTGTGAAAGCAGATCTGTATTATACATTACTCCCCCTATACTGTACCCTCCTGCCCCCCCGTACTGTCCACTTACCCCCCCCCCCCCCATACTGTACCCTCCTGCCCCCCCGTACTGTCCACTTACCCCCCCCCCCATACTGTGCCCTCCTTTCCCCTGTACTGTGCCCACTTACCCTCCCCCTGTACTGTGCCCTCCTGCTTCCCCCTGTACTGTACTCTCCTGCCCCCTGTACTATGTCCACTTACCCTCCCCCTGTACTGTGCCCTACTGTCCAGTCCTTTCCCCTGTACTGTGCCCTCCTTTCCCCTGTACTGTGCCCACTTACCCTCCCCCTGTACGCTCCTTATACAGTTCATTTTTATCACTTAAATTATTTTTCCTATTATGGGCGTTAGTGGGGCCTCATGTCTAAGTTTTGCCTAAGGCCTCACAAAACCTAGAGCCGCCTGTGATTGTTCATTAACCCCTTACTGACTGATGGTAAAACACATGGTAACGCCTGAACACAATTTTGGAACTCTGACATGTGCTCGTAAAACTGTACATATCATTGCAACTACTTTGTGTATCCAGATGGATTATACCGCGTTTTTTTTTTTCAGGACAAATTGGGCTTTCATTTGGTGGTAAATGGTAACGGATTTCTCCTGGTTTCTTTTTTATAATCATTGGAGAACTAGCCCAAAATAGTAAAAAATAAAAATAGTTTTTTTAACCCTTTCATGCCTAAGCCTTTTTCTGACATTTGTTGCTTACAAGTTAAAATCCGTAATTCTTGCTAGAAAATTCCTTAGAACCCCTAAACATTATATATATATATATTTTTTAGCAGAGACCCTAGAAAATAAATGGTGATCATTGCAATATTTTATGTCACACGGTATTTTTTTTTTTTTTAAATTTTCTTTATTTTGATATACAGAAGGCATAGAAATACAGTCTAGGTTACAGCAGATGATGTATTCCATACAAAAATACTTTTGAATCATATGAAGTGTAACTGTAGCCCAAAATCCAAGTTATTTACCAAACAAAAATGGTAGCATAGATATGTTCTAGCCAAAAGTATATCTGTTTCATACATAATATATTATATCAAGGTTGCCTACCAACGGGCCTCCTTGCATAGAACTTAAATTGTTTATGAACAGTTTTGATATCTATTAAAGTATTTAAACCTTTAAAGACAGATATGTCTTTTGCTATATAGGTGAGTGTTACCAGCTCACTTCAAAAAATGTCGTTCACATTATGTTCGTAATCGCCGTCACCACGGCTGCTTAGTGAGCTGATCGAGACATAAGATACTAAAGAGAAGAAAAAAGTAGAAAGTGGAAAGAAAAGCAGGGTATGAAAGGGGAAGGAGATGCAAGAGAGGGTGAAAAGAGGGCAAAAAAGAAGGGGTTGTAAAGGAATGGCTGCGACACCGCCCCCAACACGATCCCACCCGCCACACCCCAAAGGGGTGTACAGGTATATCTGTTTCAATGTGGTTTTTTGGGGCTGTATCTCAGGTAGGCGGAGATTGTGTCTCTGCCATGTCCTGCAGATATGCGTCTGTACCCACAAAATATCTCCAGGGTCTCCATTTGTCAATAAATTGTTCCTCTTTGTTTTGTAGAGTTGCCGTCAGTTCCTCCATGCGTAAAATACAGTTAACTTTTGAATACCACAGGACCCTGGACGGAGGGAGAGGACTCCGCCAGAGCGCCGGAATGCATGTCCTAGCTGCGTTTAGGAGTTGCATTGTCAATGTTTTCTTGTATTTTTGAATCGGTCTTGTGGTCAGGTGCAGAAGGCATGCGGCCGGGTTGTCTTTGAGATTGACCGAGGTCAGACTTTGAATAGTCGTGGTCACCTCCTCCCAAAAGGGTCTCAGGAGTGGGCACGACCAAAAGACGTGAAGCATACTTCCCACTTCCCTGTCACATCTCCAACACCTATCCGACAGCGACGGATTCATTTTATGTAACACATATGGGACTCTGTACCACCTGGTCAGGATTTTATATCCCGCTTCTTGATAATGGCTCGCAATCGAGGACTTATGTGCTAAGACCAAGACCTTCTCTCTTTGTTGAGTGGAGAACTGAGTCCCCAGGTCCCTTTCCCATTTCAGGAGGAACTCTGGAGTTGAGTCCTCCCCCTGACTCGTCAGGAGACTGTATAGAAACGACAGTGTGTGTCTGATTGGTTCCCCAGTTTTGCAGAGAGATTCCAGGGGAGTGTGGCCCCGGGGGGCATAGTGTAATTTCTGGAGGGTCTTTAGATAGTGTCTGAGTTGAAGAGTGCTGAAGCTGTCTAATGGAGGATCTATAAGTCTGGAGAGTGTGGAGGCAGTTGGAAGTTCTCCCTGGGGCCAAATCTCACCTAGGGACTGTTTTTCACCAGTCATCAACTGTCTCAATCGGCGACTTGTGAGTCCGGGGGTAAAGTCCGGGTTACCTATAATCGGCGTCATGGGTGAGGGTAGCGGTGATATGTCTGTGGTGCGGAATATTTTCCTCGCTACCCGGAGGGTGGCGCCTATTAGCGGGTGGGATTTCATGTCCACCGGCGGGGTGGACATGAGCCACGGGGATGGGAGTAAGGGAATAGAGGAATCTTCAATTTCCATTCCCACCCATTGTTTGGAGTCTCTGTTACAGTGCCAATCGGCAATCCTGGCTAAGTGAACCGCTTGGTAATATCGAGAGATATCCGGGAGACCCACTCCCCCCTTATCTTTGGGTTTGGTCAGTGTTTGTATTTTCGCTCTGGGGGATTTATGAGACCAAATAAACTCTCTAATGATAGACTGAATTTGCTTAAAGAAAGTAGTTGGTAACTGGATCGGTAATGTTTGAAGTACATATAAAATCCGGGGTAGGGCTGTCAGTTTCAGGGCGGTACAACGCCCAAACCAGGTCAAGGTAAGTCTGTGCCACGTCTGGAGATCTATCTTAAGTCTCTGGAGTAGGGGTATGAAATTGCTGGTGTATAGGTGTGCCAAGTCCGGGGTGATGTCCACCCCCAGGTAGCGGATAGATTTCTCCGCCCACCTAAAAGAGAAGGATTTGCTCATGTTTACAGCTTCCCTAGCTGGTAGTGTGATATTCAACACCGCGGACTTGGCACAATTGACTTTGTAGTTCGATAATTCCCCATATGCCTTAAGAGCTGAAAGGATGTTGGGAAGCGAAATCTGTGGGTTGGAGACGAAAAAAATCAGGTCGTCGGCGAAGGCTGCGATTTTGTGGTGGCCGGAGGGTTTAGTAATTCCCGTTATATTAGGATTCCCACGAACGCTACACATGAACGGCTCGAGGGAGAGAATGAAAATCAGTGGGGACAGGGGGCACCCCTGTCTCGTCCCGTTTGAAATGTCAAAGAATTCCGAACGCCACTCGTTAACCCGTACCGCCGCCGAGGGAGCCGAGTACAAAGATGAGATCCAGCCTCTCATGTTTGGGCCTATTCCAATATGCTCCAGAGTGGCCCGCATAAAATGCCAGGCCACTCTATCAAAAGCCTTCTCTGCGTCCGTGGAGAGGAGCAGAAAAGGCTTCTGGACTGATCTCGCTTCATGTATAAGATTGAGAACTCTAATGGTATTGTCTCTCGACTCCCTCAGCGGCACAAACCCCGCCTGGTCCAGGTGGATCAGTTGTGGAATATGTGGTAGGATTCTATTGGCGAGGATTTTGGAAAATAATTTCAGATCCACGTTAAGTAACGCAATCGTACGGTAGTTACTGCAGTAATTGGGATCCTTCCCTTCCTTTGGGATCAGGGATATAAATGCCCGTAGGGAGTCTACCATATTAGTACTACCCTCCTTTAATGTGTTGTACGCCTTGAGAAAGTGTGGCGATAGGTTGGGCTCAAAGGTCTGGCAATAGGTCAGGGTGAAGCCATCCGGCCCCGGTGCCTTCCTGGGTTTCGTTTGTGCCAGCGCTAGCACTAGTTCTTCCTGAGTAATGTCCGCTTCAAAAGCGTCACTTATTTCAGTTGGCAAAGTAGGCATACCCGAGGACCTGATGTATTCACCCGCCAACCTCTCCTTCTCCTCTAAAGAACCCACGGGTTCCCCCTTGTGTAGGTTGTATAATTGTTGATAATACTTAACGAATTCGCTGGCTATATCTCTGGAGGTGTGAGCTTTCGCTCCTTGTGAGGTCACTATTGATGGAATGTAAGTGCGCTGTCTCGGACCACGTAGAAGTCTGGCCAACATGGTACTTGGTTTATTTGAAAATTCGAACATAGATCTTCTAGCCCAAGCCAGATTCTGTAGCGTTTTGTGGTACAGAAGGTCTTTCAAGTCACCTCTGGCCTTCAATAGAGCCTTGAGGTGTGTTTCGGCCAAAGACTTCTTGTGTAGCAGCTCGAGAGACCGCACCTGGGATATCAAGGAATCAATCTGTTTGGTTCTTTCCCTTTTTTTTGCGGCCCCGATCCTAATTAGTTCACCTCTTATTACACATTTATGGGCCTCCCATATTGTCATTGAAGACAACTGTGGGTCCGTGTTTTCTGAGAAATAGTTGGTTAGTGTCCTGTTTATCTCTGTGCGTACTTCCGGGATCTGCAACAGGGACTCGTTTAGTTTCCAAGTTGGGGGGGATCTAAGTTCTGTATCCCAGCACATGGTTACATGTGTGGGAGCATGATCCGATAGGGAAATGTAATCAATTTGGGATGAGGTGACACAAGGGAGATCCTTATGTTGAATCTGGAAAAAGTCTATCCTGGAGTAGGTTCCATGCACCGCAGAGAAGTAGGTGTAATCCCTCTCCTCAGGGTGCATGGTCCTCCAGGGATCGACTAACTGCAGGCCAGCCAACTCCTGTTTAAGTTTTTTCAAGTAAGCGAAGGATAAATGAGACGCTCCTCTTGAAACGTCGAGTAGTGGCTCCGGGGCAGAATTAAAATCACCGCCCATCAGGAATAAACCCTCCCGGAACTCCAGGATCAAGGGAATGAGCGAACGCAAGAAGGACAGGTGGTCAGAGTTGGGAAAATAGACATTGATCAGGGTCACTGTGGTATTTCTGATTTTGCCCTTTAAGAGCAGGTATCGCCCATGTGGGTCTGCTCTCTCCTCTAACAGCGTCCACGGTAAAGATCTGGCTATCAATATGCTAACCCCCTTAGATTTCGACAAAGGGGAGGGAGCGTGGTACGCATTGGGAAAGTCCCTGTTACTAAGTCTGGGAACTGCCGACTGTTTGAAATGTGTTTCCTGAATAAACGCCACCTGTGAGCGTGATTTTTTCAGGTCTGAGAGCAATCTGGAGCGTTTCTCCGGTGTCGCCAGACCCCTAACATTGAGGGAGGTAAATTTTATCTCTCCTCGTGTGCGTGGACCCGTGGGGTTACCTGGGGGGGCCATGTCGCTCACCAATACCAAACAAAAATATAAAAGTAAAGAAAATGTCCAAAGAGGTATAAAGGGGGGGGGGGGGCGGGGGCGGGACCACCGCCAGAGACAAGAGGGGGTGGAAGAATAAGAGGAGGAAGGGCAGAAAGGAAGAAGTAGGGGGGAGGACTAAGAGAGGGAGGGAGGGAGAGGGAAGTGAAAGCTAGGAGATGAGAAAAGATAATACTAAGAAGGACAAATGAATTATCCTACTGTTGCTAAACTAAGCCTTGCGCACGTATGCGCTACCTATTAGTGGGTGTGGAAGACTAGACTCTGCGACACAGTGGGAGACGTGTCGACAGGAGAGAACCGGTATAATGAAAGATACCAGACTATTACCGCTATAAATGGAACATAGAA
Source organism: Lithobates clamitans (assembly GCA_037952925.1). Classification (NCBI taxonomy): domain Eukaryota; kingdom Metazoa; phylum Chordata; class Amphibia; order Anura; family Ranidae; genus Lithobates; species Lithobates clamitans. The sequence continues at coordinate 3,454,552 of JBBGZY010000453.1, read as the reverse complement.
ATAAAACATAAAAATAATAAAGATTCCAAAAAACAACTCTATTTGTCATGTTGCTAAACCTTCAGGCTGCGTGTATGTGACCCCCTGATGTGAACACAGGGAAGCGCACATACCAACTACTCATCTGTAACGTAACTATCACAGTGAACTTTGGTGCCCAAGATCAAAACAGTAGTAGGCTATACACAATATCGTGTCTTCTGAATCAGGGCTCCCCCAGCGCCGCCACCCCACGTCCCCAGAAAAAACAAAAAAAAGGAATAAAAATAAACGGGGAGCAACACAAAATGCCTCCGTTACAAGTGGGGAACCATGGGGAGGAGGCGCAGCGAGAAGGCCTCGAGAGCAGTTGGATCTAAACAACCATTTTAGACATTGCCACTCTGTAGCGAGGTGCAAGGCCTTCTAATAACCCACCTACATAATAAGCCCCTTAAACTATACAGGACCCACTCACGGAACCGTGTGTATATTTTATGAGATCAGGAAGGATAGTCCAATCAAGACTCTGGTGCGGTGAGATTGTCTCTCGGGGATATCCTGGACCTTGAGCGCCACTGTCGTCTACCGGATCTTTGGGGTCTTGGTGATGCAGAACGTGGGTTGTTGAAGGTGATTGGAAAGTCCAGCCAGTTGGGCACGGAGAAGCCGGGGCACTCCAAGAACCCAAACAGGTCGGGAAGCTGTTCCGGCCATCGCAGCACGAATGAGTTGGTCCCTTTCAGAACAATCAAGTGGAAGGGGTGTCCCCATCTGTATGTGGCTCCTGCTGATCTGATTGCTTCAAGTAATGGTCGTAGTTGGCCCCTCATGCGTAGGGTGAGTCGCGATAAATCAGGGAAGAGTTGCACAGTCGCACCATCAAAGTCCAGGGGGCCCTGGGTCCATGACTTCTGTAAAATTTCCTCCTTGATTGTGTAGTAGTGAACTCTCGCCAATACATCTCTCGGTGCTGGGTCGTCTCTCTCTCTCCTAGGGCCCTGCACACGGTGCACTCGGTCCAGTTCCAGCTCATCTGTAGGTGGTCTGTCCAGCAATCGGTTAAATATGGCCACTATCGTAGCTCTGAGGTCACTCCCTGATGTGGCTTCAGGTAGGCCGCGCACTCTGATGTTGTTTCTTCTGCTGCGATTCTCTCCATCATCTATGGAAAGTTGCATCAGGATCAGGCGTTTTTTATAATCAACATGAACTTTTTCCATGGCAGACATTCTGGATTCTAGCAGGGAAGTGGATGTTTCTACCTCAGATACTCTAGAGTCTACTGTATCTATCCTCTGCTTAAGGTCATGGATTTCTTTAGAAAGGGTATTCACAATAGTAGCTGCCGAGTCAGAGATATCTTTTTTAGTGGGGAGAAGGGCAATCAGCTCCTTCCAGCCTTCAGGCAGTGCTGGCCCCTGAGTGCTGGCGGTCTGTACAGACTGTGCGAACGAGCAACTGTCTATCTCCGGGATTTCCGGGGATAGGATCGGGGAGTCCGGTCTGTGGGGGATAGACCCGTTACCTTGAGAGGCACTGGGGGGCCCTTTGCTCGTCTTCTTGAGCGATGCTGTGCCTGCGTTGTTGTTGCGCGGCGGCGCCATCTTGGATTCGGAGGCCTGTGACGGAGTGGCTGTATTCCGCAGGAAATAAGCTGATATGTCCGCGTTTTTGTTGGCTGCAGGTGTTCCCGGAGGTCTGTCCGTCATGGACATATAGTTGTTTGCACGGTAGGTGCACTAGATCCGGTTCCCAGCCTGAGCGAAGCACGGAGCTCCCAGAAAGAGCAGCCTCACAGCGCCATTGCCAAGCCACGCCCCCCCGTCACACGGTATTTTTGAGCATCGGTCTTTCAAACGCAATTTTTTGGGAAAAAATACACTTTCATTATTCAAAAAAAAAACAAAAAAAGTAAAGTTGGCCCAATTTTTTTGTATAATGTGAAAGATGATGTTATGCCGAGTAAATAGATACCCAACAGGTCATGCTTTGAAATGGCACACACTCGTGGAATAGGGACAAACTACGGTACTTAAAAATCGCTGTAGGCGACACTTAAAAAATGAGATAAAAAACATGCAGCGCTCAAAAAGTGCATATAAATTAATAATTTATATCTATGGGGGAGTGTTAAAGAGAAAAACTATACCCATGGTATAACCCCTTCAAGCCAAGAATGCATATTTACATACGGTTGACGTGAGGGGGTTAATTTAGCCATATATTTCTTGCTATTACCATAATGTGCCACCAAAGAATACCCCAAAATAAATTCTGCTGCTCCTGACGATCGCAGCGATATCGTGCACATTTTGGCTTTTCTTATCCTTAGGTTGGGTTCACACTGCCCCACGGAGTGGCTCACAGCAGGGGTCCCTGTTCTTTGTTTCAGGTCCAATTTCAGTCCTAATATTTGGCTGAATTCGGACCTGAAACGGACCAGAAGACACACAGGACTCCTGTGCAATTCACACCGGAGCAGCTCCGGAGATGTGTGAACCGGCTCCATAGAGAGTCGGTCACAATCTCCTGACATGCGAATTGGATGCGGAGAAACCTGCATCCAATTTGCAATAGTGAGACCAGATATAGCCGCAGCAGTGGGCATACTATGCAGGAAAGTCTCAGATCCTTGTCAGCGTGACTGGAATGCAATAAAAAGAGTGATGCAGTACCTCAAAGGAACGAATCAGATGAAGTTACGGTTACCAGCAACATAGGTACAAAAAGTGGTCAGATATGTGAATGCTGATTGGGCTGGTGACTGCACAGACTGCAAATCCACAAGTGGATTCATATTCCAGTATAGGGAAGGAACCATAAGTTGGTCTAGTCGAAAGCAAACAACTGTCGCTCTGTCTGCAACTGAAGCAAAGTACATTACAGCAGCACACGCATGTCAAGAAGCAATATGGATTTGTCAACTTTTTGTGGACATTGAGATAGAAATGTCAAAACTGGTTCCCATTTTTTTAAGACAACCAGGGATGTAGGACCAAACACATCAAATGTCAAGTATCACCTACTGAGGGACAATCAAGAGCGAGGTGTTATTGGCATTCAATATTGCCCGTCAGAGGAGATGACTGCTGATGTACTCACCAAGCCTTTGTTGAAGGAACGTCATAGTTATTTCCAGAAGAAGCTGAATATAATTAGACAAACATGCTGTTGAGAAGGGGTGTTGGAAAGAACAACAGCATGGTTGCTTATAAACTGACAATACTGTATGCACTATACCTATCTATGGAGCAGGTGGCGCTGCAGTGTTATAGTATGTTATCTATGGTAATGTAATGAGAGGAAGTGTTTGCTTTCCACAGTGTGTTTTTGTATGTTCCTGTTTCCTGTTCCATGATAAAGACATGCTTTAAGATATGTTCTGCTAATCCTCCATAAATGCAAAGCTATTGCTGCAAAAAAGAAGCTTCCAGCACATGATTTCAATACTCTGCACAACACTTAGAACCCCCAAACATTATATATTCTTTTAGCAGGAGCCCTAGAATATAAAATGGCGGTCCTAGCAATTTTTTATGTCACACAGTATTTGTGCAGTGGTTTTTCAAACGCATTTTTTTGGGGGAAAAAATACACTTTATTGAATTAAAATTAAAAAATGCAATATATAACCAATTGTTTTATAAATATGAAAAACTATGTTATGCTGAGTAAATAGATACCTAACATGTCATGCTTTAAAATTGCACACGCTTGTGGAATGGTGCCAAACTATAGTACTTAAAAATCTCCATAGGCGACACTTTAAAAATGTTTACAGGCTACTAGTTTAGAGTTACAGAGGAGGTCTAGTACTCAAAATATTGCTCTTGCTATAACTTTGCGGTGATGTGTGGTGCGGACACCGTTTACATATGTGGGCATGACTTGCGTATTTGTTCGCCACTGCACGCAAGCATGGGGGAATAGGGCTGCTTTACATCATTTTTTTATTGCATTTTTTTTATTTTTTACACCTTTAATTTTTTTTTTGGATCACTTTAATTGCTCTCACAAGAAATGTAAACATCTCTTGTGACAACAATAAAGCGTGACAGCTCCTCTTTATGAAGAGATCTGGGGCGAATAAGACCCCACATCTCTCCTCTACAATGAAAAGCATCAGATCAAAAAATATCCTATTGGTCTAATGCTTTCCAAAAAAAAAAAAAGGCTTTGTTTACCTCGGCTGTGAACCAGAAGTGACATCATGACGTCACTCCCAACCTCCTAGGCCAGGGATATGCAAATAGCGGACCTCCAGCTGTTGCAAAACTACAAGTCCAATCATGCCTCTGCCTCTGGGTGTCATGCTTGTGGCTGTCAGAGTCTTGCTATGCCTTATGGGACTTGTAGTTCTGCAACAGCTGGAGGTCCGCTAATTGCATATCCCTGTCCTAGGCCATAGAGATGAGTGGAGGCCATCTTTGCTCAGCTAATCTCTATGGCATGGCCAGCCGCTGCCACCGCCGGATTGGTTCCCGGGCTTCCCGATGAGCCATTTAAGCCAGAGAATTACCGGAAAGTGGAAGAGGGGGGTGCCCACTACTGCCGCTTCTAAATCCAGTGGCTAATTAGTAGGGGTGCAACGGATCGTCATCGATCCGCGATCCGTACGGATCAACCTCCGCGGATCGGGACACCCGCGAGCCGCGGATCGCTCTGTGGCCTCGGCCATAGGAAAGGCCGCGGCTTCGGCCTAGCTCCGGAGCGGCGGCCATCTTGGTACACCCGGCGGCCGTTTATGACAGAGCGATCACTTGTAACAAATCGGCGTCATGTCATGACGCAGGTTCCTCTCTCCCCTCTGTGTACTGATCTGTACAGTGGAGGGGAGAGTTCAGATGGCAGCAGTGCCAATACTCTGCAATGCCCTGCCAATACTCTGCAATGCCTTGCCAGTACTCTGCAATGCCCTGAGAATATTCTGCAATGCCCTGAGAATACTCTGCAATGCCCTGACAATACTCTTCCATACCCTGCCAATACTCTGCAATACTCTGCCAATACTCTGCCATACCCTGCCAATACTCTGCCATACCCTGCCAATACGCTTCCATACCGTGCCAATACTCTGCCAATACCCTGCCAATACTCTGCCAATATATCCGCCAATACCCTGCCAATACTCTGCCATACCCTGATAATGTATTATTACAGTGGGGGAGATTGTGGATATTACAGTGGGGGCGATTTTTTATGTCTATCCTAAAATGATCCGAACCGTGACTCCTGATCCGTGGAACGATCCGAACCGTGAGTTTTTTGATCCGTTGCACCCCTACTAATTAGCTTTTAGCAGAAAGAGCAGCGGCTGAGGAACATTTTATTGCTGGGGGTATTGCATCTAGCTGCACCCATAACCCGGTATTGAACTGTAAATGAATTATGTATTTTCCCAGTTAGGTGGTCGGCAAGTGGATATGCTCCGGGGAACAGAGTGGCATGGCAGGGAAGAAAAGATGAGTATGTACTGTTGGTGGAACCACCATTATAGTGAACCTAATGCTTTCCTTGTATGCGCTAAGCACAGGTTCACTTTAAGTTTAATATTCGTTTTAATTTTAATTCCATACCTGGAATTTCATAAACGTGGAGACAGACAGTAGACAGCAATTTTGGTAGTTCTATTGTGACATATTTATTCTTCATTCTTTGTCCTTACATATGAACTAAAAACATCATAACTAGTACAACGCTTGGAAAGGAAAATGTGGTCATATTTGATACATAGGTTTGACCTTGTACTACAATTTTGTACTTATAAAATTCAATAAAAACTATTGAAAGCAAAATGCATATTTACAGAAAACCCTTATATAAACATTCTGTTCCTGTGCATGATATTTTATCAAAGACTAACAAACTAATGGCACATTTATTTTGTTCTTAGAATGTTAATACAAAGTAGCAATTTATTATTACAGCATATCTCAGGATTTAAAGATTAAAAAAAAAGGTTAATTCAAGTACAGTACATACATCAATATTTTGCAATATAACAGAAAGGCTGATGTCAGATGGGCGACCTCTGGCTGCTAGTGACCCTGCGTTTTTTTTTTTGATTGGTTGCAATCAGGAGTGGCAGGATCCACTAGGGCAGGGATATGCAATTAGTCGACCTCCAGCTGTTGCAAGACTACAAGTCCCATGATGCATAGCAAGACTCTGACGGCCATAAGCATGGCACCCAAAGGCAAAGGCATGATGGGACTTGTAGTTTTGCAACAGCTGGAGGTCTGCTAATTCCATATCCCTGCACTAGGGAATCACTCCCTTGCTAGAGATCGAGATTCAGCAGCATTTGCAATGGGAGGGGGATTCGGTTGCTTCAGCTGACAAGGGCGAGATTCCAATTGGGAATAAACAAGGAAACCTCCTAACAAATCTGATGCTGTTGATTTTGTCGCCCATCTGACATCGGGCAATGGCAGTGACATTTTTAACAGACAGAAAAACAGACCACATAGGGTAATGTAGTCAAATCTGAACTGTTTTATAGTCCTTTTCATACAGTGAATCACGTTCCTCATCTTTAATCTGAAAGTCAGGTTTTATCTGCTCTTGTCCTTGTCATTATTGTACGGCTCTTGCCTATTATATGCTGTAGCCAACCTATAAGCAGATTTAGACTTTCTTCTCCTAAAGCAAATGTCTTGTGCATCTCCCTTACTACCCCAGTTGACTGGCTATCCTCAGTATAACACTAATATGATTGGACAGCACAACCACAAAAGACACCCCAGAGCTGGCGGTGGAGCGCCTGCAACAAACAGTCTGATACCTTTTATTCCGTACAACTGAAAGTGACAGCAAAAAGAGTTCTAGCTTATAGGTTGTGAAAGTATGGCATCAATTAAAGCATATCTAAACCCAAAGACAAAAATGTAATATGTTGCATCTACCAGTGCTTAAATGTGGTAGCTGCATTTGTTTTCTTTTTTTTTTTAGGCTTTTTTCCTTTATTTTAATGTGGTGGACTGGCCAGTAAAACCCCTCCTGTCTTAAAGCGGAAGTAAACCCATCCATTTACCAGTTTTAAAAAACTGTTTATTTTCCGGCACCTGCCGGAAATGTAACACTCTCATTGGTTGTGCTCTCAACCAAACTGTCAAACCATCCAATGGCTGGTGTCATAACTGATCACATGTGCAGCATCATGGCAGATGAAGATTAACCACTTCCGGACCGCCGCACGCCGATATACATCCTCACTTTGTTTTTTACAAATATTTTATTTCAACCACAGAAGGTGAGTCCAGGTTCTCGTGGCAGCCATATATACACAATAACATAACGAATACATTGAGTGAATAAAACAGTAGTCCACATAGTAATCAAATCATATTATGCATAACACCCTTATGCTTCTCCTTCCTGGGTATGGAGACTAATGAGGGGAAGATGGCCCCCACCCGTCTCCATACCATTGCAGGGCGGAAGCGACGTCAAAACGTCCCTTCCGCCCATAGCTCTTAAAGGGCCATTTTCTTTTTTCGTTTCAAATGACATTTTTTTTTTTATTATTATTGCATTTTAGTGTAAATATGAGATCTGAGGTCTTTTTGACCCCAGATCTCATATTTAAGAGGTACCGTCATGCTTTTTTTCTATTACAAGGGATGTTTACATTCCTTGTAATAGGAATAAAAGTGACACCATTTTTTTTTTTTAAAAGAAAAGTGTAAAAATAAAAGGTAAAATAAATAAGAAAAAAATAATTTTTAAACGCGCCCCGTCCCGCTGAGCTTGCGTGCAGAAGCGAACACATACATGAGTAGCGCCCGCATATGAAAACGGTGTTTAAACCACATGTGAGGTATCGCCGCGATCAGTAGAGCGAGAGCAATAATTCTAGCCCTAGACCTCCTCTGTAGCTCAAAACATGCAACCTGTAGAATTTTTTGAACGTTGCCTATGGAGATTTTTAAGGGTAAAAGTTTGTCGCCATTCCACGAGCGGGCGCAATTTTGAAGTGTGACATGTTGGGTATCAATTTACTCGTCGTAACATTATCTTTCACAATATAAAAAAAATTGGGCTAACTTTACTGTTGTCTTATTTTTAAATTAAAAAAAGTGTACTTTTTCCCCAAAAAAGTGCGTTTGTAAGACCGCTGTGCAATTACGGTGTGACAGAAAGTACTGCAACGACTGCCATTTTATTCTCTAGGGTGTTAGAAAATAAAAGCATAATGTTTGGGGGTTCTAAGTAATTTTCTAGCAAAAAAAACTGTTTTTAACTTGTAAACAACAAATCTCAAAAAGAGGCTCGGTCCTTAAGTGGTTAAACAGAGGCAAAGATGGCAGCTTCCCTGGCTGAAAACGATAGGGCGTTTTACTTACACTTTAAGGCCAGTTCACAATGGAATGCGCATGTTCCCATGCATTTCTGGTCCACTCTAGTTTTGAAGCCTATTCATTTAAATGGGCTGCAAAACTCACTGGAACACAAAAAAGTAGTGCGAGCACAACTTTTTTTAGAACGCACTGCCCCAAACCACATGGCACTGTGATACCATGCAATTTGGAGCTTGCAATAGCGCTGCGTTTGTGAGATGCATTTGGGGTGCCATTAACCACTTAACTTCTGGGGGATTTACCCCCCCCTTCATGACCAGTCTATTTTTTGCGATACGGCGTTACTGTAACTGACAATTGCGTGGTCGTGCAACACTGTACACAAATAAAAGTGGCGGTATTTGATCACCGCTTGGTTCTTTATTTTTTGTGCTATAAACAAAAAATCCGACAATTTTGAAAAAAAAAAAAACAAGAATATTTTTTACTTTCTGCTATGAAACATCCAATCCAATAGAAAAATCAAATTTCTTCATAAATTGAGGCCAATATGTATTCTGCTACATGTTTTTGGTAAAAAAAAAATCCCAATAAGTGTATAGTGATTGGTTTGCATAAAAATTATAGCGTCTACAAACTATTATATATAAACTAGAATTTTGTTTTCATTTTTTTATACTATTAATGGCGGCGATCAGCGACTTATTGTGGGACTGCGATATTGCAGCGGACAGTCTGACAATAATTGACACTTTGTTGGAACCAGTGACACTAATACAGTGATCAGTGCTAAAAATATGCACTTTCACTGTACTAATGACACCAGCGGGGAAGGGGTTAAACATCTAGGGCGATCAAAGGTGTGTGTCTAACCAGTGTTCTTGTGTACTGTGTGTGCTGCTTTCACTAAGGGATGTGATGGGTTTTCTTTCCCTGCATCACTGTGTCTCTGGGGAGGGATCGTGGGTGGCCGGCGGACATTGCGTCCGCCAGACCCGCTGATTGGCTCCCCCTGTGGCCAATCAGGGCGCGCCCCCACTGGCTATTACATGGAATTACATACAGGTACGTCATTTCGCGCAATAGAGCCGACTTGCCACAGTATATGAACTGCGGCCGGTCGGCAAATGTGGTTAAGTACACTACCAACTGCCCTTCCCCCTGTGTAATGTAGATGAATAGACACAGACATATTTGTACTGCATAATAAGAGAACAACCTAGGGTGACATCCATGATTCCCTCCATAGATACAGTAGAGGAATGACGTGGACATCTATAAACAGGAAGTGTGTTATTTGCAGGGTTACCAGGCAAAAATAAAGCAAAAGAAGCTTGAAAAGAGAAAATGAATGCAATCGCCGCACTAAGCACTAGTGATCTGCAAAATCTTACATTTTTGTTTTTAAATGTAGATACACCAAGGAAATGTGTGCTGGCTCTGCTGGCTGCCAAGGAGATTTTCTGCTAGCTGCTTGGCAGCCGCGCTGAATGAACGCTGCGTGGGAAACGTGCACAGAACGCAGGTTTTCAGCACCGCGCTCAGGTGTGAACAGGGTCTCATTCCTGATCTGCATGCTTATCCCAGGTCAGAAAGTATTGAAGCCAAAAGATCAACATGACAGCCAGGCAACTCGATTTTTAAAAGGGGTTCAGCGGTGGCAGCCTTGTCTACAAATCACCTTTACAAAAATCCACTGTGACAGTCCCAATAAAGTGAGAGAAAATCCCTCGTCAACTTCAGCGTTTCATTTTAGAAGATATATGAAACAAGCATAGCCCTTGATATTCACCTCTACTGTGTAGAATCGGTGTGATGCTGTAGCCCCACATCAGATCTAAGCTCGAGAAACTGAGCAATCTCAGTCTGCTCAGGGGCAGGCAAAGCCGGCTGCAGCTCTCAGCCAGGAGCCGAGAGGCGGAGCCAGCTGTCATTCAGGTAGCCGGGTGGATCCTGACGATATCGTCGGGATCCTTCTCGAGCCTGGAGCAGTTTTGCCCCATCAGCTGATGGTGGACAATAGCCCACTATAACCTGTGGGTGACAGGAGAGCAAAAGTAAGTGCACTTCTATGACCCACAAGAGAAGTACGGCCCAAAAAAAGGTTTGGCCATATTTCTCTTTTAAGTGCCATTTTCAATTAAAATGATCACACAGCATATACCTATTATCATTTACAATTAATTAGGGATCCATACCCTTTTGTATTGAATGGTATTGTAACTGCACTGTCTCCTTTTTTATTATAAAGTGCTGTTGGCCTTATATAAATCCTGTATAATGAAAATTATAAAAAGGCTTTATTTGTATGCACTCATACCTTTTATCACATAAAAATTTTAACATTTAAATGTTCTTCTCTTTGTGAGGTTATTTTTCTTCTATGGCATATCATTGCTGAATAGATCTGAATCAGGAACAAAAACTTCTTTTGATTCATTGGAATCCCTCCCAGCTGTGCAACTGTTGATGTAGATGTGTTGATTTTCAAATGCAGTAGCATATAGCAAGTACCGTATATACTCGAGTATAAGTCGAATTTTTCAGCACATTTTTTTGTGCTGAAAGTGCCCCCCTCGACTTATACTCGAGTCAAGCACTTCTGCAGCAAAAATTTTCATTTTCCGAACCAACTTTGGGGCCCCGTATCTCAGGGCCACTTGGTGCTAGAAACCCCAAATTTGGTATGCAAACCCAGTGGACCTGGTTACACAACATATCCAAAGCTGAAGTTTCTAGCACTAAGTGGCCCCGAGATACGGGGCCCCAAAATCGGTTCAGAAAATGTCATTCTCTGCTGCAGAAAAGTGCTTGACATTTTCTGAACCGACTTTGGGGCCCTATATCTCAGGGCCACTTGGTTCTAGGAACCCCAAATTTGGTGTGCAAACCCAGTGGAACTGGTACCATAACATATCAAAAGCTGGGGTTCCTAGGACTAAGTGGCCCTGAGATACGGGGCCCCAAAACTGGTTCGGAAAATGTCAATCCTGCTGCAGAAAAGTGCTTGACATTTTCTGAACTGATTTTTGGGGCCCTGTATCTCGGGGCCACTTGGTGCTAGAAACCCCAGCTTTGGAAATGTTATGGTGCTAGTTCCACTGGGTTTGCACACCAAATTTGGGGTTCTTAGCACTAAGTGGCCCCGAGATACGGGGCCCCAAATTCGATCAACTGTGTCTATCTGCAGCAATGTCATTTCGGGACCCTTTGGGTTCAGAGACCCCAAATTTTGGCTGCAGCTAGGGGGCATCTAGGAACCCTTAACTACCGAGTTTGAAGTTCAGGGGACCTATGGCTGCAAATAGGCACAGTGAGGCATGCAAATGGGCACAGTGAGGCTGCAAATGGGCATTGTTGACCCTCTTTTCCACTTACAGTAGCTGTGCATTTCTCACCCTCGTCTTATACTCGGGTCAATAAGTTTTTCCCATTTTTTTTGTGGTAAATTAGGACCTCGACTTATACTCGGAACGACTTATACTCGAGTATATACGGTAATCATTGATTGTGTAATAATATTCTAATTACTAAAATGTGATGAACCGTGGATTCTGATTGGTTACTAAGAAATATATAAAGACATTTTACATATACACAGAAGTATAGTAGCCAACAAGCTGCAATGTAGAAAAGACTGACAGAAAATGGCTCTATAGCACCACATGGTGGTCAAACCGGTTATTAATGGTCTATTTTACACATTTATTTAAAATATAACTACTCTGACATTCACAGATATGACTAGGCATTATTATTATTATTATTATTTCAGGTACTTATATAGCGCCATCAATTTTATGCAGTACTTTACATATACATTAGGCATGATGGGAAATGTAGTTCCTGAGCAACCGGATGGGCCATAGTTTGGAGACCTCTGGCTTAAAAGATAAGTTCACCTTTTTAAAAAAATTAAATGAATAAATGCACATCTTTTTGGCGGTAAAAAAAATTAGCATTTACTTTGAGCCTGTAAAACATCGCACCCACGATCATCAGATCTCGGGTGCCACACAGGACTCCTGCAGTCTGTCAGTGCAGCTGTCTGCTCGTACCTCATACGGACAGGCAGATACACAGAGGGGAGATCCTCCGCTTGCTGTCACTAGAGGCAGCGGATTGGGCGCCAGCTGCAGGAGTGGAAACATGTAACATGTTCCCAAAGGTGAACTTATCCTTTAAAGTGGCAATAAAATCACATTTTTTTTTTCTATAAAATAAAATAAATGCAGTCTGTTTAAATATAAGTAAAATGTGCCATCTATTCATCTCTCAAATGCAATCTTTTTTTTCTGCTATGCTTAGACTTCCCGTTTTAGGGTGGCTACATTTGTTCTCTATGCCCCCTATGTAGCCACCCTCTCCCGCTCACCCACGAGATGGACTACACATCTATGTACATATATATTCAGTGCTATGGGAATTGTAGTACGCATAGAGAGGAGCATGTGATCAGAAAAAACAGGTCCTGTAGGGGGGAGACGCATCATCGGAGGATCGAAAAGAAAAAAAACAGAAGCCTGAACATAATAAATGGTAGGAGGCTTTTTTGAAAAAATGGTAAACTTGATATTTTAGAACAATTGATGTAATAAAAATGAAGATCAGTGTCACTTTAAGTTGTCCATACACTGATAGAATTCTTTCTTTATGACTGCTATACAGTACAGATGGACACATATGCAGTGCCAGATATAGTATTCTGACAGCCAGTGACTGTCAGAATACTTGAACAGGGGCTGCATCTGTTTGAATGCAGCTGCTGTTCGCCCATCGATTTTCCACTCGGCTCCTTCGATTTTTCAAAGAATATTGTGTGGAGGATTCCATCAGGGACCAATCACAATTCACTTGGGGTATGGCCAGCTCTAGTAATTCATCCTTAATTTGAATATCAATACATATATTGTTAATCCTCTAATGCTGTGTACACATGGGCGGACTTTTCGACCAGACTGGTCCGACGGGACAAATCCGTCGGACAATACGATCATGTGTGGGCTTCATCGGACCTGCAGCTGACTTTTTCGATTGAAAATCAGACGGACTTTAGATTTGGAACATGTTTCAAATCTTTCCGACGGACTCGAGTCCGGTTGAAAAATCCGCTCGTCTGTATGCTAGTCCGACAGACAAAAACCAACGCTAGGGCAGCTATTGGCTACTGGCTATCAACTTCCTTATTTTAGTCCGGTGTACGTCATCACGTACAAATCCGTCGGACTTAGGGGTGATCGTGTGTAGGCAAGTCCGTCCGTCCAAAGTCCGTCGGAAAGACCGTCGGACCTTTGATGCCGAGAAATCCACCCGTGTGTACACGGCATAAAATGTTGGAAGCAGCACAATGTCTATTGTCTTCAGATTGCTTAGACCACAGGAATTCAATAAATGCTATCATGGGAGTGTCATTAAAGTGGCCTGAAATGAAACAGAAAACAAAGCATATCCTTCTACAGAGTGTACTTGCCCTGATCCAAAGCACCTTGTGTGATTTCTGTTTCCTTCCTCTGCTATCTGCATGAATAACTACTGACAGTCTATGCCTACACCAAGCAACCCCAGGAAATGCCTCCCCCCAGCACAGCACATGTGATTGACAGCCTCAAGTGGGCATGTTTCCCTATGAGACTGTGTGGAGGGGGTATGTCCTTTCCCCCCACTCAGGTCTCAGATTACACTCAGCTCCCTGCTATATGCTGTGCAATGTGTGATATCAGATCCCTACCCCCAGGCTGCTGAATCTCAGAAATGTTCTGCAAAATGTGTGCTTTAGGAAGCTGTAGAGGAGAGGGGTCTGCAGATAAACAGGTACAACCTATGCAGAAGAATTTGTTTAGGCTGGTCACTTCAGTGGGTATATAATGAAGGGTTTACAACCACTTCAAGCTAAATGTTCAAAGGCCCAGCTCAGGTTATAGACAGCTTTGAAAACATTAACCTCTCCAAGGTAGCCTATCCTACAAGTAACGTTCTTATAACTGGGCTTTTGCAAGACTGTGTCAACATACAGGTAAGTGCGCCCCCTAATGCTACAAGCCTGAATGTGAAATATTACCAGAAAAATATGGCACAACGAGAACAATAAAACATTAAAACATGTTGAAAGATGTTTGGCCATGCATAAACAGAAGAATGTTTGCTGAACATATACAATAGTCACTCTGTATGTTGAGTGACTAATATGTCACATTGATAGGAAATTGATAGAAATGTGATATTTTTTTTTTTTTTGTCACAAGTAATTTTCCTTTATAGAAAGTACTTGCAGCATATAACATTTTTTTTTTTTTACCAAGAAAACACAAGTGCAAACTGAAGTGATCATATTTACAACAATATTTTGTATGACGTGACAATCCCGTTCTTGCCGAGCAAAATTCTATAGGAAGGGTGATGTATGAATTTGCAGGGAAATGTCAAAGTAGGCTCAGTCATTGTCATAGATGCAATCTGTGAATAAAGAGTACAAAAACATCACAAATGCGTATTTGTCTGTTCCATCAACTGACCATACTGTCCGAAGATGTAATCCCTATTATCAGTAATAGTAAAAAGCAAAAATAATAATATCAAACACCCTGGAGTACAAAATAAAACTTTGTCTCAAAACAGTTTTCGGCAATTTCAGTGCAATGATTTCGCGCTTAAAGGGCTGAGTGATATTCTAAGCTGGCCAATCAGCAATTTTACCTAAATACTGATACCGCCTTTGGCAGAGACCATGTGACTGACATAGCTGACGGCAGTCACATTCAAGACATTAGAGTTGTTTTGTAATGTTGAAGATGTCACTCATCCTAGGTACTACTTCAGTTCTAAGGATTGACCAGCCAGCCCTATGGTAAATGTAGTCACCCTAAAACTCAACTCTGGGCATTTTTCTTTTATAAAATGGAAATCCAGCAGCAGCTTGAAGTTTAAAAAAAAAAAAGCAACACGCTGCAATACTCACCTTTAATCGGGGGCTGTCCCCTGCAGTACTTCCTTTTTACCACAAGATGTCCACAGTCCAGAGTTGAATGGCATCTAGTGGCATTCAACCTACAAGACTAGGACATCCAGTAAATGCAAGTAAGGCTGGGTTCACACTGGTGCGACACGACAGCCGTCCTACTTTGGATCCGACTTTGCCCTGTGACATGAAGCCGGCATGTGTCCGACTTTCAATGAACGGGGATCCGACTTGGATCCCCGCCAATGCCCGGCATTGTTTGGTATGAATCTTTAGGGGGAACTCTGCGCCAAATTTTAAATAAAAATCCGGCATGGGTTCCCCCTCCAAGAGCATACCAGGCCCTTGGGTCTGGTATGGACCTTGAAGGGAACCCCCTACGCCGAAAAAACGGCGTGGGGGGTCGCCCCCAATCCATACCAGACCCTTATCCGAGCACGCAGCCCGGCCGGACAGGAATGGGGGTGGGGACAAGCGAGCGCCCCCCCCCTCCTGAACCGTACCAGGCCGCATGCCCTCAACATGGGGGGTGGTGCCTTGGGGGAGGGGGCGCGCTGCGGCCCCCCCACCCCAAAGCACCTTGTCCCCATGTTGATGAGGACAAGGGCCTCTTCCCGACAACCCTGGCCGTTGGTTGTCGGGGTCTGCGGGCGGGGACTTATCAGAATCCGGGAGCCCCCTTTAATAAGGGGGCCCCCAGATCCCGGCCCCCCACCCTATGTGAATGAGTATGGGGTACAGCGTACCCCTACCCATTCACCTAGGAAAAAAGTGTCAATTTAAAAAAAAACACTACACAGATTTTTAAAGCATTTTATTAGACAGCTCCGGGGGTCTTCTTCCGACTTCGGGGGTCTCTCCGGTTCTTCTCCACGCTCTCCGGATCTTCTGCCGGGCTCCTCCGCTCTCTTCTGCTCTTTTGCCGCTCTTTTGCTAAAGCGGAGGAGCCTGGTCTTCAATCTTCTGCCTTCTGCCCTCTTCTCCTGATGTTGACACGACGCTCTCTGGGGCTAGAATGCTCTCTGTGCGCTCTGCTCTGATTTATATAGGCGGTGACCCCGCCCCCTTAAGCCGTCACAGTCCCTGGGCATGCTGGGACTGTGACGTTTTAGGGGGCGTGGTCATCACCCGATGACCACGCCCCCTTATGCCGTCATAGTCCCAGCATGCCCAGGGACTGTGACGGCTTAAGGGGGCGGGGTCACCGCCTATATAAATCAGAGCAGAGCGCACAGAGAGCATTCTAGCCCCAGAGAGCGTCGTGTCAACATCAGGAGAAGAGGGCAGAAGACCGAAGACCGGGCTCCTCCGCTTTAGCAAAAGAGCGGCAAAAGAGCAGAAGAGAGCGGAGGAGCCCGGCAGAAGATCCGGAGAGCGTGGAGAAGAACCGGAGAGACCCCCGAAGTCGGAAGAAGACCCCCGGAGCTGTCTAATAAAATGCTTTAAAAATCTGTGTAGTGTTTTTTTTTAAATTGACACTTTTTTCCTAGGTGAATGGGTAGGGGTACGCTGTACCCCATACTCATTCACATAGGGTGGGGGGCCGGGATCTGGGGGCCCCCTTATTAAAGGGGGCTCCCGGATTCCGATAAGTCCCCGCCCGCAGACCCCGACAACCAACGGCCAGGGTTGTCGGGAAGAGGCCCTTGTCCTCATCAACATGGGGACAAGGTGCTTTGGGGTGGGGGGGCCGCAGCGCGCCCCCTCCCCCAAGGCACCACCCCCCATGTTGAGGGCATGCGGCCTGGTACGGTTCAGGAGGGGGGGGGGGGCGCTCGCTCGTCCCCACCCCCATTCCTGTCCGGCCGGGCTGCGTGCTCGGATAAGGGTCTGGTATGGATTGGGGGCGACCCCCCACGCCGTTTTTTCGGCGTAGGGGGTTCCCTTCAAGGTCCATACCAGACCCAAGGGCCTGGTATGCTCTTGGAGGGGGAACCCATGCCGGATTTTTATTTAAAATTTGGCGCAGAGTTCCCCCTCAAGATCATCTGAGCACAAGTCGCGTGCCGAAGTCGGATCATGCAAGACGGCAATCCGACTTTGATCCGACTTCAATGATAGTCAATAGGCTGAAGTAGGATCAAAGTCGGACCAAAGTAGTACAGGGAGCATTTCTAAAGTCGGAACGACTTGTGTCGGACCAGTTAGGACGGCTCCCATAGGGAAACATTACATTTCACACGTCATGCGACATGAGCTCCCAATGTCGGAGCGTTTGTCGGACCAGTGTGAACCCAGCCTAATCATGAAATCCTATAAACACACCAACACTTTCTCTTGCATCAGCAACGTGACACTGTGGGGTTGATTTAATAAAACTGGAGAGTGCAAAATCTGGTGCAGCTGTGCATGGTAGCCAATCAGCTTCTAACTTCAGCTTGTTCAATGAAGCTTTGACAATAAAACCTGGAAGCTGATTGGTTTCTATGCAGAGCTGCACCAGATTTTGCACTCTCCAGTTTAAAGCTGGATACACACTATACAATTTTCTGAAGATTTTTTTCCTCCGGATTTACCAAAACCATATAATATGAGGTCAAAACTTAAGAGTTTCAATTTGCATGCAATCAGGCAGGCCCTTGCACTACATGGTTTTGGTAAATCTCGTACACACGGTACGATTGTTGGCCAACCGAGCGTCTGATTTTTGTCAAGAGGGCGTGTGCCAGGAACTTGTCTTGAATACCAACGGTACACAATTGTCCTGCCACAAACACGAACGTAGTGATGTACTACGAGGAATTTCAGCTCTTGAGCGCCACCCTTTGGGCCCCTTCTACTAATTTTGTGTTTGGTGAGCATTGATTCTGAGCATGCGTGTTTGTACTTTCGACTTTTGTGTGACGGATTTGTGTACTGACCATACGAAAATCTGACGTCAAACCGTTGTCCGGCGAAAAAACTAGCCTGTCATCTAGGGCTGGGGGATTTTCTTAGAAAAAAAATCTGTGATTTTCCTAAAAAAAAAAACTCGATTTACGATTTGAATCAAGTTTTTTTTTTTGTGGACACCGTGCTGGTCCCGAAGAGCTGTGGGCAGGAGTTTTAAGGCGAGGCCGCGGCCTGGCCTAAAAACTGCCTGCAGCTCCTCTTGAACGGCGCAGTGAAAAAAAAAATCGATTCGCTTAAATTTTGAATTGATTTGACCTCTCAACTCGATTCAAGATTTAAATCGATTTTTTTCCCCAGCCCTACTGTCATGCAACATTTGTTGGCCGAAAGTTGGACAACAATTTTTAAAAGGAGCGTACTAACGGTAAGATTTTAGGACAACAATCTGTCAACAGACAATCCCCTGCCAACAATTGTACCGTGTGTTCGAGGCTTTAAGGAAATCAGACAACAAAAGTTGTATAATGTGTATGGGGTCTTAATAAATCAACTCCAGTGTCTCTTTAGGCTGAAAGAAAGAAATGCTTGAAATATATCACTCTGTGTGTAACACATCTCTATAAAATATACGAGTTTTACTTTTTGAATTGAATTGCTGAAATAAATGAACTTTTTGATGATATTCTAATCTTATGAGATGCCCCTGTGTAGGTATGTACTTGTTTGTTATGCATATGGCCGTCTTTGTTTTATGTTCATTGTGAATCCAAAAATTTCTGCACTGATTCTAAGGACTGTAAATATTAATGAACTTACCTTCTCCAATATCGTCATAAATTTCCCCATCATCACTGCAATAAAGAATATACATGATGTAATATTATTAGTAATAATAATAAGTCAACATTAAACATTAAAGTATAACTAAAGGCAAAACTTCTTTTAGTTTTAAACAGAGCGGAGAAGGAGTAGAACCCCTGTCAAGTATTTATTGCTGTCAGTTCCCCCATTAGGGAGATTCACCCTCTCTATTTATCCTATTTACCATTGAAAGTGAAAGTAAAAGAAAATCCCAAATTTTTGGTTGTCCCCAGAAAAGTAATTGAGGGGAAATCTTCCACTGGGGACACTAGTTCTGGTGACCTGAGAGGCCCCAATGGATTCATTTAATTTGCAGGGATTTCCTCTCACTTCCTGTTTGGTTATGGGGCAGGAAATGAAGGTAAATCTCTGCAATGGGAAACAGATGGCAAAAAAAAAATAACTGACAGGGGTCATAACCCTCCCTTAATCTATGCAAAACAGAAAAAAAAATGTTTTGCTTATAGTTCTACTTTAACTAGTTTGTACATTTCCTTATTAGCCAATGTGTTTAATTACCAACTAGATTTATGAGTGATATAAAGGTTAAAACAAATGTAAGCCCTAACTCGATGACATTTAGTTTGCAGCAGCATTGTTCTGTATATCATAAATAGCTGTTTTCTTTTCTTTTTTTTTAGAGCATACAGCTTTCACCTTCACCTTTCATCATGAATTTACATGACATTTCTTGGGATCAGTTTTCTCCTTTTTTTTTGTATTCTTTATTTTTCAGCAAACATATAGTCATTGGGGAGACACAGAACTGTACAACAAACACATTACATGATCATTCGCTGAGAAATGTTTTCAGGTGACAGGAGAAATAGGCTATGCTGGTTCAAGTTTGGTTTTGTG
Organism: Lithobates clamitans; assembly: GCA_037952925.1. Classification (NCBI taxonomy): domain Eukaryota; kingdom Metazoa; phylum Chordata; class Amphibia; order Anura; family Ranidae; genus Lithobates; species Lithobates clamitans. The sequence goes on along the minus strand of JBBGZY010000453.1, from coordinate 3,434,764 downwards.
ATGGTGACAAAGGCGGAATGCCATGCGCACACAATGAGCGTGCGCACTCCCACTTCTAGTCTTCACTAGAAGCAAAAATGGCAGGGTGACAACACAGGAGAACAGGGACAGGGGGTTGTCACTTTATAACAGGAAGTGCCTGCACAAAGACCTTCATAGAAGGATGACCAGATATTACCGTATTTATCGGCTTATAACATGCGCCGGCGTATAACATGCACCCCAATTTAAGAGGGAAGTTTCATGAAAAAAACTTATGTGCCCATCTGCAGCCTGTTGTGCGCCCACCTGCTGCCTGTTGTGTGGCCACCTGCAGCTTGTTGTGCGCCCACCTGCAGCCTATTGTGCGCCCACCTGCAGCTTGTTGTGTGCCCACCTGCAGCTTGTTGTGCGCCCACCTGCAGCTTGTTGTGTGCCCACCTGCAGCCTGTTGTGCGCCCACCTGCAGCCTGTTGTGCGCCCACCTGCAGCCTATTGTGCGCCCACCTGCAGCTTGTTGTGCGCCTACCTGCAGCTTGTTGTGTGCCCACCTGCAGCTTGTTGTGTGCCCACCTGCAGCTTGTTGTGTGCCCACCTGCAGCCTGTTGTGCACCCACCTGCAGCCTGTTGTGCGCCCACCTGCAGCCTGTTGTGCGCCCACCTGCTGCCTTTTGTGTGCCCACCTGCAGCCTGTTTTGTGCCCATCTGCCCCCTCAATGCAGCTCACCATATCTCGGATGAGTCACGGCAGTCACACAGTCCCGCCTCCGCCATCCGCATTGGACCAGCTCCTGTGATAGACAGAACACTGCTCCAATGGCGGAGGCGGGACTGTGTGTCGGAGAGCCGAATGGAGAGGAGATGACGGCTCTGTGATTTCCAGTGGCACTCATCACCCTCCTTCCCCTCCGAGGTACGCTGTTGGCGTATAACGCGCACCCGCGATTTTCTCCCTCTTTGCAGGAGAAAAAAGTGCGTGTTATACGCCAATAAATACGGTAGTTGAAAAAGATTAAAGTTGACTTGAAATTGCGTTGTCATGTTAAAGATGAGATTTAATATCTGGATTTACATTTGCTTTAATGATCATAAAAAGTAGAACAGGCACAGCTTTTCAAGACACTACATATATAATTTTTTCAGAGGGTGGAGTTTAAAGGGCTTTCCACTTACATCAGCAAGTGGCCCCTTTGTTCAGTCTTATCTATGGATTACTTATTATTTTACCACCTATACTGTTGATAATTGGCAGAAAAAACAATGAAAGCATACTTACTGATCAATTATATTGCTCCTTAATACGTAACCATCTGCAAAGCAACAGATTTTGATTATGACACTGAAAAACAAATAATGATTCCTCCTGTATTGAACTGTATTGTAATTGTACTGTAATGTCTGCCCTCATGTTGTAAAATGCTGTGCAAACTACTGGCGCTATATAAATTCTCTATGATAATAATAATTAAAGTAGAACTATGGCCCCCACTAAAAAAATGTGCAGCAGCACTAAGACTGTGTCGGGAGCGTGTAGCACTCCTGATCCTTCACAGCTGCTGGTCTCATTCCAGTATCCTGGTTTTGTTTGTGATACATTCTCTCTGCCTGTCCACCGGCAAGGTGATTAATGTGGACAGTCTCTGGGTGGAGAACAAACCTGATTTAAGCCAGCAAAGCCTGCAGTCTCATGCTTGTGATGTTGTGTTAGTAACACATGCTACAAGCTTTTGGTTTGTCTGTCTTTCTCTGCTGTTTGGATTCCCTTGTTGAAGATCTTGGATCAGATATTGACTACTCTCTGAACTACGGACTGACTGAACTGCCTAAAGACTACGGATTTGACCCTGACTAGTCTGAACCTTGCCTGCCTTGTACCTGGACTTTCATTGAACCATTCTGCCTCTCTGCCAATCGCAAGAACCTGTTTACTTTGCTCAGTTCGCACCTGCCCCTGTGTGGTGGTCAGGCACTATAGTATAGCCTTGTATATAAGTCCCGGGGGCAACTGAGTACCAGTAGGCCTGTTTGCCTTATGGGAAAGGGGGCTGTTATAAGTGAAGAACACAGAAGCCAGCTGTAGTGTCTGACCACCTGCGTTAGGGGTAAGCATGACATTCTCGGTGCAGAAATAGCAGTGGGACAGTCTCATGTAATGTGTCTCCAGGCTATGGCTGTCTTCTGAAACATGTCCCCAGTCTCCAACAATAACTATAGCATAGTTGCAATATCTGATTATCTCCTGTTGCGTATGTTCAGTCTGTAACGGTTTTCTGTAGTATTACATTCATTGATTATTTGCGGCCCTTTGGTGATGTCAGGGGCCACACTTGAGGCCAACTATATGAAGTAAGTTGACCACCACCTGCTTAGATGCTCCCTTCGGGGAGCATAGGAACATTACCCTTTACTGCCAATCATAAAGTCACTAACGACTGGTATTGAACATACACAGAAATCACCCGACGCACCAGGCTTTGGGGAGACATAACAAAATCATACAGAGCACTCTTTTTCTTATGTGGGAAGCAGTCAGCAATGCTTAACTACAATAAGCAATGTGACAAAATCTTGACAATAACCCATTTTAAAGTATATTTGACCCCTTCATTCTTTTTATAAGTGCTCACATAACCTCTGTCCTCAGCTGCCTAGAGGGCTCAGAGAGCTAGGGATGGAGAAATAGCAGTACACTGACCTTCCCAGTCAATGGCTTTGGGGATCGTGTCAGCACAAGTCTGATCACTGGAGGACAGGCAGGCTGTTCTCCTAGCACAGCCAGAAACCTAACCACACTGGGATTGATGTGTTTTCATGCCTAGCCTAGTGTTGTCAGTTAGAAATAGTAAAGCAGTTGGGACTTCACACATAGGAAGCAATACAAAGAACAGGATACTTTTTAACACAAGTACATGGTACAACAGGAATATGAAATGTGAGGGTAACATATTCTTTAAGGGATATATATCATGTGACCTTTTATGTACTTACATTTGCCCTCATTATTTCTACACAGAAGCGTTGAACCACTCGAAAGTTGTAGCACATCCAAGGTTTCTCCAGCCTTCAGAGGTAAGTCTTTGGATCCCCATTTCTTCGTTGACAGATTTAACACTACCTGGACTGTGGAGAGCACCCGGATATCTCCTGTGAACTGCACAAAAAGACCTTAGTGGGTTACATTGTTGACCACAAATAAAATACAATATAACAATGAAGCTAGCTGAAATATTGCACATAGTTTATAAGAGAATTAATGGTTTCTTTTTTTCTTATTTTAGGTTTTGACACACATTATTCATTTGCATGTCTATCAAGTTATATAAAACCTAATCTTTATTGTTCCATAAATAAAATCTTTTTTTCAAATCATCTAATTTGTGTTTTTTTTATTTTACTTTTTTTTTTCATACTCTATTTTACACATTTACATCCCATTTTGTCATGTATCAGCTCTCTAGATCCCATTGTACTTTTTCCTATTTCTCTCCAGCATAGTTTATTTTTCTACTTTACAAAACGTGCTCTGAATTTTCGATCTCGCTTTTTTGTAGCTGATCCTTCTATCTAAGGTTCTAGTCAATGGATGTTTTCTATAAATTTTGAATTCTCGAGTTTCAATAAGAAGAATGAAATAATAAAAAAAAAGAGATAGAAAATTTAGAGTAAGTTTTGAAAAATAAAGTATGCTGGAGAGAAATAGTAAAAAGTACAGCATGTTCTAGAAAGATTATAAATATTAGAAGGGGATTAAAAAGTCACATAAAATGCACACTTGGTCTCTTTGTAGAGTTTAATATAAAATCATACAATACAGCGCTCGCAAATATATATTCTGTGATCTCAAAATAGAAGAAAGAACTATGTTGCAGCTGCAGAGTGAAAGTACTGTACTTTTAGTATTATATAACCAAGTGAACTGCGCTAGCAACTGTGAATGAAACTAAACATATGCAAAAACTCAAAAAATATATATATAAAGTGACACATTGATAGTGCATAGAAAGGGTATTGTAGAAAACTGGGCATACACCCTGCAAACCTAGCCCAACAATTAATGGGAATACGCTGGGCTATACTACCAGAACCACAAACCCTACATTTGCATGTGAAAAATCAATTTGTGTGCATGATAAATGCAAAATACAGGAATGAGCTAAAAACGATCCCCTCAGGGAATTGTAGATTAATGCAAACATAAAATGTCAATAATAAGGAGAACGTGGCTGATGGTAAAGACCCCCTTCATAGGAAGACAATGAGCAGGCTTCCAGCTCTCACATCCTTAGAAACAAACAGGGCTGATAATGAAACGAAACAGAGATTGCTTGGAGGGGACCACAAAAACACACGTTCCACCGGAGGAGAAAAAGAAAAGCATATAGCATAAAACCCTATGTCACCAAGGGTCACCTGCGCAAAAAATGCGCTACTCACGAGACCGGTAGACAAAAACAGGCATTCAGATGTTAGGGTCGGTTCGCCGCTCTCCGGCGTGCGTTCCACCGCCAGGAAGTGATGTCACTGGTATCAGATCAGACGAACGTGGACAGGATGTTGCGTCGACGCGTTTCGCCCCTCCCCCAGGGCGTTATCAAAGACTTTGATAACGCCCTGGGGGAGGGGCGAAACGCGTCGACGCAACATCCTGTCCACGTTCGTCTGATCTGATACCAGTGACATCACTTCCTGGCGGTGGAACGCACGCCGGAGAGCGGCGAACCGACCCTAACATCTGAATGCCTGTTTTTGTCTACCGGTCTCGTGAGTAGCGCATTTTTTGCGCAGGTGACCCTTGGTGACATAGGGTTTTATGCTATATGCTTTTCTTTTTCTCCTCCGGTGGAACGTGTGTTTTTGTGGTCCCCTCCAAGCAATCTCTGTTTCGTTTCATTATCAGCCCTGTTTGTTTCTAAGGATGTGAGAGCTGGAAGCCTGCTCATTGTCTTCCTATGAAGGGGGTCTTTACCATCAGCCACGTTCTCCTTATTATTGACATTTTATGTTTGCATTAATCTACAATTCCCTGAGGGGATCGTTTTTAGCTCATTCCTGTATTTTGCATTTATCATGCACACAAATTGATTTTTCACATGCAAATGTAGGGTTTGTGGTTCTGGTAGTATAGCCCAGCGTATTCCCATTAATTGTTGGGCTAGGTTTGCAGGGTGTATGCCCAGTTTTCTACAATACCCTTTCTATGCACTATCAATGTGTCACTTTATATATATATTTTTTGAGTTTTTGCATATGTTTAGTTTCATTCACAGTTGCTAGCGCAGTTCTCTTTGTAGAGTTTGTAAAGTCTTTTAATAAACGGTTTTAAACAGATTATTACACTATGTGCTGCTTTAAGCTCTATTTCTTTCGGATACAATCCATTGAAATACTGTATAAAAGAGTAAAGTGCAGCCGTACCTCCGAGGATGAAGATCAATCCTTATGTGGGTAGGTAGTGCTTTTGATGGCACTAACATAATCAAGTTAAGTTCCACCCAAGAAGGTGAGTCCAGGTCTATTGGGTGTGTGTACCCGGCATACACATACATGTACAAGTATTACACGGAGAGTGTTCACAAGTCAAGTTCGTGGATAATGGCTTATTTGGAAACAATTTACATACGTGGAAGATTACATTTGGATTTGAGAGTCTGCAGAAAGCGTGTATACAAATTGGCTGAAACGCACAAGTGGACTCTTCTGATTGATCATAGATTAAATACTTATATGTGTTTGTTAACTACAGGCATACCCCACTTTTAAGTACACAATGGGGTTTATTTACTAAAGCTGGAAAGTTCAAAATTAGGCTCACTTCTGCATAGAAACCAATTAGCTTCCAGGTTTTATTACCAAAGCTTAATTGAACAAGCCGAGGTTAGAAGCTCATTGGTTTCTTTGCAGAAGTGAGCCTGATTTTGCACTTTCCAGCTTTAGTAAATAAACCTCATTGTGTACTTAAAAGTGGGGTATGCCTGTATCTGATTGAATACAGTACACTATTGATGTTATTTTGAGTGCGGTGGGTTAGGAATGAGGGATCAGCACTAACTTAAAAAAGACACAAGTGCTGCCTGTTTGTGTTGGGTAACCCATTAGACCATCTGTTAAGCCGGCCATAGAAGGAGCAATTTCCCTTGGGTTGCAGGAAAGAAAATTGCTCAATTCCCCCATTAACCCATTAAGGCTGGCCATACATGTTCAATTCTCTTGTACACTTTTCCTTTAGATTTACCAAAAATCATATAATATAGGGTCAAAACTAAGCAACTTTCAACTGTATCCAGTTAGGCAGGCCCATGCACTACATAGTTTAAGGTAAATCTAAAGGAAAATTTTACAAGAAAATTGAGCATGTATGGCCTGCTGTACTGTGTTAATGGGGGAATCCCTCCTGCCATCCCTGCTGGGAGAACACAGTGATTATTGCTAGCGGCTATAACAGCATGGAATTATGATTCCATAATGTATGTCCATGGATGTCATGCTCATGAGGTTGCAACAGAATCCAGTGGAGGCTTCTATTCCTGAGCAGGAGACCAGTTTGACACATAAACGTATTTGACTCTTTTTACCCTAAAGAGTCCATTTGCTTTGGTAAGAGTTTCACTGTACCACAGGTGGCGGAGCACATTGGGGGGTTTGTGTGTTCAACTATAATCCATACTGTGGCATCCATTGATTTGAATTATTGATATTTGCACTGTTGATGTCACTTGCACATTTATTTGGGCTTTCCTTTTTTTCACTTTATTTATTCATAGTAATCATGGTCATTTCATGAAGGTTTGTTTTCATAAATACTTTTATCAGGGCACTTTTTGAGAATTTTATTGTTTTACAACAGTTGTATCAATGATTGTGCCAGCAGCTCTATAAGCTCTTACAGCGCGATTTCATTGTTTTCATTCATATATATATATATATATATATATATATATATATATATATATATATATATATATATTATATATCTCAAACTTTGAATAACAACTCAGTAAGTTAAAAGAATACTTGTAATAAACCCCTCTTATTAATTGATTAAAGGCCCATTTACACCATATGCATTGGGCTGTACGGAGCAACCTTGACCGATCCAGTCCCAGCACATAGACAGTCAAATTGGCCTTCTTTCCTATTAATTCAGTTCACTGAAAAAATGACGCACTACGCCACATCGCAACACACAGAAGTGCATAAAGAATGAAATATCATCTGTTTCACCAAAATGTTACCTTAAATTTTTTCCTGAAATCCTTCTCCTCTTTTTCCAGCTTCTTGAGAGTCTTGTAATCTTGTGACCTTCCCAGAGTGTCAGTTCTTTTGCTCATAAATAAACTAAAACACATGAAACTATAAATGTAATATTCTGCCTTAGCAAAAGATACATTAAATAGTATGAATGCTCGGCCCTAGACACATTTCTTTCATTGTGATTAGGGAAGACTAGGTTAAGCTTTGAAGATCAGATGTTCAGGAATCTACTGAGATCATCCAAGTCTCTTGAAAAAATCATACCTGAAGTTCCTTGTAAGAGAAGAGACATGATAGTTACTTCCCTGGTAGGCCTTGTCTCTTACCTTCCCTCCGCTCCAGTGCTGAAGCCGCTGGAAGACTCTTTGGTATTCTACTCTTCTGGGAGTGCCCGTGTCCCTAGTTGTGTGCCGCGGTTCCTGGTACTGACCTCTTAGTCATTACAGGACTCATTGGTGATTAGTGGATCAGACAATGGAGGCCACCGCATGCGTCAGTTAAACACAGGCAATCCCAGTAGTGTCAAATACCAAAGCACTGCAATGAAGAAGAGTGTAATGGGGTTGATTTACTAAAGGCAAATAGACTGTACACTTTGCAAAATACAGTTGCTGCAGAGCTTAGTAAATGAGCAGAAGCTCTGCTGATTTCCATCATCCAGTCACATGCAAGAAAAAAATGCTTTTTTTCTTTTAAATTTCCTTGCAGGTGATTGGATATTCCTTGCCAAATTAAGCTTTAACTAATTTACTAAGCTCTGGAGCAACTGCACTTTGTAGAGTGCACAGTCTATTTGCCTTTAGTAAATCAACCCCAATGGCTCTTATTTTACAAAGAACTTCAGATATCATTTTTAAGAGACGGACACTTCTCTTTGGAGCAAATATGGAAGAAAATATACAGTTTCTTCTAAAATACTAGTTGCCTGGATGTTAGGCTGACCATCTGGCTTTTATCCTTCTTGAGTCACTGGAATGGAATAAGTACAGTTTGTATGTCAGAAGTCTTAGGATGCAATTTTGTTTTAGGTTAGTGACGCTCAAGCAAGTTGGTGATTATTCAAGTAAGAGGGTCAACAGGACAGCCAGGCAATCTGCATTTTTAGATGAAGAGGTCAGCAAGGGCAACCTCCATGTTTCTCTTCATTTTAAGTCTGGGAGCATTAAATACAGATCTTAAAGGAAGCCTTTCATAAGAAAAACATGGAAGCTGCCACTGGAACGTTTCTAGAATTGTGAAAGACCTGAGGCACACAAAGGTGGTGAAGTTTGTGGCAAGCAGAAGCAGTGGATGTGGCAAAAGTTGCACCTTACAGTGGGAGAAGCAATAGGGGAATAGTTAAACTGAATAGGAAGCCACACTTGTTGCAGTACTTGTGCCCACAAAATATTCTTTAAAGTACATGTAAAGACTATACATATTTTGGCATTGGGGGTTATTTAGCTTCAGTGTAGAGCTTACCAGTGAGCATAAACCCATTACTATGAATGGGACACCTCTGTGCCAGCCATTAGCTGCGTAGGCCCATTTCTTTTTCCGGGTATCTTTTCACCAGCACTTCACCTTGGCACCTCTGTGCCAACTATCAGCAGCAGGAGTTCTAATCTGCCCAACCTTTTCTCTAAAGGGACACTCCACCCACATCTTCTTCCAGGTGTGCTTCAACCAGCACTTCTTCCTGAACCGTGGGCTCCCACTAAACTCTCTATCCCTTCTACCTTCTGGCCATGGGATCCTCCCTTTCTTTTTTTCTCCCATAGACCTACTCTCCCGGGACTGTTGGGGACCCACTTCCATGAAACCTGTCAGGGACTGACCCCTCTCACTACCTGGCGCAACACTGAACAACAACATCCGTTTCCCAGGTTCACTAACCCCTGTGTGGTTACCCTTGGCAACCAAACCATCTGAGATCAACACCACGTCCTTCTGTTTAACCTCAATAGCAATGTTCCACAAGGGGTTATTCAACTCAATATTTTCATTGTCATCAGGACTTCTTGTCACCTTGTTTGCTAGGACAGTGTCTATGGAGGGACCATCTACAGGCAGGCAGTTATTCCCTATGGGACATATCCGCAGTTTCATGTTGCCTCCTGTTGTCCAACACTCCAATAGCGACTGTCCTACCAACGTACATTTTTCGCCACATTTTTCCACATCTCTTTAACCATTTCTGTGTCCATTGGTACCTCAACCTGCACCTTCCTGTGAGTGATGGATTGAATTCCCACTACTGCTGCATCTGTTCCGGGCCCTTTCTTTACATGAGGTCCAGCGGGTGAGACAGCACACGCGCCATGTACCAACCACTACTCAGCTGCACCTCGGACCGCACCAGCAGGAATGCACCTCATCACACCAGCATACGGAGAGACTTCCACTATGTCTATCATTTCTGATTCCTCTAGCAGTTCCCCTGAGCGCCTTCCACACACAACTGTCGCTGGAATCACTCTCGCAGAGAACTGTCACACCACTTTCCACAAAATTAACCAACATTGCAGTAACCATTTTTTATCAACATTGCTTAACATTGCCTGTACCACCTGTCTCCACTGATTGGTACTACGCAGTACCAGGTCACCCATCTGCAGTGGATACATGCAGGTGTACAGCGGAAAGATTTTCACCAATTCCAACAACATCTCAGCTATTTCTAGACATGCCACATCTAAACACAGAACTCTAGGGACTTTTCCGTTACAAACGACGTGGAGGGGCTCATTTGCTAAGGCTTGAGAGGCAGAGACACTCAAAGAGACCTCCACCTCAGAGGCAACTGACAAAACTTGCGGCTCCCCATGAGCACCGCTAAATGCATGTGTCACACTCATCGTCTCATTTTCAGCAACACTGAGCCCCTCCAAGTCCATATCCATTATCCCATCATCCTGACACTCAACATTACTCATCTCTTTTGCTGTGGACAAAACCTCTGCTATGTATGCGCCCTTTTGAGATTTTTCCAACTGGAGAGAATTCTGCAAAAGCCAACGCACCTGTGTCTACTGGCACTGCAGCGTCTCCATTTGTCACAGCAGCAATAGTGTCCACCTTAGTATTACCTTCAGAAATTTCTTTCCACCACGCTAACACCTTTATGGCGAGACTATCCCAGTCTATCCTGTCTGTGCTCCAATCACCAGTACTCCGTAGTACTGCTCCCTCTGTCCATGGAGACACAGGTGGACAGAGTGGTTTAGCAGCAGGCATCCTGCACCAGTCACTGTCAACCACATCAGATTGTGATAACTCATGCTCCATCATTTGAGCTATTTTCCCATTGTGTTCCACCTGAGCAGTATCAGAGCTGTCCTGGAGCCCCATCGGCTCCAACACAGGGAGTCCTCGTGAGATTTCCAGGGACAACTCTGCGGCACTGCCTGTGGTTGCCATGGGAAAACCTTCATCATCAACATTTTCAGAAATACATTCCTCATTATCATTCCTGGCTCTCATAGGGTGTCCCAGCTCATTACCAGCTTGAGCCTGTGGGATATTTATTATATCACTTTTTGCTTTATAAGACACTCTCTCACCCGCCGGGGTGGCTACACAGTCATCCTGGGAGACCTCAAGCTCAGACACCATGAGCTCCTGGGAGGTCTCCAGGGACAACCCTGTTGCACCTGTCATGGTTGCTAGGGGCAATGGCACATATCTCTCAGTGGTTACCCTTGACATATATACTTCAGCACTCTGCTGAATCAGTATTGTCCTTTGCACAGAACCATTTTCCCTTTTAAACACCAACATAGAGGGAAATGTATCACCATTTTCAGAATTGTTAGTACACACCACATCATTATGTTTAACCCTTGTCTCTCTGCTACAAAGGGCATTGCACGGAGACAATTCCTTAACAGTACTTAAGCTTGCTGCAGGTTCAGCTTCAAACTGTGCTTTGTTACTAGACAGGGTATTAATTTGCATCAAGTCTCTGGAGGCAGATTTTCTCACTGGACTTACTCCCACTTCACAGGGAATAGTCCCATGACCAGTCTCTCTCACATTTGTAACAGTCTTACCACTCCAGTTGACAGGTGTGGAAAGCTTCAATTGAGGGCGGTGTCCCTTCTTTGCTGTGCTCTTACAAACTAATGCCCAGACATGGACACGGGGCAACATTGCATCCTTCTTGGATTTTCCAACATCCCCTGCAGGCCAAACAGGTTTCCTGTTCCCAGGGGTAACAGCAGACCCACACACATGGTCATACCCCTTGCAGGATGCTGGATACTGTGCCCTCTTCTCTGGGCTGGCCACTTCACACAAGCAGCCATAACTTGAAACCACTGGTTTCTTGTGCTCTCCATCACCCCCTGCAGGCTGAAAAAAATTTCCTTCACGGTTGCCAGGGGTGACAACAGATACTTTTGCGCAAACCTCTTCACTCAGAATTTGAGCCACATCTCGGCTGTAGCTCCTCCTTTCTGCAAACAGACTTTCTCCGGTTGCTACGGGAGACCACATCCTCCCTGCTGAATTTTTCCAGCGCTCTCTAGATTGGATTGCTCCCAGGAAATTGTCGTAGTCATCTCGGTTATAACACATCCCGCGGTACACCTCTCGGTACTCTTGCATCAGAAAAGGTTGCACCAATTCAGTCCAGCGGATTCTGGGCCACCCTTGGGAGGAAGCAATCATCGCAAATTCAGCCAAAAAGTCTTCAACATGTTCAGAAGGCAACATAGGCCGTATGAAGTCAGCTGTACGGATTTCTGCTTTGTTGCCATGGGCACCCATCTGCTCACTTTTTGCACTAAGTGATGGCTTGCTTTCCTTTTTCCTTTGCTCCAGTGCGGCCAAGTGCATCTTGCACCAGTATGGGGCTTGTTCTGTCGGTAACAACCCCTCCAGCCACAGGGTTCTGTCTCCCATCTCAGCAAACATTGGTTCCTTTTTGCGTTTTGACCGCCTCATCTCTGCAGTCAGGCCCACAACGCTTTTTTAACACAGGAAAATTTGGCGTACTGTCTCTTTAAAGAGGAGGTCCATCTAAAAAAAAAATATTAAAAAGCCAGCAGCTACAAATACTGCAGCTGCTGACTTTTAATAAATGGACTCTTACCTGTCCCAGGGTCCAGCGATGTTGGCAGCCGAAGCCGATCAATCGCTCGGCTCTCGGCAGCTGCCGCTGACCGAGGAATCAGGAAGTGAAGCATTGCGGCTTCACTTCCCGGTTCCCTACTGCACAAGCGCGAGTCGCGCTGCGCGTCCTAACTGGTCCCCGCTATCTCCTGGGAGGGGGGGGCATGACACCCGCAGGAGTCTATTCCCGGGAGTCTATTCCCGGAAGTGGGTGCGAATACCTGTATAATACAGATATCTGCACCCCTCTCCCCCCTGAAAGGTGCCAAATGTGACACTGGAGGGGGGGAGGGTTCCGAAAAGTGGAGGTTCCATTTTTGTGTGGAACTCCGCTTTAAGACTTGCAAGCAGCACACTTTCACATGAAGACTCCACTGGTTCACATTAGCTGATCCTCACAGCATTGCTGCAAAACACACAGTTTCTTGCTACTCACTGTTTTTGGTATGCGAGGATCTGGAACTCTTCCGTCATGCTTGCATTTGAACATCACTTGCTGTATTGGGGGTTATTTAGCTTCAGTGTAGAGCTTACCAGTGAGCTGAATCTACGCCAGATATGCAGTTTAAGGGCTTTTTTTGCCCATGCTTATTGAAGTAAAAGTTAAACAGTCCATCCAGGATTCCCACGCAGGGGTTTCTTCCACAAAGAATAATAATGAAATAAATGGAAAATACTGAGCCACCTGGCTCTCTGGTCAGCAATGCTGTTCAGGCGTTGACCTCGGTCCTCTTGACCCCGTAACTGTGTCCTTGTTTGTACCCACACTGTACCTCTGGTGACACTCTCACTTACAGCTTCCTGGCTTACGTTATTGCCACACGGCTGCTTCAGGCCTGTAGTCTGGCCTTAGGTCTGCTCCTTAGAACAAAAGGGTTTCCTTGAGTTAAGCTCTCTCCTAGCTTACTCCTGATCAGTGCCTTGCTGCTCTGTCACAAAGTACATCTGCCTCCTGCAGACATGCATGCTCTGGCTGCACCCATGCAGTCTCTGATTCCTGCAGAGGAATGGGAGTCCACCTGACTCCCATGCACAAAGGATGAAGGTGCGATTATTAAGTGTCAACAGGGTGGACTATTACATGAGTCACTCCCTACGCATTACATCACGTGACTTCATCCAGGGAAGTCACATGACGTAACGCGTAGGGAGTGGCTGGAATCAGACGTGCACCGGAAGTGACGTGAGTCCACCCTGTTGACACTTAATAAACGCACCTTCATCCTTTTAACATACTACATTGGAGGCATTTTGTTCTCTTTCCCCCACTGTTGCTGTATTATTATACCGAAGTGCATTGGTACGGCTTAGTGGAGGATCTATGCAGTTGGAGAAGTTATCCTTGGCCCCATTATTAGTGTATGAGAGCTGGATAAGGACCTAATAGGATGCGTTGGAGAGCCCAACCTACTCATTGATGCGATTTATTCTATTACATGAGGTGAGAGTTCTGTGAGACTGTTGTTTCAGGAAGTAATTCGCCAAGTTACTTATGGACATTTATGGTAACTGTTTTGTCCATTTTTTATTTCATCGGCCATGTCCACCATTTTATGAATCCCAAATTCTCCCATAGCACCTTATTCTCCTTGGAGGATTGGAATACACTGATTGATTTCTTTCTGGAGAACTGCCATTTGCACATGTTTATTAATTATCACTTCATTGCAGGATTTTGTACTTGAATTGGACATTTGTGAATATATAATTTTTTTGCACTTTTTTTTTGCTCTTTTTTGTGGAGTTATCATCATTTGCACTTTAAGACTTTGGCACTTTAATCACTCCTTTGTGGATTGCACTTTATTAATCACTTTGTGGATTGAACTTTATGTGTTTGAGTGACTATTTTTAATTCTACGCGAGATCACTACATATATTTTGTTTCTATTTTTGTGTACTGTGAACACTATTAGCTTTTGCTGCAGGTTTATTTATTAAAGAGGGAGTCCACCTAAAAAAAATTATTAAAAGCCAGCAGCTACAAATACTGCAGCTGCTGACTTTTAATACATGGCCACTTACCTGTCCCAGGGTCCAGCGATGTCGGCAGCCGACGCCGATAAATCACTCGACTCTCGGCAGCTGCCGCTGCCATCCTAGGTGAAAGAATCAGGAAGTGAAGCGTTGCGGCTTCACTTTCCGGTTCACTACTGCGCATGCGCGAGTCGCGCTGCGCATCGTAACTGGTCCCCGCTATCTCCTAGGACCAGTGTGTTTCCCAGGAGACAGTGCGGAGGGACAGGAAGAGGCATAGACTCCCGTGGGAGTCTATGCCGGAAGTGGGTGCAAATACCTGTCTTAGACAGGTATCTGCACCCCCCTCCCCCCTGAAAGGTGCCAAATGTGACACCGGAGGGGGGGAGGGTTCCGAAAAGCGGAAGTTCCATTTTTGTGTGGAACTCCGCTTTAGTATCACTTTTTCTGTATTTAGGCACATTTCACCTATTACCCCAAGTAGCGCGAGGGACACTTTTACACATTCACTAGTTTTATGTTGCCCTTTACTTTGTCTCCTTTACTTTTATAATAAAAAATATTACACCCCCCCCCCAAAAAAAAATTAAGTCTTATTACTCAGATAGGTACATTATCTATATCAGTGATCGTACACTTGTGATCTGCCCGACTTTTTCTGCTCATCAGTTATCCTTAGTTAGTGTATTTTATGTGCGACCCAAGACAATTCCTCTTTTCCCAATGTGGCCCAGGAAGGTCAAAAGTTTGGACACCCCTGCTTTATGATGATATGTTAGTTTCTCTAAACAGCATTCTATTTCTGGTGACATGCTTTAAACAATTAAACTGAAACTATGAAAATATTCTTTGAGCTTTTCATACCTACCTAGATTCTATAGGAGGAGGTGGGAAATCAGTTTCCACATCGTCGTAAACATCGCTATCTGTATAAAGGAAGAATAAAGAAAAAAATGCAAATTGCAAATAGGACTAATGAGCTTTGTTTTATTCATAGTCACAATTAATTTTTTTCTAAGTATAAATTTTAACGTATAATAAATCGATAACTGACATGGATCTGGTTCATTAAAGCAGTGCTTCTCAACCTAAGTCCTCAAGTACCCCTAATGGACCATGTTTTCCCTTACTTTGTACAGCTGCTTTAAATAAATATCAATGACACAGCATTGATAAGAGCTATTTTATCTAAGGGAAGTTCCCAAAACATGGCCCATTGGGGGGTACTTAAGGACTGAGGTTGAGGATCACTACATTAAAGCCTAACTCCTGCTAAAACGTTGTTTTTGTTATGGATAGCGCGGGGAAAGGGTTAGAACATCCTTTTTTTATTGCTGTGCATACATAAAAAGTAAAGGGAAATTCAGAATCTAGTATCCAGTATCCAGTAAGGGTGCTACACCATTGTGGATAAGAATACAAAATAGTTTATTATTAGAAGATCAAAAAAATCAGAAGGCCAATGCATTTTGTGACTTCCTGAAGGACATACAAGCCTTGATGAAGGGGGATTTTGTGAACCTCCCAAAACATGTTGGCTTTCTTATCTTGTTTATCTTCTAATAATAAACTATTCCAGACTTTATCTCCATTGGATTGGTGCCCTTACAGTTGTCTACAGAATATTGTAGCCTGCGTTCCTATTAGGTAGACTTTGTCTCACTTCCTGTCACGACAGACAGAGATGGAAATCTCTTGAATGGGATAGAAAATCATACAGTTCAGTAAACTTCATACAGTGTACAGACCCAGATCTTGACGGGTATTTAAGTGACATCGACAGAAGGCACCAATATGAACATCAACCATACAGTATCGAAGATACCAGCACACTCTATGGAGCTCAAGAAGAGAATATTTTATTTTTGCAGAAAGAAATGTGATGATTCAGGGGGGAAGCGTTACAGCTTCTGTCAATATTTTGTTGTTGCCAGTGCCTTCATATCTCTGTGACAATCACGTCCTACGATTTCTTGTAGAAGCAATACAAAGACAGGAGGCGAGGGTCACAGACAGACATAAAAACCCGACATATACTCAGAAGTGACATCATCAGTGCCCCAGAGTGTCTCCGAGTTTACCAGGAAGCGCTGGGAGCCACCAACGCCCCCGGACCTCTGCCCACCCGAGAGTAGAGTGGATGAACACCACATTCATCATTTATGCTGGAATTGTTTTTAACCTTGTGAATGTATTTCTTACCTTATATACATTAAATTGCGGTCATACTGCACATAGATGGAGCTGCTCTCTCTGTCTTTCAGGATGGGGGGTGACAGCTGGCGGAAGGGGAGGAGGAGGCGGTGAGGGGAATCCCACGGACAGCTGAAATGTCATTGGTTGTTAACGACGCTGTGGCCCTGCTCCTTAACAACCGCCACCCCCCCATCCATGCATCCGGCCCCCTAATCTACATGCGGGCGCCGGACGCATGGATTTCCATGGAGTTTATTTTAATTTTTTGAAGCATGGGATTAGAGCCAGAGGCTTTAATAGGCTTCAGAAAAGGGTGGGCACCCACTTGTGTGACAATAGCGAATTAATATTCGCTATTGTCACATTGATTCTCCTCCCGGCTAATCAGGAAGTGGGTCCTGAGACTGGCTGAAACGACAGGCGATCCTATTGGACGCCTAAGAGGAGACGCATGGTGGAAGTGGCCGTGATGCAGAGGAGGAGGAGACACGATGGAAGCTGCCACCCGCCGCCCGCAGGAGCACTGCCCGCCAGTGATCTAGATGGGGTAAGTGCGGGGCTGGATGACCGATCACGAGGCGGTGGGTTCCCGGCCGACCAGGGGGGGTGGTTATTTGCAGCCCCCCCCCAAAAAAAAAAAAACCACTAGCCGCCACTGACTAAGAAATGTGCTATAACTAGAGCATCCTATAAGAAATCATCTTAGTCTACTTTTGGATTAAAAACAATGTGTCTATAACTGTTTATAAAGGTGCATGCAATAATGTAGCTAATTAAGTGTTGGGGGCGATGATATGCAGATGCTTATGTTAGTGGCTAACTAGGTAGTGAAGGAAGCATAAGGATAACAGGCCAAGAGTATTCACCAAAAAACATGTGAGCAATGGTAACTTCTGTTTTCCCATCCTATCAGATTCAACTTATAAAAAGCTGCTCCTTCTTTTTCCTTTTGGCCAATAAGGTCATCTTCCACACTTTGCAGCCAGTAGGGTGCCAAGAAAGATAGGGTTGAATGATGCAAAGGGGTTGATTTACTAAAGGCAAATAGTCTATGCACTTTGGTAGTGCAGTTGATCCAAAGCTTGGTAAATGAGGTGAAGCTTCACTTTGCGACAAATACCCAATCACATGCAGGGAAAATAAAAGATAAAAAAACAGCATTTTTGCTTGCACATGATTGGATGATGAAAATCAGCAGAGCTTCCCCTCATTTACAAAGCTCTGGACCAACGATACTTGCTAAAGACACAGTCTGTTTGCCTTTATTGAATCAACCACAAAATGTGACCATGATAATGGTGGCCCATATCTCCTTTGACAAAGCACACCCAATTTTCAGGGCTCACAGAGTAAAATAAGAATGCATAGTTCAGTGACAAGATAAATATACAGCTTTAAGGTCTCTTACCAGGAATGGATGAATGTGACCTGTAAAATATAAAGAAAAACACTTGGATTACTAGCTGCACACATTATTTGAATATAACTACATCTCCCTTTCAATCTTATAACAATTAATGGCATGGGTTTACTTAATACTCCCTGCAAAGAGCAGTGATGTGGGGTACAACTTAACTCTTGCATGGGTACAAGCACCCCAATACTAGGTGACATTCAACTAAACAAATACAGAAAAACATATACTTTATATATATGTATTGTGGCAGTGGACCCTGTGCTACCCGGAAGATTGCTGGTTTACGCCAGATTTTGGAGAGACCGGCACGTTGATTGCACAGCTGTGTGCTGGGCTATTTAGTTGTGACCTGACTATGGCTCAGGGCCCCACCCAACAGACAGGAGGTCTGTGCATGGGAGTCAGGTGGACCTCCTTTCCTTTGCAGGAGTCAGAGGCTGCATGGGGGGCAGCAAGCGCATGCATGTCTGCAGGAGGCAGATGTAGTCTGTGACAAAGCAGCAAGGAGCTGATCGGGAGTAAGCTAGGAGAGAGCTTGGTCTAAGGAGGTGACCTAAGGCTGGAGGCCTGAAGCTGCCATGTGGCAAGAGAGTAAGCCAGAAGGCTTACATTTTCTGATTGTGCAAGATACAGTAATGCTGGAACCCCCTGTGTGGGCTACTGATGTCTTTGTGAACTTTTTTATTCTTTTAAATAAAAGTGGGCTACTGTGCCCTTAAAAGATACAGTTTTGGACTGGCGCACTCATTGAAAACGCACCTACTGCTTGAGTCTGATCACCCCAATTTTACAATTTTACAATATATATATACATATATATATATATATATATATATATATATATATATATATATATATATATATATATATATATATATTATATAATATATATTTTCACACAGTTGTGTGAAAAAGTATTTGCCCCCTTTCTGATTTTTTTTTTTTTTGCATATTTGTCACACTTAAATGACTCAGATCATCAAACAAATTTTATTATTACACAAAGATAACCCGAGTAAATACAAAATGCAGTTTTTAAATGATGGTTTCATTTATTAAGGCAAAAAAGCTGTCCAAACCTGCCAGGCTTTACGTGAAAAAGTAATTGCCCCCTAAACCTTATAACTGGTTGTGCCGCCCTTGGCGGCAACAACTGCAATCAAGCGTTTGAGATAACTGGCAATAAGTCTTTCACATTGCTGTGGAGCAATTTTGGTGCACTTTTCTTTGCAGAAAATTGTTTTAATTCAGCCACATTGGAGGGTTTTCCAGCATGAACGGCCTATGTAAGGTCATACAGCATCTCAATTGGATTTAAGTCAGGGCTTTGACTATACTTTGACTATACCGGGCTTTGACTATACCACAAAACCTAAATTTTGCTCTGTTTGATCCCTTTGGAGGTGGACTTGCTGTTGTGTTTTGGATCACTGTCCTGCTGCATAACCCAAGTGCACTTGAGCTTGAGATCACAAACTGATGGCCGGACATTCTCCTTTAGGATTTTCTGGTAGAGCTCTAAATTCATGTTTCCATCAATTATGGTAAGTCGTCCAGGTCCTGAAGCTGCAAAGCAGCACCAGACCATCACGCTACCACCACCATGTCTGACTGTTGGTATGATGTTCTTGTTATGAAATGCTGTATTCGTTTTATGCCAGAAGAAACGGGAAGCACACCTTCCAAAAAGTTCAATTTTTCTCTCATCAGTCCACGGAATATTTGCCTAAAAGTCTTGGGGATAATCAAGATGTTTTTTGATAAATGTGAGATGAGCCTTTGTGTTCTTTTTGGTCAGCAGTGGCTTTGGCCTTGGAACTCTCTCATGGATGCCATTTTTGCCCAGTCTCTTTCTTATTGTTGAAGCATGAACACTGATCTTACCTGAGGCAAGTGAGGCCTGCAGTTCTTTAGATGTTGTTCTGGGTTCTTTTATGACCTCCTGGATGAGTCGTCCTTGTGCGCTTGGAGCTGTGCATTTTGGTTGGCCAGCCACACGGTAAGGTTCACCACTGTTCCAAGTTTCCTCCATTTGTGGATAATGCCTCTCACCTTGGTTCACTGGCGTCCCAAAGCTTTAGAAATGGCTTTGTAATCCTTTTCAGACTGATACACGTCAATGACTTTGTTTCTCATCTGTTCTTGAATTTCTTTAGATGGGGCATGATGTGTTGCTTTTTGAGATCTTTTAGCGTGCTTCACTTTGTCAGACAGCTTCTATTTAAGTGATTTTTTTTAATCAACAGGTCTGGCAGTAATCAGGCCTGGGTCTGGCAAGTGAAATTTAACTCAGCCTTCCAAAAATTGTAGTTAATCACAGTTCATGCATGATTCAGCATGGGAGGGGGCAATTACTTTTTCACATAGGGCCAGGCAGGTTTGAACAGCTTTTTTCCTTAATAGATGAAATAATAATTTAAAAACTGCATCTTGGATTTACTCAGGTTATCTTTGTGTAGTTTTAAAATTTTTTTGATGATCTGAATCATTTAAGTGTGAGAAATATGCAAAAAAAAAATCAGGTTCACAGCACTGCATATATATATATATATATATATATATATATATATATATATATATATAACCAGGGGTGTAACTACAGTTCATGCTACAGCAACACTTTGGTAGGGCCTTCCCAGCAACCTTTTCTACTCACCCCTGAATCGTGTCAGCATGCTCCATGTAAGGTTTTAGAAGCACTTGCACTTTCTACCTGTTATCCTTCCATTTACATGCTGTACACGCTGGTACTTTTGTGAGTATGCATTTTATTGACTTCCTTCCATTTTAATAAATATATTTTTACTTGGGTAATGCACTAGGGGCTTGCGCCTACCCCTTTTTGTTTTTTTTTTTAGGAAAGATTCCAGCCTTACCATTGAATGAGCTAAGTCACCCGAGTGCAAGGACCCTTATATGTTTTAACTATTTTACTGTTTTCACTTAATTTTGTTTAATAGAGTTGATCCACTGTAGACTATAGTTACGTATATTTATTTTTCTGTATTTGTTAAGTCCTCTAGGCTCTGAGGAAGAAGGTATCCCTTCGAAACATGTCAGCCAGCAGTGGTCCTTAAGTCCTCTCCTTCACCATCTGGAGACTGTCATACCTAGATTGACTGCCACCATTTGGAGGCTTTTACAAAACGAATATCTTCACAGGTTTGTGAGTATTTTTTTTTTTTTTACAAATAAATTTACTGAAGGATAATGCACAAGGCTGGTGTGCCCTCTTTTCTTTATTCCCACACTTTAAACATAGGTATTAGTAATGCTGGAACCAGCACCCTCCAGCCTGAAAAAGGCCAAATATAATGCTGTGACATCATTTGGAATAAGCAGCTTCTAAAATCCACATAAATCATATTTACACTTACCACTCTGATTCTATATATAAGTTATTTAGATTATTTATATTAGAACAGTAATAAAAATAAAATCACGTAAATATCGTAGAATGGTAAAATCAAATATTTCAGGAGAAGAGGCATGATTTACAATAATATATAGAGACACACCACAGTTAGTACAATCACAGAAACGTGTGACAGTAAGTGAGTATTAGAACAAATAAGAAATAAGTGCTGTTACTGATTATGGGCCTAATAATAAGATATCAATAGAAAATTGCTGGAGGTCACATGTAAAAACTAAAAGTTGAGATTTGTTTAAAACCTGAAGCAACCCCCAGTATAAATTCAATAAACACTGCAAGGTTTTTAGCGAACTTCATTGTAGGATCCTACTCGCTTCACTGGACCTGGAGTCCAATAACAATCCTGTAAAGTACTTATTTTTTAAAAGATAAGAGAACTGGGACATCCAAACAAACCCAGCAGAGTGCTAACACGTTTCAGCCAAAGCTTTTGGCAGGCCACAGGTTGCAGCAAACAATTTTGTTCAGTTCCCCCATCAACACAGACAGGGTTGATACGGGAATCCCTCCTGCCGGGCCATTTGATGAGGGGGGGGGGGAGCCACCCCCCCCCCCGGATGAAGACAGTGATTATAGGAACCCGAGCTGTTGAGGCTGACATCCCTGGTGTTTATATTGGCATAGAGGTGAAGATACTGTGATTTTTTTATGTCGAAGGTATTCAAACGACAACCAAATGGCAGTTTTTTCAAAGATGAAAAGATTCTCAATCTGGAAATTCTCTAACTAAAAAGGAGAACTACATCCTTTAGCACGCTCAGGGGTATGCCCGATGCCGCTTAAATAATAATGATTCATGATAATATTTCAGAACTATGTCAATATACATAGCCAAATGTGAACACCAGACCATCTTCCCTATACTGCGTATTGTTGGACATCCCATTCCAATACCATGGCCCTCCCTTTGCAGTTATAACAGCCTTTACTCTTCTGAGAAGCCTTTCCACAAGATTTTGGACCGTGTTGGTGGGAAATTTTGTCCATTCAGCCAAAGGAGCATTTGTGAAGTCAGGTACTGATGTTACTTGAAAAGACCTAGTTCACATTTTGGGGTTGATTTACTAAAACCGGAAAGTGCAAACTCTGGTACAGCTGTGCATGGTAGCCAATATGCTTCCAACTTCAGCTTGTTCAATTAAGCTTTGATTAAAAAAAAAGGTGTTTAGTGGTAATGAGGTCTTTTTTTGGTGCAGGCGACTTGGGTTCCTCCACACCAAACTCATCAGACCATGTCTTTATGGAGCTGGCTTTGTACACGTGGGCACAGTCATGCTGGAACAGAAAATGACCTTCCCCACAATATAGATATCTATTATCTATCTATCTATCTATCTATCTATCTATCTATCTATCTATCTATCTATCTATCTATCTATCTATCTATCTATCTATCTATCTATCTATCTATCTATCCTTTAATGTTAAAAATAACTTTCACTGAAAATACCAGGAAGCTGTAAATGAGAAGTAAAATACACAGCTTAATCTTACATGTCTCCTTTCACACTATTGACTCAACAGGTAGAGAGATTGGATGCCAGTATTCAGTGTAGCTACATGCTTTTCAGTAGGACTAAGTATAAGTATATTTAAAGAGAACACATCCCCAGACCTTTAATTAGAAAAATATTCCAAAAATATTCCAATAAAATTATGTGAGCATTTAACATATTGTATGCATGTTGTTTACCAGGAAAATCCTCCCTTATGTAGACATTCAAAAGTTATGAGGTGCTGCTGGGTGCCGCCATCTGGAGTGTGATGTCAGCTGCTACCCAGGTGATTCAGAGCAGTAATTCATATGACACTCTAGAGCAGCCTTTCTCAACCTTCTACTCCAGAGGAATCCTTGAAATAATTTTGAAGTCTTAGGGCAGGGGTCTACAACCCCCGGGCCACGGCCCACTGCCAGGCCGTAGCCTGTTTGCAGCTGGGCCGTGAAGGCTGCACTTTCAGAGGTTCGGCAGGAGCTCTGCGAGAAGAGAGATGACATCACCTCTTGCGGCCCGCCTCGCATCACAGCTGTTCCGCCCACACAGGCAGCCGGGAACACAACACTGTCTGAGTAGTACAGAAACTGAGACCCACATAAACTTATTTGGTTCAGATTAGAGGTCGACCGATATATCGGCCGGCCGATATATCGGCCGATATTTGGCTCTTTTTACTTAATCGGCATCGGCCGATTGTGCTGATAAAAAAAGCCGATTATACTGCGGGACTTGCAAATGACTTCTGTATTAGTCAATGCAAGTTGTCTGAAGTTATCTTCTCTCCTCCTCTGGGCAGCCTGCCAAGTCTGATAAGAAGATACATTTGTATCTTTCAGGTTCTTTTTATCAATAGACTGAACTCCGTGGAGAAGTTTTCAGTTTAACCATTTAAAGACTAAATCTTTTCTGACACTTGTTGCTTACAAGTAAAAATCCTGTATTTTCTGCTATAAAATCACTTAGAACCCCCAAACATTATATATATTTTTTCTAGCAGAGACCCTAGGGAATAAAATAGCGGTTGTTGCAATATTTTATGTCACATGGTATTTGCGCAGCGGTCTTTCAAACGCAATTTAAAAAAAAAAAAAAAATACACTAATGAAATAAAAAAAAAAGCAGTAAAGTTAGCCCATTTTTTTTCGTCCAAAAGTTTTGATTACCTGTTTTTGTGTATTAAATAATTAAGATATAGTTATTTTTTTTAATCTAAATTCTACATACAAGTGAACTGATTGGAGGTTTGCTTTGTTTAATAAATGTTTAAATATAAAAAAATTTCTGTATCACTTATTACTTAAGGCTGCTTTCACACTGGAGCGGGCAGGCGTTGACGGTAAAACGCTGTTAGTTTTAGCGGCGCTTTACCGTCATTTTAGCGGCGCTATTCGGCTGCTAGCGGGGCACTTATAACCCAGCTAGCGGCCGAAGAAGGGATTAAATGCGCCCCTTAATCGCTGCCGAAACGCTTTGCAGGCGCTTCGGCAGCGGTGCGCATTCATTTCAATGAGAAGGAGTGGTGAAGCAGCGGTATACACCGCTCCAAAGATGCTGCTTGCAGGACTTTTTTTTAACATCCTGCCAGCGCATCGCCCCAGCGTAAAAGGGGTCTAACTGTTAGATTTTATGAGATGAAGGAAAACAAAAAAAGAAATCGGCCTAATATATCGGCCCAAAAAAATCGGCATCATATATCGGCCATCGGCCACCGTGATTTCTAAATATCGGCTTTGGCATCGGCCAGAGAAAAACCCATATCGGTCGACCTCTAGTTCAGATGGTGTCAAGCATGTGTGGCGGCAACCAGGTGAGAAGTACAAAGACAAGTGTGTCTTGCCTACAGTCAAGCATGGTGGTGGGAGTGTCATGGTCTGGGGTTGCATTAATGCTGCTAGCACTGGGGAGCTACAGTTTATTGAGGGAACCATGAATGCCAACATGTACTGTGACATACTGAAGCAGAGCATGATCCCCTCCCTTCGGAGACTGGGCCAAAGGGCAGTATTCCAACATGATAACGACCCCAAACACACCTCCAAGATGACCACTGCCTTGCTAAAGAACCTGAGGGTAAAGGTGATGGACTGGCCAAGCATGTCTCCAGACCTAAACCCTATTGAGCATCTGTGGGACATCCTAAACGGATGGTGGAGGAGCGCAAGGTCTCTAACATCCACCAGCTCCGTGATGTCGTCATGGAGGAGTGGAAGAGGACTCCAGTGGCAACCTGTAAAGCTCTGGTGAACTCCATGCCCAAGAGGGTTAAGGCAGTGCTGGAAAATAATGGTGGCCACACAAAATATTGACACTTTGGGCCTAATTTGGACATTTTCACTTAGGGGTGTACTCACTTTTGTTGCCAGCGGTTTATACATTAATGGCTGTGTGTTGAGTTATTTTGAGGGGACAGCAAATTTACACTTATACAAGCTATACGCTCACTACTTTACATTGTAGCAAAGAGTCATTTCTTCAGTGTTGTCACATGAAAAGATATAATAAAATATTTACAAAAATGTGAGGGGCGTCCTCACCTTTGCGAGATACTGTATATATATATATTTTTTTTTTTTCTTACACCCTTGCCCGCCTTTCAAACATGTTTTTCCTTATCTTCTTACTGTAAATTCCCTTCATTGTAACAGCATTTGGTTTCTCTGATAGCTTACAGTTTAACAGTGAATCGAACACAGATCAGGTGAATTTGGTTAATCTTTGACAGAGAAGCAAATGATTAATGGCAGCTATTTGATTGGGAACAATAGCACAGTTATATCAGTGAATTAGTACAGCCCGATTGCTGTAAGCAGAGGTGCCACCAATTTTAAGGCTTTATCTTACAAAGAAAACTCGTCTTCGCCCTCTTCAGACTCTGTTTTTTCGGAGACATGTTTCTGTTTTTGTTGGGTCCCCTTCCGCTTCTTAAACCAGGACCACGTGCCGCTCTTCTCTTCCTCCTGCGGTACAGAGCTTTGCAGTGTGTAGAGTGCACCGTTCAGTTCAGACATTCACATTTCAAGGGACAAATCAACAACAGAACACCAACTGACAGAGTGTTTTTCTAAAGCGATAGAATCACTTTCTTACTTCCTTACTTCTTAAATCTCATGGGGATGTGGATGGAAAGGCCTGTTTTTCTGGATTCTGCTTACCTGCCCTAATATAGGGAGTTTCACTTTTCCGGCTGCATTTATTTTAATATTCAAAGCAGAAGTCCAAAAAAAAATAAATAAATAAACAAAAACAAACAAAAAAAAAAACAGTACAGTAATGTACTACAAATAATAAATGAATACATTTACATGTTTTGAATTTGACTAGTGTAAGTACCTGAATTTAATTTCATATCAGCCTATTGTGATGTTCCCTAAAGTAGAAGTAGGCCATGAGAGGGAGGGGCAGCATTAGGGGCTGATCAGGTGTGTTGCATTATATACATGTGCTGATAAGGAACATGCTGTGTGAAGGGGAGAACAGAGTGAGCAGAGGGTTAAGCTCATCAGTGTACGGCTGCTCTATTACTGTTCAAGCACAAATGAGACAGAGGGGGTGACCTAACTGTACTGCCCAACTGTAGGAAGTGCAGACCACCAACCTGGCTTTGCTGTGTTTCTGGTAGGACAGGATGGGCCGCATAATTACTGGTACAGCAGCACTCCTTCTGGGTAAGGGAGAGGCAGGACTAAGGGCCATCAGGTTTGCTGCAGTGCACATATTCTAAAGCCGCGTACACACGGTCGGACTTTTCGTCTACAAAAGTCCAACGGACGCTGATGGACTAAAGCTGGCTGGTAATCCGATCGTGTGTGGGCTTCTCCGGACTTTCAACTGACTTTTTTAGCCTCAAATCCGACGTACTTTAGATTTGAAACATGCTTCAAATCTTTCCGACGGACTCGAGTCCGGTCGAAAAATCCGCTCGTCTGTATGCTAGTCCGACGGACAAAAACCCACGCTAGGGCAGCTATTGGCTACTGGCTATGAACTTCCTTATTTTAGTCCGGTGTACGTCATCACGTAAGAATTTGACGGACTTTTGTGTGATCGTGTGTAGGCAAGTCTGTTCGTTAGAAAGTCCGCCGCAAGTCCGTCGAAAGTCCGCCAAAAGTCCGTCGAAAGTCTGTCGGACAGGCTGACGGACTTTTGTAGCTGAAAAGTCTGACCGTGTGTACGCGGCATTACAAGAAACATCCAACAAAAAGGGAAAGCATAGAGATGGCTGCTCCTTCACTATTACAATAACAGGCTGGGGACATGGAGGTGACCGGACTGTATTTTTTAAATTGCAATAGATAAAATCAGGTCACCAGTCTGACTGTGCTGTGTTATCGGACTGTGTAAAAGTCAGGGCTGGATGGGCTGAAGTGCAAATTACGGTATTTAGAATGAATGAATGGTGTATTTAATTTTATCCCAGAGTTCTCCTTTAGGCTCCGTTCACATTTGCACATTCCCGTAACGCTCACAGAAACTCGCATTTCCGTGTATGCTCCCGGAACCTGTGAAAATGTGATTGTTAATGCAACCCCAAATGTGGGACGCAAACACAAGTTTTGCTACATGCAAAAATGTGCAACAAACACGGCTAAACGCACGGTAATAACTGTGCAGATCGAAATGTGGAAAAATGCGCCATGAGCTACTTTGCCATGTTTGTCCTGCATAGGGCAGTCCATTGAAATCATAGTGTGCAAAAAAAAAAAAAAACTGGCCAAAAAAAAAAAATGTTCAATGCAAATCGCTAGGTGTAAATGAGGTCTTAATATTACAGAGAATGCAGCAGGAGAAGCGACCATCCTTGGCAAGTTTGAGCAGGGCATAGAGTTTCAAGACATATTTTGGTTGGAATGCCCAAGCAATACGAGAAGTCAGCATTTAGTAGATGCAAAGATGAACATGGGCCGTATTAGAAATGGTGAATTTTGGTATTTCATAATACAACTTGCTGGTTGCAATAGCAGCTAATAACAAGAAAAAAAATATCTTGCGCTGAATTACCGGCATTTACACAGTGATAGTAGCGGATTCATTATTTTTTTTACTAATGTATGCAGAATACATACCTGTCATGGGGATCGTCATCAACTCCATCATAGATGTCCTCATTACTCGGTGGAGGTGGGAAGACTAGGCAAACAAAATATCCAGCGTTAACTGCTAATTTCATTTAAAGCAAACTTGTCGGCTAGTATAAATGTATAGTAAAAGTCCCAGACACAACAAGATGCTATTACTTTTATTATCCAGATAATCTCTTGTAAATCTCTGAAATGAGTCGTTAGCCCCATTCGCAAGTTCTACCTCTCCATCTAGAGTATCTCTTTTTTGCTTTGGCTAACCACTGCAAACCTTCCCAGTCTATCTACCAAAGTTTCCACTCTCATAGGCTTTAAGGAAACCACTACAAGTCACTACATCAGCATTTTTTTTAATATTAGATTACAAATACTAAGCTAAAGATAATTATTTCATAAGATTAGTAAATATTTACTAAGCATTAGCAAATACCTACAGAACTTAGTCCAGTGGTCTCCCAAAGCTCATGTCTAGTCCCAAGTACAAAAATTGATTATACAGCAGCTTATCAGCTTTTAGATGAAGTGGTTGCATTAGGCATCATTCCCACGAGGCGGATCCGCTGCCACGGAGTCTGCCTCCATTCGCCAGCTCAGCGGGAGATCTGTCCGTTGATCTCCGCTGAGCCGGCGGATGACAGGTCCCCTCTCTGCTCACTGAGCGGGGAGGGGCCTGTTGAGCGCCGCTGCTTCCTATGGAGAGATCAGACGAAAATGGACAGCATGTCCGTTTTCATCAGATCTCACCCGATCCGATCCGCCAGGGGCATCCGTCTGCTTTTAGCGGATCGGACCATGTCGGATGTCAGCAGACATGTTACCGCTGACATCCGTCTCTCCATAAACTAGCATGGATCTGAACGGTCCGACAGTGTGAAAGGGGCATTAGTTTTTCTTTTTTTTTTTATCAGGCTGCAGCATTGTCAGTATAGGAAGGGGGTAGTGTTACCTACAAAAGACAACAGACTTAGTGGCCGGATCACCAGGTGAAGATTACATGGTCACCACATTTGAGGAACGGTAAGTTGCAATATTGTTGGGCAGAACAAAGGCTAGGTAGTTAGCACTACTGGCTAGCAGCACTAGGGTTGTTGGTTCAAATCCCAACCATGGCACTACCTGCATGGAGTTTGCATGTTCTCACTGTGTCTGTTTCCCCCTGCACTCCAAAGGCATGCTGATAGATTAATTGGCTCCTGTCCATGTTGGCCCTAGTATGTGTATGTGTATGAATGTGAGTTAGGGACCTTACATTGTAAGCTCCTTGAGGAAAGAGACTGATGTGAATGTATAGTATAGATGAAAAGCACTGTGTAAATTGATTGTGCTATATAAGTACAAATAATAATGTATAAATACATATGATATATTTTTGGGTTTAATAGAGTTTTAAAATTAGAATTTAACATTCTCAGACTGCAGCTGGCTAGCACTTATGGTGCTTAAAGAATGCAATTTGACCCATACAGAGAACATTTGAAGGAGGAGATTATCAATGATGGCGCTTATATGTCTGTCATGACAGGTTTTCATTAAAATGATTAGGATAAAGGTGACCACAACAAAAGCAATCCCAAATTGAAGAGATGTTAAATGTATTTTGATTTAGTGCTTGTATAGGTATAGAAAAGTATCCAGCACTCACTGCAAACACCATGGAAGGAGAAGCATATACTCTTATGGCTTGGCATGACTCAACTTGGTGTAATGCAAAGCCAGTCCCACCGATTAGGATACTGAGCTCTGTTTTTGAAGGCTATTTAGTAGATGTCAAAACCTCCCATGGAGTGTCCATATAGATGAACCCTTATGGTGGAACTGTAAGCTGTGTATGGTATCATAGCATATCAGTTCAGTTTGCATTGTACCATTATGAACGACCACAACATACAGGGATATAAAATGTAATAATGACATATAATCACACACATAGGTTGGACTTGATGGACTTGTAACTTTTTTCAACCTCATCTACTATGTAACTACATAGCTTCCAACTGTCCCTGATTTCGAGGGACTGTCCCTGATTTGGAACAATGTCCCTCTGTCCCTCATTCTTCCTCATTTGTCCCTAATTTTGGTCTGATCTATATAGATGTATATAAAATACACTTTTTATCTTTTTGTACAATTCTCTTTTAAGGGGGCGTGGCAAGTGGTGTGTCCTATGCTTCATACTTTTGCCAATAGGTGTCCCTCATTCCCATCTCAAAAAGTTGGGAGGTATGTAACTATGGTCGTATAGCTGAAGATGTGGTATAATTGATTGGCCTTTTCATACAAGCATATGATACTTACAGGAGTTCCCGGCAGACCTGTGAATTAAGAGTGACAATAAGGTAAGTAAGCTGTACTGTTATTCTTAGACATACACCTTATTCAGTAATTAGCAGCATTCAGTGCTGTGTGTGCTGGAATGCATATGTAGACTTAAACATGAAAAATGCAAACACTTATTTTTTTTCTACAGTAGGCCCCAGGGCCGAGCTTATACTTTCTACCCCTTGGGCCAATTTTTGTTTGCCACTTCCCTCCTACCGAAATTGTCTAGCTAGCCAAAAGCTTGATTACTGCTGAATCAGCTGAACATCAAACCGTAAGTAGCCCTGTTGGCACCACCCAGCTCCACATAACTCAATTTAAAAATCAAGGAGCCAGGTGGAAGACAAATTATCAGCCAAACAGTGACTGCATCCTATCAGATACAACCACTGTTTAGGTATTCAGACAGCTGTGGGTGCTGTGGTTGTCTGAATACCATAGCCGGCAGTGTAGATTCTTCTATCCACACATGTTTATTTTGGATGGAGGAATTTACAGAATTTTCTAGTTCAGTCCTGTAAAATTCAAAAATATATGGCTAGCTTTAGTTTCACACAAACAAGATCAGAGGTTCAAGCCCCACATGTCACCCTATTCTTAGCAGTTCTGTTATAAGTGATGGACCAAGTTTCAGGGAACTATAATATATGAGAGAAAATGAGCCATGGTCCTCAACAAAAAAGATGAAGTACATGTAATGACCTTTCAATGAGGCACAAGCTCGTCTTCCTCAGGGCCTAGGCCAGGTCCTCATAACCCTGAGGAAGACAAGCTTGTGCCTCATTCCAACAAGTACAATGCAGTTTAGAGCTCACTGTTCAGCATTCAGCAACAGTTTTGAGTGTGCCACACTCTTCAACTCAACCAAACAGGAAATCAGCTCAAAAATATAAATGTAAAAAAAAACTAAATTCACACCAAACCTTATGAGTTTCCTTTAAGGCTACATTTCTCTACCCATCAGGTGCGTTAGTATCATTACCAAGGTTTTTATTTTATTTTTTTTTTTGCAAGGAGGATGTTTGCATGTATGTGAGACCTACAACTTATACCCTGGGATTTGTGCCTGGAGTTCTACTTACATATCAATAATTAATTATTATTATTAATAATCATACACCTGAGACTCCGTCAGCACAAAATATCCAATGAAATAACAAAGAGCAGAGTTTTGGGTTTGGTTATTGGATCCAATTGTGGTTCTTACTTGTTGCTGGCCTCATCCTCTCCAACATCGTCATAAATTTCCTGGTCTGAATCGTGTTTCACGGGAGTGGTCATAATTACTGTTTTTCTTCTCCTTAGAGAGTCATAGTCAACATTCACCATCGTCGTTTTGATGTAACCATCTAAGAACATAAATAACATCGTAAAAGCAAAATCACTATATGTGCCATTACTGAATTAGACTACCATATACCAATTATTCAGCAGTATGTGACAATGATGATGTTCAAATCTTTGCTCTGGTATAGTTTGCATATGCATTATTACACAGAGGAGTTTGAAGCTTAGGTACAATTCTAGGTCATCCAAGAACCCCCCCACACTCTCCTTTAGACTTTAGACCAAATATCTTGTACTTGTAAATATCTTGTTTCAACAACACACTAGTTTACCGATTAGGGTGATATGCAAAGAGCAGCACACCACTGCAATCAATGGGCAAAAATCATTGTGTACACCACTATAAAATTATGATGTCTGATTGGTTGCTTGGAATTGGGTACTTGGAGATTATATGTTACTTTAGGGAAGTTATAATAACAGTAAGAGAAGGAAAGAGCCAAATGAAAAGAAAACTATTTACATAAACTAGTCAATACAATAGTGAATTAGGTAAAGACTTCAGTGAATAGGCATATTATATATAAGAAATACAAGAAAACTATCTAGGAAATAAGAAAAAAAAAATTTGTAAACTTTTGAGATTTGTAGATTAGCCACTAGAGGGAGCTCTTAGTGGCTCAGTGCAATCACTTTTCTTGTTAATGAGTTGGCCAAGTCACAGACACTCACCTTGTGATAAGGAGTAGTGAAGCACAACCCTTGTCTAGCACTGATTAATGTATGTAATCAACAACTGTGGCTACTCCAATTTACAACCCAAAAACAGAAACAAGGTTGCAAAAGTTTTAGCACATATGGATAATTTATTTATACCACGCTGATTTTTTTTATGCTTATCTAAACCATTGAAATTACTATACATACATTCTAACGCTAGGGCGGATTTACAGTGGGGAAAATTATTATTTGATTCCCTGCAGATTTTGTAGGTTTGCCCACTTACAAAGAAATGAAGGGTCTATAATTTTTATCATAGGTATGTTTTAAATGATAGAGACAGAACATCAACCACAAATCCAGAAAAAACACATGGTACAAATGTTATAAACTGAGTTGCAGTTCAGTGAGTAATATAATTACCCCCAAGCAAAACGTGACTTAGTACTTGGTGGAGAAATCCTTGTTGGCAAGCACAGAGGTAAGAGGTTTCTTGTAGTTAGTGACCAGGTTTGCAAACATCTCAAGAGGGATTTTGGTCCACTCTTCTTTACAGATCTTCTCTAAATCCTTAAGGTTTCTTGGCTGTCACTTGGCAACTCGAAGTTTCAGCTCCTTCCATACATTTTCTATAGGATTATAGCGGAGTTCCGCCCCCCCCCAAAAAAAAAATTAAAAGTCAGCAGCTACACATACTCTACCTGCTGACTTTTAATATTAAGACATTTACCTTTCCTGGAGTCCAGCGATGTCGGCACCGCAGCCTATTTTCTATCAGTTGTCAAGTGCTGCCGCCGCCATTGCTGGTAAGGGAACCCAGCTGTGTATGTGCAAAGCACGCTGTGCTCTCCTACAGGCCTGAGAGCATGGGAAGGAGAAGGGGGCTGACTTCCGACGGAAGTGGGGACAGCATACCTGTCAAAAACTGGTACCCCCTCTCCCTGAAAGGTGCCAAATGTGGCACCAAAGGGGGGGAGGAGACAAATAAGCGGAAGTTCCACTTTTGGGTGGAACTCCGCTTTAAGCTCTGGAGACTGGCTAGGCCACTCCATGACATTAATGTGCTTCTTCTTGAGTCACTCCTTTGTTGGCTTGGCGGTATGTTTTGGGTCATTGTCATGATGGCACACCCATCCACAACCCATCTTCAGTGTGCTGGCTGAGGGAAGAAGGTTATCATCCAAGATTTTACAATACATGGCCCCATCCATTGGCCCCTCAATGTGGCAAAGTCGGTCTGTACATTTAGAAGAGAAACAGCCCCAAAGCATAATGTTTCCACCTCCGTGCTTGACTATATGGATGGTGTTTTTAGGGTCACAGTCAGCATTTTTTTTCCTCCAAATACGGCGAGTCAAGTTAATGCCAAAGAGCTTAATTTTGGTCTCATCTGACCAAGGGCGGCCCGTCCATAGGGGGTGGAAGGGACGCCACCCCCCCATCCATGCATCCGGCCCCTTTCAGGATGTCAGATGCATCGATTCCAACGGGGGGGTTTGAAGCACCTTATTAGAGCCAGAGGCTCTAATAGGCTTCAAAATAGGGTGGGCTCAGGGCTCAGAGAATGCGAACTGAGCCCACCCAGGTGTGTTACAAAAGTGAATGAATATTCATATAACACTGATCCTCCTCCCGGCCATTAAGGAAGCGGGTCGTGTGGCCCGTCATCTGATTGGCTGAAAGGACAGGAGATCCTATTGGATGCCTAGGAGGAGGGGAGGAGATGCACGGCCGCTGTGATGGACACGAGGACACAGGAGCCACTGCCCGATGCCGCTGCCCACTGCCAATGACTGCCACCTAGATGGGGTAAGACAGCGAGCGAGCGGAGGTGCTGGGGGGTTGTTTGCTGCCCCCCCCAAAAAGAAACACCAGCCGTCACTACATCTGACCACAGCACTTTCTCCCAATCCTTTAATGAATCATTTAGATTTTCATTGGCAAGCTTCAGACAGACCTGTACATGTGCCTTCTTGAGGAGGGGGGCCTTGCGGGCGCTTCAGGATTTGAATCCATGGCGCCGTATTGTGTTACCAATGGTTTGTTTGGTGACTGTGGTCCCAACTACCTTGTAATTATTCACAAGCTCCTCCCGTGTAGTTCTGGGCTGATCCTACACTTTTCTCATGATCATCATTGCCCCATGAGGCGAAATCTTGGATGGAGCTCCAGGCCGAGGGCGATTGATGGTTATTTTGTATTTCTTCCATTTGCGAATAATCAATCCAACAGTTGTCTCCGTCTCACCAAGCTTCTTGCTGATGGTCGTGTAGCCCATTCCAGCCTTATGCAGGTCTACAATCTTGTCCCTGACTTCAAGCACTAGGGACACTAGGGAAATGGGAAATGGGGAATGGTGAGGAGCACCGGGTTTTGTGATACCCAATAGGTAACAGGTAAGTATAAACACAAAATTGGCATAAAAACCTAATTTTTTTGTTAGAAAAGCTGAAACATCCCCTCTACATTGGAATCTGGGAATTTGACTCAACTTTCAAGTATAAATGACATGTACAAAGTATGCTAAATAACATAAAAACAATATACACAATATCATCCACTTTAACTGAATATGATGAAGGTATGTTTTCCAAAGCGGCCCGATGTGTTTCGACCAGAATGGTCTTCCTCAGTGGATTGCCCTTGGGTAGCACATCAAAGAATATTCTAGAACAAATGTGTATAATATCAAGAATATTCTTTGATGTGCAACCCAAGGGCAGCCACTGAGAAAGACCATTCTAGTTGAAATGCGTGGATGAAGTGGATGATATTGTATATATGTTTGTATGTTATTTTGCATACTTTGTACATGTCATTTATACTTGAAAGTTGAGTCAAATTCCCTGATTTCAATGTAGAGGGGATGTTTTAGCTTTTCTAATAAAAACTTGTGGTTTTTATGCCAATTTTGTGTTTATACTTACCTGTTACCTATTGGGTGTCACAAAACCCAGATGCTACTCACCATTCCCCATTTCCCTAGTACAGGGATCTTCAAACTACAGCCCACCAGCTGTTCCGAAACTACACATCCCATAAGGCATTATAAAACTCTGACATTCACAGACATGACTAGGCATGATGGGAATTGTAGTTCATGAACAACTGGAGGGCCGTAGTTTGAAGACCCCTGCCCTAGTGGATAGTGCTTTGCATATAATTGGGGTTGATACCCACCATTGGGATTTCTCTGGCTGTATTTGGGGTACTTATATATAGCTTGTCCCTGACGTCCTTTGAAAGCTCTTTGGTCTTGCCTAAGATGGTGAGGTTTGAAGGGATCTGTGGACAGGTGTTTTTTATACACATAACGAGTTGTCATTAGGAGCACTTTCTTACATTGACTGGATGTGTACCACATACTGTAGCAAGTCTGTGGGAGCCAGAATTATTGTTGGAAGGTAGGGGATCAAATACTTCTTTTACCCACTGAACTGCAACGCAATATATAACATTTGTATCATGTATTTTTTCTGGATTTTTGGTTGATATTCTGTCTCTATCATTTAAAATACATCTATGATAAAAATTATAGATTAAAAGATTATAAATTATTTCTTTGTAAGTGGGAAAACTTACAAAATCTGCAGGGATCAAATAATTATTTTCCCCACTGTATAATGCAGTACTACAGCACTACTTCTCATTTAAAACACTTGCACCCGGTAGATTCACCTGCAATACAGTGCCTTGAAAAACTATTCATACCCCCTGAAATTTTCCACATTTTGTCATGTTACAACCAAAAATGTAAATGTATTTTATTGGGATTTTATGTGATAGACCAACATAAAGTGGCACATAATTGTGAAGTGGAAGGAAAATGATAAATGGTTTTCAACATTTTTTACAAATAAATATCTGAAAAGTGTGGTGTGCATTTGTATTCAGCCCCCTTTACTCTGATACCCCTAACTAAAATCTAATGGAACCAATTGCCTTCAGAAGTCACCTAATTAGTAAATAGAGTCCACCTGTGTGTAATTTAATCTCAGTATAAATACAGCTGTTCTTTGAAGCCCTCAGAGGTTTGTTAGAGAACCTTATTGAACAAACACCATCATGAAGGCCAAGGAACCCACCAGACAGGTCAGGGATGAGGTTGTGGAGAAGTTTAAAGCAGGGTTAGGTTATAAAAAAAATCCCAAGTTGTGAACATCTCACGGAGCACTGTTCAATCCATCATCCGAAAATGGAAAGAGTATGGCACAACTGCAAACCTACCAAGATGCGGCCGTCCACCTAAACTGATAGGCTGTGCAAGGAGAGCATTAATCAAAGAAGCAGCCAAGAGGCCCATGGTAACTCTGGAGGAGCTGCAGAGATCCACAGCTCAGGTGGGAGAATCTGTCCACAGGACAACTATTAGGCTGCATTCACTCCTAAGCATTTTCAGCTCGTAAAAAGCTCATAAAATGCTGGAAAAATGGCCTGAAAAATGCCCAACAAGCAAAATCCCATTAATTTCAATGGCACCTGTTCACATCTGAGTATTTGTCACCTAAAGCAAAATGCCTGAAAAACGCCTTAAGCTCAAAAAAGAACATGAGCTTCTTTGGGGCAGATTACAGGTGTTTTTCTGCTTTTTACATTGGTGACCTGTACAAAATCGTGCAAAGACATGGCAAAAATCGACTTTGAAATTCTCAGGTGTGAATGCAGCCTTAGTCGTGCACTCCACAAATCTAGCCTTTATGGAAGAGTGGCAAGAAAAAAGCTATTGTTGGAAAAAAAGCCATAAGAAGTCATGTGGGGGACACAGCAAACACATGGAAGAAGGTGCTCTGGTCAGATAAGACCAAATTTGAACTTTTTGGCCTAAAAGCAAAATGCTGTGTGTGGCAGAAAACTAACACTGTACATCACCCTGAACACACCATCCCCACCATGAATCATGGTGGTGGCAGCATCATGTTGTGGGGATGCTTTTCTTTAGCATGGACAGGTAAGCTGGTCAGAGTTGATGAGAAGATGGATGGAGCCAAATACAGGGCAATCTTAGAAGAAAACATGTTAGATTCTGCAAAAGACTTGAGACTGGGGTGGAGGTTCACCTTCCAGTAGGACAACGACCCTAAACATACAACCAGAGCTACAATGGAATGGTTTAGATCAAAGCATATTCATGTGTTAGAATGGCCCAGTCAAAGTCCAGACCTAAATCTAATTAGTCTGGACTTTGACTGTTCACAGACGCTCTCCATCCAGTCTGACAGAGCTTGAGTTATTTTGCAAAGAAGAATGGGCTAAAATGTCACTCTCTGGATGTGCAAAGCTGGTAGAGACATCCCCAAAAAGACTTGCAGCTGTAATTGCAGAGAAAGGCGGTTCTACAAAGTACTGACTCGGGGGGCTGAATATAAATGCACGCCACACTTTTCACATATTTATTTGTAAAAAATGTTAAAAACCATTTATCATTTTCCTTACACTTCACAATTTTATGTGCCACTTTGTGTTGGTCTGTCACATAAAATCCCAATAAAATACATTTATGTTTTTGGTTGTAACATGAAAAAAATGTGGAAAATATCAAGGGGTATGAATACTTTTTCAAGGCACTGTAAATGCTTAGTGAATGTCAGATTCATTGATTTATAAATGTTCCCCTTAAACTATATCAAAAACCCTGTCATTTTTTACTTTGCTGTCTCTGATATGCCTTCATTTCCTGTGTTGTATACATAACAGAAAAGAGAATGAAATCTTAAAAACAAGGAAAATACACTTTTAATTATCCCTGGAACAATTGTCTGCGTTAGAAAAACTTTTCCTTCTATTTTTGTCTGGCGACAACTCATAATTCTGGATTTCCTATTCCTTTCTGACTCAGTGGCAATGTTCACCAGGACAAAGAACGAGAATGAATCTCCCCAGTGTGGACACAGATAACAATAAAAACCTGACAGAGGTTCTAATCCTCCCCTACGATATCCTAAATGACAAAAACATTTTGGGGTTTAACCTTTTTGCCCTCATCATTTAATCTAAAGCTTAACCTCCAAACCCCTGGCCTTAAAGGGGTTGTATAGGTTCGATTTTTTTTAAAATAACAAACATGTTATACTTACCTCCACTGTGCAGTTCGTTTTGCACAGAGTGGCCCCGATCCTGCTGTTCTGAGGTCCCACGGCGGCTGTCTCGGCTCCTCCCTGCTAAAGCTACCCCGTGTCATACACCGTATGACTCGGTCCCGCCCCCCCGGCGGCCGCGTCATTGGATGTGATTGACAGCAGCGTGAGCCAATGGCTGCTATCCAATCAACGGCCAGACTCAGTGGAGAAGAGGATGCCGGGGGTTGCGCACAGCAGGTGAACGGGCTCAGGTAAGTAAAACGGGGGGGCCGGGGGGCCCAGGACAGCGAGGTGTCTTTTCACCTTAATGCATAGGATGCATTAAGGTGATAAAAACACGAACCTTTACAACCCCTTTAACCCCAACACTTAGGACCCTATTTATAAAAAATTGACTGTGCGAATGTCTCAATAATTCACACAGAAGTCACAAATAATCACCGTAATTTGCCTAATATGTTTATTTCCTATGGTCATCATCTTCCTCTAGTAGCCATTATGCAGTATTTTTTTTTTAAATATCAGAAAAATACTGCATTATGGCCACTAGACCTGGCTGACAATCATAGGAAATAACTGTATTGGACAAATTATGGGGATTATTCGTGATGGCTTGAAACATTTGCACACAGTCTTTTTTTTTAATAAATAGACTTCTTAAAGTGTATGTCAAGCCACTTTTTTTTTTCAGTTTTGGAAAGAATGTGGATATAATCGAACCCCTGTCTGGTTTTTCCTGCTATCCAGGGTTCCAGAGAAACTTTCCTTTACTTTCTCTCCTGTTGACAGTAATGCCGCGTACACACGAGCGGACTTTCCGGCAGACTTGGTCCGGCGGACCGGACTCCGTCGGACAATTCGATCGTGTGTGGGCTCCAGTGGACTTTTTTTCCCCCAAAAGTCAGACGGACCTAGAAATAAAACATGTTTCAAATCTTTCCAACGAACTCAAGTCCATTCGAAAAATCCGCTCATCTGTATACTAGTCCAATGGGCTAAAACCGACGCTGGGGCAGCTATTGGCTATTGGCTATCAACTTCCTTATTTTAGTCCGGTCATCACGTATAAATCCGTCGGACTTTGGGGAAGTCCGTTCGTTAGGAAAGTCCGTCGAAAGTCCGTCGGATAGACCGTCGGACCAGTCCGGTCGAAAAGTCCGCTCGTGTGTACGCGGCATAAAGGTAAAACCAAGTTGGATGGTAAACGAGTGATTTGACATATACTCACAGATTCCATTCATTCTACCCAGCCATTTTCCTTCAGGGTTATCTGTGACCCGTATGATTTCAATCTCATCGCCATTCTTGAAAGAGAGTTCATTTTTACCACCTTTGTGGTCCACGCTGGCCTTGACTTGATGAATAACCTCAATCTTATTTACTAACTGTGGAGAAAAAGAAAATAAGCATTAAAACTTATTTAACCACGTAAGGACTAAGAGCCGGTTCACACTGGGGCGACTTGACAAGTCGCCTCCCGTTATGTACAATGGAACCGTTCTAATCGGAGCGACGCAAGTCGCTCCGACTTAGAAAAAGGTTCCTGTACTACTTTGGGGGCGACTTGCATAGACTTCTATACAGAAGTCGTCTTGCAAGTCGCCCCGCAGTCGTGTGCAGGTCGCCTCGGTGAGGCGACCTGCAAGTCGTGCCGCGTCTAGTGTGAACCGGCACTGAGCCTTTTTTTGAGATCTGTTGTTTACAAGTTAAAAACTGTTTTTCTACCATTAAGTTGACACAATATATATATTTGGGAGGTTTAGAAAAAAATAGCACCCCACAAATGCCTTCTGTCCATCTGATGGCTCTCCTCCCTGAGATCTACGACTAAGCTCAATAAGGTTAACCACTTGAGGACCGAGCCTCATTTTGAGATTTGTTGTTTACAAGTTAAAAACAGCTTTTTTTGCTCGAAAATTACTTAGCACCCCCAAGCATTTTTACATTTTTTTTTCTAACACCCTAGAGAATAAAATGGCGGTCGTTGCAATACTTTCTGTCACACCGTATTCACGCAGCAGTCTTACAAGCGCACTTTTTTTGGGAAAAAATACACGATTTTGAATTAAAAAATAAGACAACAGTAAAGTTAGACCATTTTTTTTATATTGTGAAAGATAATGTTACACCGAGTAAATTGATACCCAACATGTCATGCTTCAAAATTTGCACCCGCTCGTGGAATGGCGACAAACTTTTACCTTTAAAAATCTCCATAGGCGACGTTTAAAAAATTGTACAGGTTGCATGTTTTAAGTTACAGAGGAGGTCTAGGGCTAGAATTATTGCTCTTGCTGATCACGGCAATGCCTCACATGTGTGGTTTGAACACCATTTTCATATGCGGGCGCTACTCAAGTATGCGTTCGCTTCTGCATGCGAGCTCGGCGGGACGGGGCGCGTTTAAAAAATTTTTTCTTATTTATTTTACCTTTTATTTTTTATTTTTACACTGTTTTAAAAAA
Source organism: Lithobates clamitans (assembly GCA_037952925.1). Classification (NCBI taxonomy): domain Eukaryota; kingdom Metazoa; phylum Chordata; class Amphibia; order Anura; family Ranidae; genus Lithobates; species Lithobates clamitans. The sequence continues at coordinate 3,393,972 of JBBGZY010000453.1, read as the reverse complement.
AAATTGTGTCACTTTTATTCATATTACAAGGAATGTAAACATCCCTTGTAATAGAAAAAAAGCATGACAGGACCTCTTAAATATGAGATCTGGAGTCAAAATGACCTCAGATCTCATATTTACACTAAAATACAATAAAAAAAAAAAATGTAATTGAAAAAATGTGGCTTTAAGAGGTATGGGCGGAAGTGACGTTTTGATGTCGCTTCCGCCCTGCAGTGTCATGGAGACGAGTGGGCGCCATCTTCCCCTCACTCGTCTCCATGCACAGCTAGGGAAAGGACGCAATCACCTCCGCCACTGGCGATGGCTCTGGTAAGCGGCGGAGGGCACCGGATCGCGGCGGGAGGGGGGGGGGCCCTCTCCGGCCACCGATAAAAGTGATCTCGCTGAGAATCTGCCGCAGAGACCACTTTTATCTTGTAGCCGACCGCCGGCCGAAAACGGGGATACCGGGGTTATGGCAGCTAGCTGTTGCCATAACGATATCCGTCCTCAAAAAAGGGACATACATCGGCGTGCGGTGGTCGGCAAGTGGTTAACTTCTTGGTGACAACAGCACGCAAATATTGGTGGGCCTTGGTGTCGAGCGGCCGCATATTTGTGTGCAATATTGCAAAAATAGCTGTGCCGAGAACACAGTTACCGGTGGCTAACAGAAAGCTCCTGATCAACGCTTTCTGAACATGTGACCGCCGTGGCAGCCAATCACGTCGGTCACATGACCCTGAAAACCGCCCCGCCTCCCAGCATCTAAAACCCCTTGAGGGGCCAGGAGGCGCCGGCACCAAAAGGTTGAAGTATACGTTTGACTTTGCAGAAAAAAATGGGGATGGATCAAAGCGACTCTGATCTGTCCCAGAAGACCTGCAGAAATTAGGGGGAGAAAAGAGGGTATTTAAATCCCTGGACCGCTATGTGCGTGAGCACTGACAGCTCATCACCTATGGAGATAAGTACAGCAGGAGGTGAGGACAGTGTACGGTGTTAGATCACCTTTTTATTTTTTCTGAAAAGGTGAACTTACACTTTTAGGCTCGGATCACACCTAAACCGGCCGCGGATCGCACAAGAACGCTGTGCGTCTCTGTTCTTCGTTTCAGGGATGAATCAGGGCCAAATATTTGCCTGAATTCGGCCCTGAAACCGAGCCAAAGACGCAAGGACGCTGTGCGCTCCGCAGCCGCCCCGGAGATATGTGAACCGGCTCCATAGAGAGCCAGTCACATTCTCTTGCTGTGCGAATTGGATGCAGAGAAAAGTTGCATCCAGTTCGCATAGGTGTGAACCCAGCCTTAAAACATATCTATGGAAAAAATATAAAATCATATATTTATTTTCACATTGTATTTCAATTAATTGTAGCCTACTATTATGAACATCTTCAGCTCCGGAAGGTTTATCCCCTGTCATGACCAGGCCATTTTTGCAATACGGCACTGCATTGCTTTAAATGACAATTGCGCGGTCGTGCGACACCATACCCAAATAAAATGTATGTCCTTTTTTTTTCCCACCAATAGAGCTGTCTTTGGTGGTGTTTGATCACCTCTGTGGTTTTTATTTGTTGCACTATAAACAAAAAAACAGACCATTTTGAAGAAAAACAAAATATTTTTTACTTTCTGCTATAAAACATATTTAATAAAAATGTTTTTAAAAATTCTAATTTCTTTATCAATTTAGGCCAATATGTATTCTGCTGCATATTTTTGGTAAAAAAAAAAAAAAATCCCAATAAGCGTATATTAACTGGTTTGCACAACAATTATAGCGTCTACAAGTGATGGGATATAATTTATGGAATTTTTATTTATTTATTTTTACTAGTAATGGTGGCAATCAGCGACTTATAGCTGGACTGCGATATTGTGGCGGACAAATCGGACACTAATGGCGTGTACACACGGGCAAACTTTTCGACCGAACTCGTCCGCCGGAACGAATCCGTCGGACAATCCGACCCTGTGTGGGCTTCATCGGACTTCCGATGGACCTTTTCGGTCGAAGATCAGACGGACTTTAGATTTGAAACATGTTTCAAATCTTTCCGACGGATTTGAGTCCGGTCGAAAAGTCCGCTCACCTGTATGCTAGTCCGACGGATGAAAACCGACGCTAGAGCAGCTATTGGCTACTGGCTATCGACTTCCTTATTTTAGTCCGGTCGTACGTCATCCCGGACGAATCCGTCGGACTTTGGTGTGATTGCATGTAGGCAAGTCCGTTCGTTCAAAAGTCCATCGGAAGTCCGTCAAAAGTCCGTCGAAAGTCCATCGGAAAGGCTGTCGGAACCTTTGATGCCGAAAAGCCTGCCTGTGTGTACACGGCATAACTGACACTTTTGACACTTTTTTTGGAACTAGTGACAGTAATACAGTGATCAGTGCTTAAAAAAAAATGCACCGTCACTGTACTAATGACACTGGCTGGAAAGGGGTTAACATCAGGGGCGAAATGGTTAAATGTGTTCCTAGGGAGTAACTGTGTGGGAGGTGCTTTAGCGCAAAAAATAAAAACCGCAGAGGTGATCAAATACCACCAAAAGAAAGCTCTATTTGTGGTAAAAAAAGAGACATAAATTTTGTTTGAGTACAGCGTCGCACGACCACGCAATTGTCAGTTAAAGGGACGCAGTGGCGAATCGCAGAAAAGGGCCTGGTGCTTATAAGCTCACCTTAAATTTCTTTCGTATCTCTTGCTCCTTCTTTTCTTTTTCCTTTTGCTCTTTCCTGGCTTGCTCCAGTTCTTTTTTTCTCTTCTTTTCATCTTTTTCTTGTTCTTTCCTGCAGTGAGTACAGTGATGAAAATGTGAATGTTATCGAGAAGGAACACAAAATATATAAATTTATAAAATAAAAAACAAAATAATGTGCTAAGGATGACTGCTAGGGGAATTACTTGCCATCTAACGTATCTTAATTATACATTTTCATCATCTCCTGCATTCCAGAAATCAAGCTCACGGTGGGAGTGACAGCATTAACCTGCAGTTATTGGCTCTTGCTTGCTCCCTTCTGCCTCTTGTGCTTTACTATTGGCACATCACTTTACAAAATCATTAACCAATATCAAAGTGTAAGATGCAGAAGAGTGTCAGAAACCAAGTATACAATTATATTAACACCTTCACGCCTAATGCCGCGTACACACGATTGGAAATGCCGCCAGCAAAACTCCGATGTGAGCTTTTTGTCGGAAAATGCGACCGTGTGTATGCTCCATCAGTCTTTTGCTGGCGGAATTTCAGCCAGCAAAAGATTGAGAGCAGGTTCTCTATTTTTCGGTTGGGAAAAGTTCCTATCCGAAAATGCGTTCGTCTGTATGCAATTCGGACGCGCAAAAAAATCACGCATGCTTGGAAACAATTTGATGCATGCTCGGAAGCATTGAACTTCATTTTCTCGGCTTGTCGTAGTGTTGTACGTCACCACGTTCTTGATGGTCGAAAGTTTTGTGTGAACTTTTGTGTGACCATGGGTATGCAAGGCAAGCTGGAGCGGAATTCCGTCAGAAAAACCATCCAAGTTTTTTCTGACGGAAATTCCGATCGTGTGTACGGGGCATAAGGATAAAACAAATCTCAATGCCTAAGCACAATTTTGCAACTTTGATATGTGTTAGTAAAACTGTACATATCATCACAACTACTTTGTGCATCCAGATGGATTGTACCTTGTTTTTTCCAGGACAAATTGGGGTTTTTTCTGGTGGTAAATGGTAACAGATATCACTTGATTTTCGTTTTTATTATCAAAGGAAAACTGGCCTGAATTTGTAAAAAAAAAAAAATCTTTTTTTTTTTTTTTTAATTTAGCTGTATAGTTCTTGCTATTACCATAATTTACCACCAACGAAAAACACAAAGTAAATTCTCCTGCTCATGATTGCAGCGATACCACATATATGAAAGTTAGTTGTTTTTTTGTACTCGTAGTAGGGCCCAGAAACAATGGTGGGCATTTTGCATTTTCTTTATCCTGCCTAAAACACACTGACACTGACACTAACTGACACTGATACTAATCTAAAATATATATATATTTAAATCCTACCCAAAATATGCTGACTGTGACCTTTGACCTTGACCTTTGACCCCGACATTGACCCTAATGCCGCGTACACACGGTCGGCCTTTTCACAAAAGTCCGACAGCCCGTCTGACAGACTTTCGACTGACTTTTGGCGGACTTTCAACAGACTTTCTAACGACCGGACTTGCCTACACACGATCACACCAAAGTCCGACGGATTCGTACGTGATGCCGTACATAGGACTAAAATAAGGAAGTTGATAGCCAGTTGCCAATAGCTGCCCTAGCGTGGGTTTTTGTCTGTCGGACTAGCATACAGACGAGCGGATTTCTGGATCCGGCGGAGTTACGACGTAAAGATTTGAAGCATGTTACAAATCTAAAGTCCGTCAGATTTGCGACTGGAAAAGTCCGCTGAAGGTCCGGTGAAGCCCACACACGATCGGATTGTCCGCCAGACTTGGTCCGTCGGACAAGTCCGGTCGATAAGTCCGACCGTGTGTACGCGGCATAACACTAACCCTGGTAAACCTTCTTTTTTTTTTTATTCTTTATTTTTATTTGATTTTTTTTTTTTTTTTACACTTTGGTTTGTTTACATTTTCCTTTCCTGCAAGAAGAGGAAGATACAATGTATCTTCCTCTTTATTCAGAACAGGAAATAAACACAGGTTTCACAGTTCACAGTTACTGGTCACTGTGATATCGAATCAGAGGCTATCAAAGCGATCGGGTGACCCAGAACTGAGAGTGCCGGGTCCTGATCTCGAATAGAGCCAGGACTCTGTGCTGGGAGTTTTCTGTGGTATGCGCTCCCAGCACAATGGGAGATATGCATATATGCGGCCCCACGGGAAAAAAGCTCATTTCAGTGAGGCCCCATATATGTGAGCGGTCGTGTGAAGAGATCACATTTTCTAGAAATGGTTGTACTATATGATCTTTAGTATGGGGCATTAATGTAGGTACTTTAGGCTTATATAGCACCATCAATTTACATATCTATATAGTGCATCCACATAAGTCCCTGCCGTCAAGTAGCTTACACTCTTATGCCCCGTACACACGGTCGGACATTGTTCGGACATTCCGACAACAAAATCCTAGGTTTTTTTCAGACGGATGTTGGCTCAAACTTGTCTTGCATACACACGGTCACACAAAGTTGTCGGAAAATCCGATCATTCTGAACGCGGTGACGTAAAACACGTACGTCGGGACTACAAACGGGGCAGTGGCCAATAGCTTTCATCTCTTAATTTATTCTGAGCATGCGTGGCACTTTGTGCGTCGGATTTGTGTACACACGATCGGAATTTCCGACAACGGATTTTGTTGTCGGAAAATTTTATAGCCTGCTCTCAAACTTTGTGTGTTGGAAATTCCTATGGAAAATGTGTGATGGAGCCTACACACGGTCGGAATTTCCGACAACAAGGTCCTATCACACATTTTCCGTCGGAAAATCCGACCGCGTGTACGGGGCATAAGGTCCCAAACTCATATTCATGCTACGGAAAATTTACATAGGAGACAATTAACGTACCAGCAAGTCTTTGGAGTGTGGGAGGAAACCCATGCAGGTACAGGAAGAACATGCAAACTCCATGCAGGTAGTGCCCTGGTTGGAATTTCAACAGATTATCCTAGTGCTGCTAGGCGGAAGTTCTAACCTCTTATACCCTGTACACCCGGGCGGACTTTTCGGCATCAAAAGTTCGACGGTCTTTCCGACGGATTTTCGACGGAGTTACGACAGACTTTCGATGGACTTTTTAACGACCGGACTTGCCTACACACAATCACACCAAAGTCCGACGGATTCGGATGACGTACGACCGGACTAAAATAAGGAAGTTGATAGCCAGTAGCCAATAGCTGCCCTAGCGTTGGTTTTTGTCCGTCGGACTAGCATACAGACGAGCGGATTTTTCGACCGGACTCGAGTCCGTCGGAAAGATTTGAAACATGTTCCAAATCTAAAGTCCGTCTGATTTTTCGACCGAAATAGTCTGCTGCAGGTCCGATGAAGCCCACACACGGTTGGATTGTCCGATAGATTCGTTCCGTCGGACCAGTCCGGTCGAGAAGTCCGCCCGTGTGTACGCGGCATAGGCCTCTGTGCCGCCCTTCCAAAAGAAGGAATTTCCATGCAAGATCCATTTATAACCTATGTGTTATCTGGATGTGTATGGATTATTTTTGATAAAATATTATCTCACTTAGTGTCACTTTAAATTTGCCATAAATTGTCCAATACTATTTCTGTTCCAACTGTTTTTTTGGTGATTTTTGAATGTATTTTTAGTTAATAGGATTTCGATTTTTCATCAGACACAGCCAGACAGCTAGCACAACAGCAGTTTCCCTTGCGACAGTGGAGTAAAGATAATTAAATTAAAAGTGTTGTATATAAAAAAAAGATAAAACTTGCTCAGTTGCTACTGCCAATACCAACACTTTGGTTTCATTTTGTTCGGTGCAGGACACAGCAGGGGGTCCGGTGCATTCCTGTTCACCGCTCCAGGTCTGAATTAGCTCAGAATTTCTGCCTGAATTCGGACCTGAAACGGAGCCAAAGACGCACATGACCCTTCTGCTGTGCGCTCCGTGGTCGCCCCGGAGCTGTATGAATCGGTTCCATTGAGAGCTGGGCACAGTCTCCTGTCATGCGAATTGGATGTGTGGAAACCCACATCCAACTCGCATAAGTGTGAACCCATCCTAAATGAATCCCCCCTTTGTGTTACCACAAAGACAAACGCCACTATATAAAAATATACCTTGGCTCGTCAAGTTCATCATAGACCTCTTCTCCTTCACTCTCCTCACTCTGTAGAACAATAAAAAAACAATAAAACATGTATTATTCGGAAATAAAATAAAATGTCATATACCCACTTCAGCCCCGGAAGATTTTACCCCCTTCCTGACCAGAGCGTTATTTGCGATTAGGCACTGCGTTGTTTTAACTGACTATTGCGCGGTCGTGGGACATGGCTCCCAAACAAAATTGATGTCCTTTTTTTCCCACAAATAGAGCTTTCTTTTGGTGGTATTTGATCACCTCCGCGGTGTTTATTTTTTGCGCTATAAACAAAATAAGAGCGACAGTTTTGAAAAAAACGCATGATTTTTTACATTTTGCTATAATAAATATCCCCCAAAAATATATAAAAAAACATTTTTTTTCCTCAGTTTAGGCCGATCGTATTCTTCTACATATTTTTGGTAAAAAAAAATTGCAATAAGCGTTTATTGATTGGTTTGCGCAAAAGTTATAGCGTTTACTAAATAGGGGATAGTTTTATGGCATTTTTATTAATATTTTTTTTTTTTACTAGTAATGGCGGCGATCAGCGATTTTTATTGTGACTGCGACGTTATGGCTGACATGTTGGACATTTTTGACACATTTTTGGGACCATTGTCATTTATACAGCGATAATTGCGATTAAAAATGCACTGATTACTGTGTAAATGACACTGGCAGTGAAGGGGTTAACCACTAGGGGGCGGGGAGGGGTTAAGTATGTCCTAGGGGAGTGATTACTAACTGTAGGGGGGATGGGCTAGCAGTGTCACTACACTGATCACTGCTCCCGATGACAGGGAGCTGTGATCAGTGACACTTGTCACTAGGCAGAACGGGGAGATGCTGTTTACATCAGCATCTCCCCGTTCGTCCTCTCCGTGAGGCGATCGCGGGTATCCCCGCGGCGATCGAGTCCGCGGGACCCGCGACCCGACTCACGGAGCTCCCGGCCGGCGCGCACGCAATGGCATGGCGGAGAATTCAAATGGACGTACCTGTAAGTCCATTTGCCCAGCCGTGCCATTCTGCCGACGTACATCGGCGTGCGCCGGTCAGCAACCGGATACAGTAGAGATACATTCTCAAATGACATTCATGAGTTCCTATGAGCAAAGGTAGTAAAGTAAACTTGTTTACTTCTACCTAAAGGTAAGCCTATAATAAGGCTTACCTATAGGTACAGTAAATATCTCCTAAATGTGCACTGCTTAGGAGAAACGTACTTTAGTAGAGCCGATGCATGGGCACTGCGCTCTCAATAGACGGCATGCTGTCCGTCGAGAGAGCTGTACCGCAGGACTGACGTCCTCGTGGTTCAGCCATTCAAGCGGCCGGAGCCCGCAAACCCAGCAGGGAAGACCGGATGAGGATGGAAGCCCTGTCAGCAGGTACATCACACCACTGGAGGACTTTGTTCTAAGGTAAGTATTTCATATTGTGCTAGTATGCAATGCATACTAGCACATTATGCCATTATCCTGCAGGGGCCATTTTTTTGTTAGTTTTTTTGCAGGTTTACTATTGCTTTAACCACTTGCCGACCAGCCTCTGTCATTATACTGCGGCAGGTCGGCACGATCCTGTGAACCATCGTAGCTACACGACGGACCCTGTAAGCGGGATAGCAGGCGCGCACGCACGCGCTGCACAGCGGGGGGGTGCCGATGCTCATGACCAGCGGTAAACACACACACATCACAGTTCTGCGAGGAGAGAGAGAGATCGTGAGTTCCTACGAACTAGGAACCACGATCTCTCATCTCCTATAGTCAGTCCCATACCCCACGGTTAGAACACACACATAGGGAACACAGTTAACCCCTTGATCGCCCCCTAGTGTTAACCCCTTCCCTGCCAGTGACATTTATACAGTAATCAGTGCATTTTTATAGCACTGATCGCTGTATGATTGTCAATCGACCCAAAAATGAGTCAAAAGTGTCCGATGTGTCCGCCATAATGATGCAGTCTCGATTAAAAAAATCGCAGATCGTCGCCATTACTAGTAAAAAAATAAAATAAAAATGCCATAAATCTACGCTATAACTTTTTCACAAACCAATCAATATACGCTTTTTGCGTTTTTTGTTACCAAAAATAGGTAGAAGAATACACAGCGGCCTAAACTGAGGAAAAAAAATTAGCTTTTTTTAAAAAAAAATCGGGGCTATTTATTACAGCAAATTATTGTGTTTTTTTCAAAATTGTCGGTCTTTTTTTGGTTATAGCGCAAAAAATAAAAACTGCAGAGAGGATCAAATACCACCAAAATCACCAAAAGAAAGCTCTATTTGTGGGAAAAAAAGGGCGTCAATTTTGTTTGGGTACAGCGCCAGTTAAAGCGACGCAGTGCCGTATCGCAAAAAATGGCCTGGTCATTGAGCAGCCAATTCTTCTGGGGCTGATGTGGTTAAAGAAACAAAAGAAAAGCATTACGTATATTTACATTGCACCTTGTTTGCTCTAAAGTGGTTCAGGAGGCTGAAGGTTTCTTACCTGAATACATTCTCTGCATTCAGGTAGCCGAGCCGATCTTGACCCAGGGATGTTCACGAGAACAGCAGGTCTCTCATCTCTCTCCCTCCTCATATGCTAGGAGACGGCTAATGTCAATCACAGCCAGGGAATAGGGAGTGGGGAGCGGGGCAGAGCCACACATAGCTGGCTCGGTAGCACGAGTGCCCCCATAGCAAGCTGCTTTCTATGGTGGGCTCTCGGCAGGGGGCATACACCAGGAGCGCCGGTGGGGGACCTGAAAAGATGAGGATCGGTGCGTTTCTGTGTAAAACCATTGCACAGAGCAGGTAAGTATGACATGTTTGTTTTAAATAAATAAATAAGGGTTTACAATCACTTTAAAGGGAAACTGTAACAGTTGTAGGGTCAATTTTATTATTTTTATTAGTGTTGTTTTTAAGTATTATTTTAAGTGTTTAGCCTCATGTTTTAAATTTGTTTTTACTGATGTACACAATCTTTGTTCAGCAAGTAAACATTGAATACATGACCAAAGATTACCAGAGCACTATGGAATATCTAAAGAGTTAATACATAAGAATCTCTCTGCCTTGAAAGGGTACTGTCATGAGAGGATCCTGGAGGCTACGTTTTGCTGAGCCCTCCTTTGGACATGCTCGTTCCCTAGCTGTCATGTTATTTTATGGCTTTAGTGCTATCTAAGTTCCCCACCTGGAAACAAGTACAGAGATAAGGAGGTCTGATACTCTCCTCAAACCCAATTAGAAGATGCTTTTTTGGGTCTGCGACTTAACAGTACTTAAAGCGCGCAGCTTTCCGATTACATCACACAAGAACATAGCGCAGCATGACCCAAGCAGTGGCAGAAGAGAGGTGGATCTCAGCAGGATAACACTGGATCCACTGGGTGGGTGAGTTTCTGAATTGAGGACAACCCAGCATCAGGTAAGCAGTTACTGACCCTGAAACAAGTATAGAGATCAGGAGGTCTGACCCTTTCCTGAAACCCAATTAAAAGATGTTTTTTTGGGTCTGTGACTTAAAAGTACTTAATGCGGGCAGCTTCCCGATGACATCACACAAAAACATGGTGGCTCAGGGCCTCATCGGTGGCAGAAGAGAAGCGGATCTCTGCAGGACAACATTGGATCCGCTGAGTGGGTAAGTGTCTGAAGTGAGGACAACCCAGCATCAGGTAAGCAGGGATTCAAAAAAACAAATAAGGAGCAGGGTAAAGTCCCTCTTTAAAACAGAAACAGCTTTAAAGTGGACCTTTATTCATTACCATGACTTTACATGGTTGCAGCCCCCCTTCTGCAATATATACAGCTACCTTTATATCCCATTCTTGCCTAGTTGAGAATTATGTCTCCTCCACTCCTGAAGCCTCCTGGAATATTCACATCACCTATTCCAGGAAGCACTGGAGGAGGACAGAGCTGGGGGCTGGCTGTCTGAACCTGGAAGAGACAGCAGACTCCTGTTGACCTCAGAAAAAACAATGTGGGCTTGTGGCAAAGGTATGGCCAGACAACACTGGATTGGCTATGTGGGTGAGTATTTTTATGTAAATACCAGCAGTGACGGAGGTTCAGGATTGGGGGGACGCACACAGGGACTGAGGTATTGCTGTAAGTCAGACACAGCCAGGCAACTAGTATTTTCAGTTGGAAATGAGCTTATGGTACTTCTTATACTTCTCTCAGGACAGAGTCACTTTTATGTGTGGGTCTATTAAAAAAAAAAAAAAGCACAGGATATGTACAAAAACAAAAAAAAAAGAGCTTTTGCTGTAATATTCATCTTCAGTCTAGAGCTGTCCCCTGTAGTAACTCCTTTTCACCATATGACATGTCACATGTGTCCTTATGTGCAATGCAAAACAGTAAAGCCACACACTTCCTTAGCTTCTCAAAAAGCTTTATTGCTGGATCATAATCGTACATCCAGCGCTCTGCGTCGCAGGCTGCAGGAGAGGTAAGTATTTACATTCTTATATACAGGGAGGTGCTTCATTTTTCATACGCAGATCAGCAACAAGAGTCACCTTTAAAAAAATGAAATAACTTTTCACCTGCTAAATCATAATTCGTTACCATTATTTCTACTACCGCTTTCCAATATTTCGTTTGATACAAAGTTCTAAAACTTCTCTATTCTGCACTGGAAACTTGAGTTTTTAAAAATAAATTTGTGTTTGTGTATATCTTTGTATGTGTTTTCCTGTAGGCCTTTATCTGTCAAGGGCTATCTTGTTTCATGGCCAACAGGGGAGTTGCACGCTATCTGCAGTCTCTCGGCAGGGACGCAGGTATGTCGCTGTCACTCACTTTATAGTTTGAAATACAACTTAAATTGTAACAACGTGCTACATACATTTAACCTGCCAGTCTGAACAGACTGGATGATTTTGGTGTTTGGTAGATGCTGTAGAGAGAAATCTCTGAATAGTTTCTGATGTCTATATTCTTGAGTTTCCAGACCTGCACAGCTGCTGCAGTATGTTTGACGGGTTCCTGCTCTCCCATCTAGATTTTTCGGTTTCAGTATTTTTATTGATTTAAGAGGTTTGACAATTGTGTAGTCCAGGCAGGGGCAAAGGTTCAGTGCAAACAACAAAGCATAGAGTAACAAAAGCTGAAGTTGATAATGGCAAAAAACAGTGGCCTAGTATCAGGGATCACTATGCCAAGTCAAGGGTTGCTCACCTTCTGGGCCCATCCACATTATTTGCATTGTGATGTGCCTGGCAGCATTGTAGTGGTGTGCATGGAAAAAAGTACTACAGTGCCTTGCAAAAGTATTGGCTTTTTACCTATTTTGTTACATTACAGCCTTTAGTTCAATGTTTTTTTAAATCTGAATTATATGTGATGGATCAGAACACAATTGTCTAAGTTGGTGAAGTAAAATTAGAAAAATATATACATAAAACTATTTTTCAGAAATTAAAAACTGATAATTGGCATGTGCGTATGTATTCACCCCCTTTGTTATGAAACCCATAAAAAGCTCTGGTGCAACCAATTACCTTCCGAAGTCACATAATTAGTGAAATGATGTCCACCTGTGTGCAATCTAAGTGTCACATGATCTGTCATTACATATACACACCTTTTTGAAAGGCCTCAGAGGCTGCAACACCTAAGCAAGAGGCACCACTAACCAAACACTGCCATGAAGACCAAGGACCTCTCCAAACAAGTAAGGGACAATGTTGTTGAGAAGTACAAGTCAGGGTTAGGTTAGAAAAAAAAATATCCAAATCTTTGATGGTCCCTAGGAGCACCATCAAATCTATCATAACCAAATGGAAGCAGCACAGAGACCTAAGAGACCTCCTCCTTGAGGAGCTGCAGAGTTCCACAGCAGAGACTGATGTGTACATAGGACGACAATAAGCCGGATGCTCCATAGAGTTGGGCTTTATGGCAGAGTGGCCAGAAAAAAGTCATTACTTTCAGCAAAAAACAAAATGGCACATTTTGAGTTTGTGAAAAGGCATGTGGGAGACTCCCAAAATGTATAGAGGAAGATGCTCTGGTCTGATGAGACTAAGATTAAACTTTTTGGCCATCAAAGAAAACGCTATGTCTGGTGCAAATCCAACATCACATTACCCAAAGAACACCATCCCCACAGTGAAACATGGTGGTGGCAGCATCATGCTGTGGGGATGTTTTTCAGCAGTTGGGACTGGGAAACTGGTCAGAGTTGAGGGAAAGATGGATGGTGCTAAATACAGGGATATTCTTGAACAAAACCTGTACCACTCTGTGTGTGATTTGAGGCTAGGACAGAGGTTCACTTTCCAGCAGGACAATGACCACAAACACACTGCTAAAGAAAGCAACACTTGAGTGGTTTAAGGGGAAACGTAAATGTGTTGGAATGGCCTAGTCAAAGCCCAGGCCTCAATCCAATAGAAAATCTGTGGTCAGACTTAAAGATTGCTGTTCACAAGTGCAAACCATCCAACTTGAAGGAGCTGGAGCAGTTTTGCAAGGAGGAATGGGCAAAAATTCCAGTGGTAAGATGTGGCAAGCTCATAGAGACTTATCCAAAGTGACTTGGAGCTGTGATAGCCGCAAAAGGTGGCTCTACAAAGTATTGACTTTGGGGGGGGGTGAATAGTTATGTACACCTTTTCTGTTATTTTGTCCTATTTGTTGTTTGCTTCACAATAAAAAAAAAATCTTCAAAGTTGTGGGCATGTTCTGTTAATTAAATGATTCAAATCCTCAAACAATCCATGTTAATTCCAGGTTGTGAGGCAACAAAACATGAAAAATGCCAAGGGGGGTGAATACTTTTACAAGGCACTGTACATGCTGTACCACCATACCCAAATACTACTGGGTGAGAAGAACCTTATGAAATGTCACTTGTGATATTTCAATAAAGTTCCAACCAAAAAAGAGAAAAAAAAACAGTGCAATGTGCCAAGATCAGTAATTCAGCACTGTGTCCACCAGCAGCTGTGTATTCAGCGTGACTGTTGTGGTAAATCAGTTCTCATGAGAGTAATACAGCATGGGTGGCTACACTAGTCTTTGTTTAGCATGGGTGTAAGCAGGTGCAGTCTGCTTTCTCCACTGCAGGTGGCATATAATCCACAGTGGCATTGCAGAGGGAGAAGAAGTCAAGAAGAGCATGTTTGCTCTATGGTTTCCTGGGTCACTGGGGGAGCTATCCGATTGGATTCTGGTGCCTCATGTGACTCTGGTCTCTGGTCTTGGGTCAGGTGGAGTCTATTTAGGATCCTGGCTCCCGGGGTTGGCGCGCATTTTGTGAATGGGTAGTGTAGAGATTGGTGACAGGGACAGGTAATTTTAGTGGCAGGGAGAGGTTTCAGACGCATAGGGAAAGTACAGGGACACACCACTCTTACTGAAAGCCTTCCCGCTTGGGTATGGACCAGCCAAGCTGCATTCCACCCCTCCAGACAGACGCTGTTGGTGCACCTGAGACCTACTGCTACACTCAATGCTGTAACCATCTGTGGGTGCGCCCAGTCGGGTGGTCTCCCTACCGGGTTAGTTGTATTTGCTGAACTTTAAATTCAGTACAGTTTTGTTTCTGCAACTGAACTCTGAAATATTACTGCCGCCAAACTACACTCGCATCTCCCCACACAGGTGGCTACACTAGCCTTTGTTCAGCATGGTTGGCTATACAGGTCTTTGTTCAGCATGGGTGGCTACACTAGCCTTTGTTCAGCATGGGTAGCTACACTAGCCTTTGTTCAGCATGGTTGGCTACACAAGTTTTTGTTCAGCATAGGTGGTTACACTAGTCTTAGTTCAACATGGTTGGCTATACAGGTCTTTGTTCAGCATGAGTGGTTATACTAGCCTTTGTTCAGCATGGGTGGCTATACTAGTCTTTGCTCAGCAAGAATGGCTACACTAACCTTGGTTCACCTTGGTTGGCTACACATGTCTTTGTTCAGTATGGGTGGCTTCAGTAGTCTTTGTTCAGCATGGGTGGCTACACTAGTCTTTGCTCAGCAAGAATGGCTACACTAACCTTCGGTCAGCATGGTTGGCTACACATGTCTTTGTTCAGCATGGGTGGTTACGCAAGTCTTTGTTCAGCATGGGTGGCTACACTAGACTTTGTTCACTTTGGGTGGCTACACTAGCCTTTGTTCAGCATGGGTCGCTACAGTAGCTTTAGTTCGGCATGTGTGGCTACACTAGTCTTTGTTTAGCATGGGTGGCTACACTAGTCTTTGTTTAGCATGGGTGGCTACACTAGTCTTTCTTTAGCATGGGTGGCTACACTAGCCTTTGTTCTGCCTGGGTCACTACAGTAGCCTTTGTTCAGCAGCGGTGGCTACACTAGTCTTCCATTAGCATGGGTGGCTACACTATTCTTTGGTTAGCATTTGTGGCTACACTAGTAGCTAAAAATATGAGAAAGAAAGAAAAAAAATGAATAGATGGGGGGCTTCCTAACACACCAAAAAATGTGCATGTACTTTTTTTTTTTTGCAACGCAGTGCACCGCAACACATGGTAGTGGGTTGCCGTGTGTTGTGGTGAGCTGCAATGCGCGTCCATTGGCAATGTGCTTTGGGGTACCATTGTTTTATTCATTTTTATTTATTTATTTAAGAACCAAACATCTGCAAAACATATTTTTTTCTACTTGCCTGTACATGTAATGCACATAATTTCACAGGTAAATACGTTACTTACTATATCATTGTGTGCAGGGCCTGAAAAAGAGAAAACCAGTTTATTATATAGCAGTGGAATAAACAGAAATTGATATATATTTTTTTTCCCCAAGAATTCTTACAACTTGTATACAAGTTCCTGTGCTGAAATTTAGCATGTTTGGTATTGGTATGCCATCATTTTCAGCACAAACCTTTTTTGCACTAGTTGCATTTACTGCAATAATCACATAATACACATAATTAAATGTATGTAGTCCAATGAAAATTTTGAATTGGATCCTTCTCATGGCAGTGTACTTATTACTGCCCCCCCTCCCGTCCCACCTTTCATTTCACAGCATCATAATAATTTAAATATATCTAATCCTAAGAACTAACATGTAATATATTGCAGCTTACCAGTATTTGGATGTGATGGCTGCATTCATTTTCTTGTTTCAGGCTTTTCTTCCTTTATTTTCACTTGGTGATCCTACCATGAACACACTTCCTGTCCTAGGGTGACTATGCTCACTCACTGTGCTGTATCTATGGAGAAGCAGCGTTGTCTTCCTAGGCTTCTTGCTCTTGTTTGGACTGTAGATTCTCCTCATTTTTTTAAGATAAGGGTCAGGTGTTCTATTGTCCGTGCATAGAGGTGGCCAGGGATGAAAATACTGCTTGGAAATTCAATGCAGCATAGGCAGAGTGCACAGAAATTTTAGAGCACACTGGATTTTTGGCAGGATCAACAGGTATTTTTGTGTACTTGCAGTGTTGTTTTTTTTAAGGAGACAAAGCATGGGGAATTGTGCATGTATTAGAGATGTTTTTTTTAAATTATGCCCTGATATACATTTTGGGGTCTGTGTAGAATTCACCTCCATAACATCTCTAAAATTCGCCCGTTTTTAACAAATGAAACCACCAAGCTCCTCATTCACTCCCTTGTTATCTCTCGCCTTGACTATTGCAACTCCCTTCTCATTGGCCTGCCTCTCCATAGGCTATCCCCTCTTCAGTCCATCATGAATGCTGCTGCCAGGCTTATCCACCTTAACAACCGCTCAGTGTCTGCCAACCCTCTCCTCCAATCCCTACACTGGCTCCCAATCACCCAGCGAATTAAATTCAAAATACTAACCACAACATACAGAGCCATTCACAACTCTGCCCCGAGCTACATCACCAATCTTGTCTCCAAATATCACCCAAATCGTCCTCTCCGCTCTTCTCAAGACCTCCTACTCTCAAGCTCTCTCGTCTCCTCCTCCCATGCTCATCTCCAGGATTTCTCCAGAGCCTCTCCCATCCTCTGGAACTCGCTACCTCAACCTGTCCGGCTATCCCCTACTCTTGCCACCATCAGGCGATCCCTGAAAACTCATCCCTTCAGGAAAGCCTATCACGTCTCCAACTAATCTACCACTTCCATCTACTAATTTCCCACAGTTACAACCTTTTGTACCACCTGCCCCACCCTATTAGATTGTAAGCTCTTCTGAGCAGGGCCCTCTTAATCCTCTTGTGTTTTATTGTATTATAACTGTATTGTCTCCCTTTTATATTGTAAAGTGCTGCGTAAACTGTTGGCGCTATATAAATCCTGTATAATAATAATAATGTATAAAGTGTTCGCTGTGCGGACATGACAAAAATATGCACAATCAGGACCAAAATTGACACATTTTCTATGATTTGTGTAGTTCCTATAATGTCAGTGCCACTCAGTGTGGCATTCCTATATCGTCAGTGCCACCCACTTTATGGAGCTGATGATCTAGGAACCACACATAAAGTAATAGAGGAATTACGGCAACTTTCATCCTGAAAATGCGCAAAATGAATGTTTTTTTATGTAGACCTCTAAAAGTAGCTAAACTTCCTATTTTGCAAAGTGGAGAGAAGATGAAAAAAGATTCCCTTCAATGGGACTGCTGATGAGTGGTAGAGTGATGATGTCCTTTATGTAGGTTTGCCATCTGACCAGTAAGCTTCATGTACACGGGACATTGTTCAACCTCTGCTGAAAGACTTAACTTGACAGATAGAAACCAGCGTCTAAAAACGGCTGCACGTTTACATACCGCATTTAGTCACGTTTAGCCGCATTTGCATCTAGAAGCATTTGAAAAAAAATATATATTTTTTTTCAAAATAGCCAAAAATGAAAAATGCCTGTAAACAAAACGCTGCCAAACACGAGTTTCCACGTTTAGCCGCGTTTGGCGATTCAAATGCCTCTAAACACAGCTTCTGAACGCATTTTTTTGGGTTCCAAAAAAAGCCTCTAAACGCAACTGCCTAGAAACGACTATAAAGAAACCTGTGTACATGTACTGATAAGATAACATAGAGAAGGGTTCAGGAGCAGTTGAAAAAAATGCCCAACTGTTCCTAAACGTCCGTTTACCAGCAGCAGTGAACATGAGGCCTAAATACTGTTCTGGCAAGTATAAAGGGGACGTTTTACCTATATTCATTATTTTGAGCGAGATCATAAGACTGATATTTTTCCCAGAGATGGTGACAACCTCAAAAGATTTTTTTTAAGCATGGCCCTTTGATGATATGATGTGGTCATCAGAAGTTCTGTGTTCTCTAAAGAATGATAACTTTTTATTTCTGAAGATATATACATTTCATGGGTGGGCCTGTGACCACTAAGCATGACACTTAACCTGAAACCTACCCCCTAACACTAACCTTAAAGTAAACCTGTGCTTCTCATATCACCAGTTAAAAAGTATTCCTGTTAGAAAAATTGGGCTTACCCATTTCAGGAAACTAACGGAGAGGTGTGATTGGAGTTTCACTTTGACAAGTGTCGCACCTTTGCAAGTGCTGTGCAACCATTGTTCATTTTACAATATATCATTTTCAATAAGGGGGTGAGGGATGCAGCACAAGGTACAGATTTTATGATTTGTTTTTTCTTTTCTTTTTTGTTTTGTTTGGTCACCACTGGATACTTGTAGGTCAATACAGCCAAAAAGTTGAATGGAGAGCAGATATGGAGCTACTTAGAGGAGTTAAGGCTCTTTCACACGGGGCGGATCATCACTGATCAGCCCCGTGAACACCCGCTTGCTCAGCGGGGATCGCTCCGCCGATCCCCGCTGAGCAGGAAAATGACAGGTCCGTCGCTGCACACTGTGCAGCGACGGACCTGTCAGAGCGCCGCTCTCCCCTATGGGGGATCAGGTGATGACGGACCGTAGAGTCCGTCGTCACCCGATCCGATCCGAAAACGGATGGAAAAGTAGGGTTTTCCTCCGTTACACTTTTCAGATCGGAGCGGGTCGGATGTCAGCGGACGTTCATCCGCTGACATCCGCTATTCCATAGGGATACATGTATGTCCGTTTTTCATCCGAAAACGGAAGGATGAAAAACGAACATAGGGATCCTCCGTGTGAAAGAGCCCTAACAAGTTGCTCTTTGCTCAAGTAACATACAGACATCTCCCAATCTTTGCAATCTCATGGGGAGTGCACTGTTCAATCCAGTGGTAGCCCAACAAATACAACAGCTGGCATTCCAAACAGAATGTTCTGGATTACATTGTTTGCTGTTAACTCAGGGTACTCTGGTTGGTGACCAAAGGTTGGAGCTGGCATGGAGATTAATTATTTTTACACTATATTACCAAAAGTATTGGGACGCCTGCCTTTACACACACATGAACTTTAATGGCATCCCAGTCTTATGCCCCGTACACATGGTCAGATTTTCTGACGGAAAATGTGTGATAGGACCTTGTTGTCGGAAATTCCGACCGTGTGTAGGCTCCATCACACATTTTCCATCGGATTTTCCGACACACAAAGTTTGAGAGCAGGATATAAAATTTTCCGACAACAAAATCCGTTGTCGGAAATTCCGATCGTGTGTACACAAATCCGACGGACAAAGTGCCACGCATGCTCAGAATAAATAAAGAGATGAAAGCTATGGCTATAGTCCCGACGTACTTGTTTTACGTCACCACGTTCAGAACGATCGGATTTTCCGACAACTTTGTGTGACCATGTGTATGCAAGACAAGTTTGAGCCAACATTCGTCGGAAAAAATCCTAGGATTTTGTTGTCGGAATGTCCGAACAAAGTCGGATCGTGTGTACGGGGCATAAGTCTGTAGGGTTCAATATTGAGTTGGCCCAACCTTTGCAGCTATAACAGCTTCAACTCTTCTGGGAAGGCTGTCCACAAGGTTTAGGAGTGTGTCTATGGGAATGTTTGACCATTCTTCCAGAAGCTCATTTGTGAGGTCAGGAAATAATGTGGATGAGAATGCCTGGCTCGCAGTCTCCGCTCTAATCCATCCCAAAGGTGTTCTATTGGGTTGAGGTCAGGGCTCTGTGCAGGCCAGTCATGTTCCTCCACACCAAACTTTATGGACCTTGCTTTGTGCACTGGTCCAAATCATTTGGGGAAGGTGGGATTATGCAAGTTGCATGATGGAACATTTTGCATGTAAGACAAAAATATGACTGCATATACTCTTACCAAATACCCCTGACGAAGGTGCTTGAACCAGAAAATCGTTGGTTTAAAAAGACATATCAAAAAATACAGAAACAAAAAACAAAAGGAAAAAAAGAAAAAAAGACAAAAAACAGGTTACATGATTTGCACGACAATTAATTTTAATTTTACACTCCAATACAAAGTAGTCTCCGGTACCTGAGTGTAAAATTAAAATTAATTGTCGTGCAAATGTCTTTTTAAACCAACAATTATTGTATGATCGAATGATTTTACATATACATAATAAATATCTTTTCTAATCTACCCATGTGTGGTTGTTGCCTACAAAGTCCCAACGAAGGGGGATTTTCTTTTTTTTTTGGTGTCAGTGGAAGGAAAAGTGCCCCTTGTTGGCGTCAGTGGGAAGCATTGTGCCCCATTGTCAGTTTCAGTGGAATGAATTATGCCCCACTGTTAGTTTTCAGTAGAAGGAACAGTGCCTCATCGTTAGTGTCAGTAGGAGGAATAGTACCTTGTATCTGTGGTAGGAATAGTGCCCCAAGGGCAAGATAAATGCAAGCAAAGGGCCACACCACCCCAAAGGCCACAGTTTGGAGACCACTGCTTTATAATGTCACTAAGACTTGGAATGGTTACCCTTCTAATTGTCTTTTTCTACCATAGGCCTTTGTAACCTTCCTCTTTTATGTGGCCTCATATACTTCAGTCCCACCATGGGATGTCAGCCATTTGTAGGTAAAATTTACACGGCTTAAATTCTCCATCCATTAAATGAATCATGACAATCAAGAAGATTTAAAGAAAAAAAATGAAAAATGCTGTGTAGCATACATACCCTCAACATCATCATAATTATCATCATCAGGCATACTGTGGAAGAAAAGAAGGAACATTTTAGTTTGTTAGCACTGCAATAACTAGAATAACAAAACTACACATATTTCCATGGCTTAGGGGAAAAGACCAGAAGAAAATCCCAGACAACTGTAGGAGAAATGGAGCTGATTAAAAGAAAGTTAAAGTAGAACAATAGGCAAAACTTTTTTTTTCCATTTTGGGAAAAGTAAGAGAGGGTTAAAACCCCGGACATATTTTTATTTGCTATCTGGGTCCCAAAACTGAGATTTCCCCTTACTTCCTGTCCCATAACCAAACAGGAAGTGAGAAAAAATCAATGCATATTAAGGGAATTCCTTGGGGACCCCCAGGTCACCAGAACTAGTGTCCCCATTGGAATATTTCCCCTCTATTACTTCTGGGGATAACCCAAAATTTGGGATTTTCTTCTACTTTGACTTTCAATGATAATGGTAAATAGGACAAATAGAGAGGATGAATCTCCTTAACGGGGGCACAGACAGCAATAAAAACCTGATAAGCCTTCCAATTCCTCCACACTCAATCCAAAACCAAAAAAAAAAAAAGTTTTGCCATTAGTTATAATTGAAGGCGTCATTCACTTAGGCGTATTCAGCTTACATTCATGTGCAGGGTCGTGATTGCCTGCATGGGGTGCACAGATGTTCTATGCATCCACATGCAGGCAGTCCCATTCATGTCTATTGGGATTCAGCAGCTGCACAGACATGGTTGCTGCTCCCAATTTGACATGCATGCAGGTGGGAGCGTGTCCCTGATAACAGACAGTGTGAATATAGGGACACGTACCAACACGGATGTCAAAATGGGAGCAGTGGCTCTGTCCAAGCAGCTACTTCATCCCAATAAACATAAATGGGGCTGCCTGCACGCGGACGCATAGAACACCTGTGCATCTTGTGTGAGCAAAAACGACTCTCAGACAAAGGTGCATTTTGTGATATGCAGTGTTAGTTTCCCACCACACATAGCGTTTTGCTTGTAGGCCAAAAAGTTAAACTTTGGTCTCATCTGATCAGAGCACCTTCTTCCACATGTTTGCTGTGTCCCCTATATGGCTTCTTGCAAACTGCAAATGGGACTTCTTATGACTTTCTTTCAGCAATGGCTTTCTTCTTGCCACTCTTCCATAAAGGTCAGATTTGTGGAGTGCACGACTAATAGTTGTCCTGTGGACAGATTCTCCCACCTGAGCTGTGGATCTCTGCAGCTCCTCCAGAGTTACCATGGACTTCTTGGTTGCTTCTCTGATTAATACTCTCCTTGCCCGACCTGTCAGTTTAGGTGGACGGTCATGTCTTGGTAGGTTTGCAGTTGTGCCATACTCTTTCCATTTTTAGATGATGGATTGAACAGAGCTCCGTGAGATGTTCAAAGCTTGGGATATTTTTTTATAACTTAACCCTGCTTTAAACTTCTTCACAACCTTATCCTGGGCTGGACCTGTGTTCCTTGGCCCTCATGATGCTGTTTGTTCACTAAGGTTCTCTAACAGACCTCTGAGGGCTTCACAGAACAGCTGTATTTACATTGAGATTAAACTACACACATGTGGACTCTATTTAATAATTAGGTGACTTTGAAAACCATTTATCATTTGCCTTCCACTTAACAATTACGTGCCCCTTTGTGTTGGTTTATCACATAAAATCCCAACAAAATACACTTACGTTTTTGGTTGTAACATGACAAAATGTGGAAAATTTCAAGGGGTATGAATATTTTTTCAAGGCACTGTATTTAAAAGCAATATCCTGCTTTATAATTAGAATAGGGTTAGGTTTTTTAAAACTACATTTCTATTTCTTCTTTCACTTTTATGAGCATCCTTTGCAAAATGTTTAGAATTTCTTATCTTTAGGAAAATGTAAGCCTTTTTTGTGAAGAACAAAATACTCCTGGATCTTAGGTGCGCCATCTAAATATAAATGCAATGCAATTAAAGTTAGAGATACGGTAAGTCTGATGTGTCTGATTTTTTTCTAAAGGCTGCTCATGTATTTGATATGGACAATAAACATGACTAGGGTAAAACAAATGTCAACCCCCGAAAACACCATAGCAACCGCTACGACACCATACCCCTTTTACCAACTGTTCTAGAATAATTCGACGACACCATTCAGAATGAAAATTGGCCATAGCGGCCATTAACATATATTAACATATAACATATATAACATAAAACCAATAAAAAACATTCCTTTGAACAGAAACATAATAATATCAATGATAAACAATAATCAAGGTTGCCGATCTTTGAAGGCACTGGAGAAGCAAAATTTGTTTTTGTATCAATGTAACCACTTACAGGTTCCCAGCTGCAACACACCGAATCGGGGACGATCCTAACACTCCACAATCTCCGTAGATACCTCCATGTCCCAAATGTCAAGTTAACCCACCATTAACTGGAATTTTACAGAGAACCCCATACCATTCCTGGTATGTAGCCTCCTATCTCCTGACTGAGCTGTTTACACTTTATCTGATCTTTACCTAGTCATGCCAGCCCTTTCCCTTATTTATTTATTTATTTGCTTTGGGCCTATCTTTCTGCCAGTTATCCTAATTGAGGCCAGTGGAGTGGAGTGAGGCAACCATTCTCCAAAAAATAATCAACACCGATACCTCTAAGGGGCTGAATTAATTTATATACGATAGTATATCTGACAGGGTTATAAGGGGGGATGAGAATCTTCCCTGTAGGAGGGGATGGGAGGAAGATCTGGGGGACATAACTGACGAACAGTGGAAATGCATACTGGAAACAGGTCCTATAAGTACCCAATCACCATCACAGACAGTGTCACACTTAATGTTATTGCATAGACCATATGGTCTATGGAGCTGGGATCAGTGGCCACAGGAAAGCAGAAGAATGAGGAAGAAGAGGAATGTCATGCTGTTCACTCTTACTGCACTACTTTATAGGACACCCCAGAAACTATTTCTATATGGGTGGAGGTCGGATACTAAATGCCCAAGATGTAGGGACCTGAAAGGAGACTTAGTCCATGTGATGCGGAGGTGTCCAAAGTTAAATAGATACTGGAGTGAAGCTATGGGAAAAATAAATATGGTATTTGGAATAACTCTTGATTTTTAGACCCTAAGATATGTCTATTGGGCTATATGGAAAAGGATAATAACATGCGGAGTAGACAAATAGCAATAATTAGATGTCTTTTCTTGGCACAGAAATTGATAGCGAGGAATTGGCTAGCGTTAATTCCACCAACTTGTGTAGAATGGGAGGAAGAGGTCAATAATACAAGAAGAAAGGAAAAGTTTGTATATAACAAAAGGGGAAATGTCCAAATGTTTTAAAAAATATGGGAATGTTGGACTAGTAGATAAGGGTAGGGTGTGATGCAGAATTTAGGCTAACGGGGCCTTTTTTCTCTTAGATTTCAGGAGTGCTCTTTTTCTGCTTTTTCTTGGTTTTTTTTTTTGCTTTCTGTTTTCTGGAACGATATAGTGGATAAATAAAAACGGGATATTATTTTGACAGATAGGGGGAAAATGAACTGTAGTGCTTTGTATAAATAATTTTGTGTATGTTAAATGTTGGGGTGATGGGTTAAATGAGAATGTGAAAGATGTATAAAAACCTTTTTTATGAATAAAAATTGCTTGATTAAAAAAAAAAAATGAAGCCCAGTCTCACACCTATATAGTCCTGTTTCTCTGCATGTTATGATTTGAGACAAATGAATAGGTATTAGCTAAACCACTCATGATATTAAACAGATTTGTACTGCAAAGGTTGAGAGAGAATGTGTCTGACCAGGTCTGTTACTGGGTGCTAACTACTGAGGGCATTGGGTCTAATACTTGTGCTTTTGGACTGTACACTCATATTTATGTAGCACTTGGTTTTCACAGCACAGCACCTGCTGCTCACTCTTGTGGGAACTAGAAGGATATTACTAGCTCAGCAAAGGCTCATTACAGGCAGGAACTCCCAGTCCCTTGACAAAGTAGTGCAGTAAGAGTGAACAGCATGACATTCCTTCTTCTGCTTCCCTGTGGCCACTGATCCCAGCTCCACTTGCAGAGAATGCTTGCCCACCTGGCTGCCACCAGCCACGCATGGCTGAACTTCTCACAGTCTTCCTGAGTCACTTTTGGCCCCTGTCCTGCCCAACTGGCTTACAAACATCTAGACCTCCCAGAGCAAGGTTAGATGAAGACTTGGCATTATGCTGTCTTCAAGAGAGGCCTGCTATAGCTGGCGGTCTCTGCTGATCTACTTACTGTCTCTCCTTGCTCCTTCCCGCTGTCTCACCGTCATGAACCCTTCCACTGCCTCCTGTATTAGGATCCTTCCAGGCCAGCTTTCCTGAGCATCTGGCCCGACACAACCCCCATCTTCCGCCCGACTCCTCTGCTGGAATGTCCCATGTCTATTTATGGAGTTGTCTCAACCCCCTGCCAACCCACCTCTGGGGATTGGTCGAAGCCCCATAAATATACACAGCAGCTCCTCCTAACCCCCGCCCTCTAGTTCTAGAAGGTTCTCCAGCCTTCCAGACACCAGGGGGAGGCACCAGAGAGCTGCCAGGATGAGTCATCCAGCCCTGGGTCCTAGTAACCCCGACCTAATTTAAAGACTCATGTTATTCCTGGCCAGAATATGTTTTTTCCTAAACTCAACACTAGTAGCACACACTAGAGGGTTCTACATTTGGACACCTTGCACAACAGCTATAACAGGAATGAAAAGTTGAGAATATGGAGGTTGTTCATACAAATTTTGACTCCACATCTATTCTTTTGACTTCAATTGGGTTTTATAAGAAATATTGAGTAAAAAAGAAACATCATCAGGGCTTACCATGATTCATCTTTCCCTCCCTCACATAAAAATTCATCCCAAATCCAAAAAATACAAAAATACAAATAAAAATAAAAATTCATCCCAAATACAAAAAAATACAAAAAAAGTCCTTGAAGACGTCTGTAGCACTAACTCACAGTGGAGCTGCCCAGGAGGGCCACGAGGTAAAGCTTTTTGAAACATGGCGTCTGTCCCATAAATACTCTCTCCCGTTGTCTACGGGACAGGTGAGCACTCATATACTTCAGCTTGTTGCTTTCCAACACCGACCAATGGCGACAACGACACCCACAGGCATAATGCGGAACTGCACGCAACACAGCCAAACTAGAACAGAGGCTAAACTAACTGTAAATTAAATCTGAACTATATACAGAACAGATGATCCACTAAATTTACCTGGAAGCGGTAGATTGAAAAATCTACCAGTGCTACCCGTCATACGACAAAACGGACGTAGGGCTGATGACATCATGGAACCCAGTTCATACTCGTGTTCTGTGACAGGTCTGGAGGTGAACAGCTAAAAACAGCTGTGCGTGTTACTCCCTAGTGCCGGGCAGGCACTCTTCAAATGTGAGTGGATTACAGACACATTTTAATAAAGCCTGTTAGATGTTTTTACACTATGGGAGCCTCCTTCCTTCTTTTTATCTTTCCCATGACATGCTGTGATCTGTGAGAGGGAAATCTGACCATAGAATTGCGACTGACGATCGTTTGGGGAGAGTGTGGTCCTCCAGCTGGTTTATATTTTATCAATATATTGATCTGGTGAGTCCAATTTAGAGAGAGCGGTGAAGGATTCACACAGTGGTGGAGGACTTGAAGCTTTTACAAAGTAAAGACGTTCTATTTTCACAGTTTTTTCACCATTTTGATCATATTGCTTTTTCTCATTATAATAATGCTGATTGATTTTCTGGACTATTTTTTCAGCAACTTAAGAGCATTGCACATAAGTTTTTCTTGTTGCACTTTGATATGAAGTATCACTTTATACATACTGTTTTGCACAGAATTAGTTTATTATATATGGGGAACTATATATAAATATATAAATATATATATATATATATATATATATATATATATATATATATATATATATATATATATATATACAGAGTTTTATGATATTCACAATTATTAATTAGGGGTTCACAAATTAATTGTGTGGATTAGCGCCACTCTCAATATTATAAACAGGTTAAAAAAAGGGTGGGCACGGGGCACAGAGAATTGCGCTCCATGCCCACCCAGTTCTGTGACAATGGCAAATGAATATTCACTATTGTAACACTGATTCTCATCCCAGCCAATCAGGAAGCGGGTCATGAGACCCGTCACCAGATTGGCCGAAAGGAGATCTTATCCAATTGGTCACCGAGGAAGAGGGGAGAAGACGCTGGGGGACCGAGACAGCAGCCGCCCCCAGAGCCCGAGGAGAAACCGCTGCCCGCGAGATGGGGTAAGTGTGGGGCCCTGACTGACCAAAGAAGGGGGGGCTTCTGTGCAATCTGTGACCCCGCAGCAGGCGGGGATATTTATCCTTTCCCTTAAGCTCAACTTTGATGTGTACCAGACCATTCCCTATTGATGTAAAGGACGGGTATTGGCTTTGCAAAGTGTTATGAAAGCTTTATGAAATGGGAGCAAGCTCCTGTGTGAACAAGACCTCATAGTTTTTTTCAATCTCTGTCACTGTAATTTTTGCTGGACAGCTCAGCTGGCACATATTAAAGATGGGAAATAATAAATTGACTATATGAATACCAGCATTACAAGTTCAGAACGTAGGTTATCATTCAGTACACGTTTTTCATAATAGATCATTCACTTTCATATTGATGGGCAAACCAGAAGGAAATTTTTAATTATAAAAAAATGCTGCCTTTAAACCCCCCTGGTCTGACCTCCAGCTATATATGAGGACAGTCTCCGAATCGTACAAATACAGGACAATACTGTCTGAAGATATTAGAAGCATTACTTACATGGGCTCTGGAAGTCTGATGTTCCTGGGTGGTAAATTTGGGACTGGCACGGGGCCTAGTGGTGATTTGATGGGGGGCGGTGGAGGCAATGCGGATGATAACGCAGATGACTTCTGTTCACTGACGAGTACCTTTCCACCTATTGATGTATAGCACAAGAGATAGATCTGTTAACAATACAGTGCATATGGAAATGGAGCATAACAAAACATTTTTTTTCTATTTTTGGCTGGAGGTAAAATTTCTGTAGATGTCAGGTTTTTACTGTTGCCTTTGGGGAGATTTTCCCTCATTTCCTGTTCTGCCCGACACCTTTCAAACAGGAAGTGAAGGAAACTCCTCCCAGTAAGGACACAAACTGTGACAAAATCCTGGTAGGGGTTTGTCAAGAACCCACGCCTGTGACAACTAGCTAACTGGGGTGTGGACCTTGACTGGGTTAGAAGGGAATAGCCACATGTGAAGGGTTAATCCCTGCTGGAGGAGGAGGGGTGGGGACAGCCTGCATGCACCTGCAGCCTAATTAGGCATCCAATCAGCGGCCAGCACTTTATTTATAATGACCAAGCAGATTGGGGGATCTGCTTTTAGTTCCTACTGTTTTATCAGACTGATCAACTGACTTATACTCTGGAGACAGGTAATCACCAGTATCTGAACACATTGATGAGTTGGACCTGACATACCCTGTATTGTGGGTCTCTGTCACGTCATTCCTTCCCACTGTGATTAGTTATACTATCTTGTACAATTTACATCCGATTCTACCCACCCTCTATACATGTCCACCTTTATGGCACTTCACCTTGTGTGTTTCTTTGTCTCACCTCTGTCCCATTTTCTTCCCATCTTGACACCTCATGACCCCTTTTCCAGCACCCATGCATTTTTCAGTACACTATCACACACACCCATCTCTCACATATACACGGTTGGATTATGTTTTTTGCCTATGTTTTTGCTTTCACTGCTTTTTGATTGGTTTATTTGGCCCCTTGCACTGCACCTTCCCATTTCCCCACCCCCATGCTTCCCTTCCACTCACATGCATCACCCCACCTGCACTATCCTCACACTTCACCTATCTGTTCCCTTTTTTCCCCTGGATCTTTTCCTCTTAAGCCTTTTTTCATTCACTCCCTGATCTTTTTTTCCCATTCTCCCCTTAACCATCCCCCCCTTCCCCCCATCCCCCCCTCCTTCCCGTTCTTTCTTTCCCATCCCCTTCCTTTCCCCTGGTTTTTTTTTTTTTTTTCCCTACTAGTCTGCCCGTCCCCTTCTTTCCTCACATGTTCTCCCCACACTCGCCTTTTTCTTTACATTCCTATATTTTCACCCTACTTCGTCACTTGTTTCACGGCCAACACATAGATACCACTATTTACCTATTACATTACATACTCTGATATACTGATATCTATATGCAGTCCTACTTACCCTTGTTAACCCCTTCCCCTCCCCCCCTTTTGTTACCATCATCACTATAGGAATATTCATACATCGCTGACCCCAAGCACAGACAACATCCAACAAATATTTAATGAAATAAATTACAGAGTTATCTCTTTTTTTCAAAAAATGACACATGATACATATATCTCTATCCGTGCTAAACCGAACGCACTGATGGTACAGTTGTCTGTTATTTGATGCTTTGGCTGCAGGTCTCGCTCGCTTGCCCCCACACTCCTCCCCAGTTTTGGGAGATATCCACTTGGTGTGACTCCTTGTAAGACACGCATGGACGATTAACACCCCCCCCTTTTCCCCTGTTGACGTGGTGGACGGCCGGGGACTCTTGTCGGGACCCGGTGGGGGAGACGTCGGAGAACCATAAGCTCAGGAGAAACTGCTCAAACACAATGTGATTGGTAATTATACTGTTAAACATATATATATTATATTATATTTCTATGGTCACATCCATGAACTCTAATACGCAAATTTTGTCACAGCGCCTCAATCCTCTGAAGATGACCCAACGGGGTCGAAACGCGTCAGGATTATCACCCTATTTTAGCGCTTGATCATTGTATAATACTTGTGCCAGCTTCATTTGTGTTATCTCCTGTAGCACAGCTCCTATTTTAACCATCATGGTTAAGTTCCATTAATAAAAAAACTCTTTCAAGTAACAACCTATTATTTTCATAATTTATTGCTGCTTTAAAACCCCACGGGGGATATCTTCTTTTTCTTTTTGACATTAATCGGGGTGTGCAGCACTTTATATCTTCTCATTATGTGTCTCTCCCCTTATTTTGAGCATTTAAAACTGGCTGTAAGACCCCTCTCACACTGGGGTGGTTTGCAGGCGTTATTGCGCTAAAAATAGCGCCTGCAAACCGCCCCTAAACAGCCTCCGCTGTTTGTTCAGTGTGAAAGCCCGAGGGCTTTCACACTGAAGCGGTGCGCTGGCAGGAAAAGAAAAAATCTCCTGTCAGCCGCATCTTTGGAGCGGTGAAGGAGCGGTGTATTCACCGCTCCTAAACCGCTCCTGCCCATTGAAATCAATGGGACAGCGCGGCTATACCGTGGTAATACCGCGGCTATAGCCGCGCTATACGAGGGGTTTTAACCCTTTTTCGGCCGCCAGCGGGGGGTTAAAACCGCACCGCTAGCGGCCGAATACCGCGGTAAAACAGCGCTAAAAATATCGCTGTTTTACCGCCGACGCCCCCTACCGCCCCAGTGTGAAAGGGGCCTAATACGCTTTTCACAGCCGACACTACCTCTGGCCACCACTAGAGGGAGACTCCACTCCAATCCAACTGGCTGACCACATACAGGCAGATATAAAGCGTACATAAAATCTGGTGCACTCGAAGGGTTGGGGAGCAGTCCAGCCATTAGCACACACTACTAGATTCCTCCAGCTATCCTACAAGTTAGAACCCCAGAATAATCACTCTTCCCACTGTCCACACACCAGACATACAACAAAGGGTAGCTTGCCACCACCTAGCAGTTTGTCCACTGACTGGCCTGCTACCACACACACATCTCCATCCAGCAGATTTGCTAGTTTACAATCTGCATGAAATCTGCCAACACACAGTACAATTGCATACTGATTGGCAACAAACTTAGATCAAGAACATAGACACTAAAATGCAGCAACCTCTCTAGGGATATGAGTCCTAGCTTAGTACACAAAAGACACTTATTTTTATAACGTAATATCCCAAACTTGGGCAGTGCATAAAATATATACAAAGGGAAAGAATTACAAAAAAAAAAAGACAAAAAGAACAGTTGGCTATTCGCTATGAAAATAACAGGGATCAAAACCAGGCCAAGGTTTATCCTGTGACAGGAGCATGTCAGAACGTCCACAATTTACCAGTTAGATAGACTGGCTCTGTGTGAATCACATGTCCATAACTCTTTGTGTTCTGAAGGGGATAAAGTTAAATTAGCCATGGATGGTTCTGACCAGTCTGGGTCGAGGATAGGGCTTTTGACACCAGCGCATCAGTCTAATCGGAACAATAGCTGCAAAGGGTGGGCCAACTCAAGAGTGAACCCTAGGGACTAAGACTGGGATGCCATTAAAGGTCATGTGCGTGTAAAGGCAGGTGTCCCAATACTTTTGGCAGTATAGTGTGTGTGATATATATATGTATATATACCCATGGAAACCACCACAGGCCAAACAGCAGACACACCACAGCACATTTGCCCCTGAGTCACCAGACATTACCCTAGCTCCCAACTGTCCCTGATTTGGAGGGATTGTCCCTGATTTGGAGCAATGTCCCTCTGTCCCTCTTTCCCCCTCATTTGTCCCTCATTTTGGTCTGATCCATATAGATGTATATAAAATGCACGTTTTATCTTTCAAAAAAGTGTTTCCCAGTGCTAAACCTTTCATTCAATTTCTAAATTGCTGCATTTGTGCATTTTAAAAGCCAATATAAAGGAATAGTAGTGGTAAAAAAAGTCCTTTTGGATTTAATTAACATTTTTTTTGTTAATTCTCCTTTAAGGGGGTGTGGCAGGGGGCGTGACCTATGCCTACATACATTTGTTAGTAGGTGTCACTCATTCCCATCTCAAAATGTTGGGAGGTATGCATTAACCCTGTAAATGACAATCACAATTAACATTTTAGGCACCTGCCCAAAAACAGGTTGAGCAAATCACAAGTTTGCTTCAAAAAAGCACAACTCATGTAAAAAAAAGCATGCAAGAAATTAGTATACATTGTATGGGTAGTTCTTCTCATAATAAAAGACATAGAAGAATGAGAAATCAATTTGTGGACGTTGTACTATATTTAGATCATGCGCAGTGTCTTTGGCCCAGATCTATAAAAGACACAAAGGTCGGAGGCTTGGGTGGCAAGATTCGAAAATTTTCTTCAGATTATTTACTAGAACAGAACCAGCCTTTGTGCCACATTCAGCACTCTGTCATTATAAAGCAGTAGAGGATATCTGTACAGAAAACAAAAAGGCTGCACACGATGATGTCACTTCCTTTCAATGATGTCACTTCCTTTCACTAACCTTATTGAATCATATTGCAAGTTCCTGCCTGCAAACGTTTCACCTTCCCGGTATTAGTTGTAGTCGTATCTCTACTGACTAAGTGATGTCATAGGTGCGTGTGGCCTTTTTTTTTGTTTTGCTTTTTTGAGTCTACATGGACTCAAGCTCATATGTCTGCCACCCAGTGCACCCAGAGCTAAGGGGAAAACTGGAGATTAGAATGGTGGCGTCCTCTCTGGATTGTACTAGGAGAAGATATTATCACACATTTGGCTATTTATAACATGATCCATCCTAAAGATCCAAGCAAAAATGTACCTTTTCAAAAATTAAAGATAGAACAAATTAAGGGTTCTAGAGATAACTTTATAATTATTAGTTTGGTGTGCTATCCTTTGTTTTAAAAAGGGTAAAGGCTGAATGTCAGACAGATACAGTATAAAAGACACAAATTAATCCATTATTACATCATTACATATAAGTAAAAACAAGCAGTGTAAGTACTTGAATTAATAACAGCTTCTTGCAGTCCTTGTACAGCAGGGCTAGAGCGTGAAGGGAAGAAGCAGCACAAAAAGCCAATGAGTTCATGTGCTGATGAGAGGCATGCTGATAGAAGGAAAAAGCAGAGTGCAAGAGAGATGAGCTAATCACTGCCCTACTTCTCCTTTTACTGTCCAGTCACTGGCTGAGGGGAGTCCAGGAAGTAATGTATTTAGGTTTTGTGCTGCCCTAGGCCTGACTACTCATGTACCCCCTAATTTAAATATGACCCACCCCTTCCTGCCAAGGCCACACCCCTTGCTGTTTAAGACCTGCCCTGAAATTTTTGAGTGGGGTCACTAGTTCTGAGGGCCTGGGGGGAGGGGCAATTGATTCCCTTAATTTGCATAGATTTCCTCTCACTTCCTGTTTGGCTATGGGGCAGGAAGTGAAGGGAAATCTCTGCAATGGGACAGGGATGGTTAAAAAATAAACTGACAAGAGCTAGAACCCTCCCTTACTCTATCCAAAATGAAAAAAAAAGTGTTTCCTATAGTTCTGCTTTAAGCACAAATTTCTAATAATTTTATGGAGAGGACTAAGAAGATATAACCATGCCAATGGTGCAGCAGAAAACATAGCACAGTGAGGAAGGTTTGTGATCCATGATGATAGGACAGTCAAAATTAGAAGTGCCCCCCCCCCCCCCCCACAGTTGCGGAATGCCGGACGCCCGCATACCGGAAGCAGTGCGGCCGCTTTGGGGGCCCTAGACTAATTTGCCTCTCAGCCCAGTATGCCCCATAAGACTGATGGGGACTCTTTCCATGCTGCCCCCCTACAAAGTGCTGCCCTAGGGCTGGGCCTTGTCGGCCTAGGCCAGGATACAGCGTTGGGTCCAGGACTGAGACATCTAGGGGTAGAAAAAGTACTGTTGGGTAAATCACAAGACTGGAGTCCTTCTCCACCTGCACAGGAAGCTATGAATAAAAAGCTACCATGGTAGAAGGACTGTAGTTCTCAATGGAGTACAAATGCAGTGAGGTCACAGCACTTGTAGTACATTGATAATTTCCTAAGGTCCATAGCTAAATGTTCATACCTCCATATGGGCCAGGGGCTGGAGGAAGGGTTTGCAGGAGCCAGCGCATTGCACCCACGGCCCACTGATCACAGTTGTAATGCTTTCCAGGCTCAAGTGCCAAAAAATAATACATTCACATTTTTGCTTTTTGCCGTTTGTATTCATTTATTATTACAAAAGGTAGAATTCTCACTTTTTCTTCTGAATTCTTTTGCACATTCTTTCTGTGTGAATCGGGGTAAAAACAATTGTTATTAAAGTATAATTAAAGGCAAAACTTTTTTTTTTTTTTTTTGGATAGAGGGGAGATGGATTAGAACACCTGTCAGTTTTTATCGCTGCTGAAGTGAGTGAGATACTCCAAAAACAGAAATTATGTACAGGTTGAGGACAGTGACCTACTTTCTGTAAAGCTGAAGCAGAAGTCCTTGCATATAGCAGACTATAGACTTGGCTTTGGGATAGAAGCAGTTAACAGCACACAAGCTTCCTCCTTTAGAGCAGCAAGAACAGAGCCGCTTCACAGAGAACTAGGTAGACTTCAGGACACCAGCCCATGTCCCCTTTAGCAAACACACAGCTGACTCTAGCACAAGAGTTGTGGCAGCAGCCTGAAAGTCTCTAAGATCTCTCACAGACAGCAGTCTGTACTCACAAAGGACAGGGACATTTGGTTGCCTCCTTCCAAGGGACACCTTTCCCCAGTGATACCAGACTAGACCTTCAGCAGAGAGTCCCTCAATCAACTCTCCTTAGCTTCAGCATTCTCAAGTCACCCACCTGAGGCCACACAAACAACAAGCACATGACAACACTGCCCTGGAGGGCATCACGCCCTCCAGGCAGGACTAATTTTCTCCAGGAAAAGACCCCCAAGCCCAGTGTGTTCAGAGAATATATACAGTCTGCCTTTAGTGCTCTTCTCTCTGGGATTGGTCAGGGCTGTAGAAATATCCATGCTACCATATGCATAGTTCCACACCTATGATTTAAAAAGTTCTCAGAGCTTTTCTGGAAATCAGAGGGAGTAAAAAGACTAGCAGCAGCTGAGAACACTGAGCAGACCTAACTAGTCAAATGCAGCTGCACTTAACACAGTGAGCAATTAAAGCGGTTGTATACCCGCTGTCTTTTTTTTTTTTACACCTGCAAGGGAAAAGGCATAATGAGCTAGTATGTACCGCATACTAGCTCATTATGAGATACTTACCTTAGAACGAGGCGCCGGCATCTCACCTGGTCCACGCCCAGGGAGCTGACATCTCCCCTCGGCGTGTCTTCCGGGTATCGCGGCTCCGGCGCTGTGAGTGGCCGGAGCCGCGATGTCGTCACTCCCGCGCATGCGCGCGGGAGACTTCTGCCCAGGCAAGCTCCGGAGTTTGCCGGGCTGTCAGCCGAGAGTCCCCTGTGCGCATGCGCCGCTGCAGTCAGCGGCTCATTGCGAGGGGAATATCTCCTAAACCAGTGGTTCTCAACTCCAGTCCTCGGGACCCACCAACAGGCCAGATTTTATGTATTACCTTGGGGAGTTGCAGACTAGAATACTGCAATCACTGAGCAGCAAGTGATATCACCTGTGATGTATTTCAGCTATCTTGCAAACCTGGCCTGTTGGTGGGTCCTGAGGACTGGAGTTGAGAACCACTGTCCTAAACCTTACAGGTTTAGGAGATATTTTTTTTACCTACAGGTAAGCCTTATTATAGGCTTACCTGTAGGTAAAAGTTAAAAATAAAGGTATACAACCACTTTAAATTGACCTAACACAGCAATTACAGCCACACTGAATACAGTGTGACAAGCTAAACTTACCCATCAAAAACACAGCTCCACAAACACAGTGAGCCAACACTAAATATATCTATCTAATCCTAACAGGAGGAGGGTGCTACACTATAGTTCTAATTTAAGCGACTTTTCTCCAGGTTGAATTTAATGTTTTTCACTTACTGGTCACAAGATGGAGCCGATGATCATAGGAAAAAAAATTATTATTTACTGTGATTTTCAGCTCCATTTAGTAGCCATAATGCAGTATTTTCTCAAACCAATCTATTATTATTATACAGGATTTATATAGCGCCAACAGTTTACACAGCACTTAACAATATAAAAGGGAGACAATACAGTTACAATACAATAAAATACAAGAGGATTAAGCGGGCCCTGCTCAGAAGAGCTTATAATCTAATAGGGTGGGGCAGGTGGTACAAAAGGTTGTAACTGTGGAATGAGCTGATGGAAGTGGTAAAAGATTAGTTGGAGACGTGATAGGCTTCCCTGAAGAGATGAGTTTTCAGGGATCGCCTGAAGGTAGCAAGAGTAGGGGATAGCCGGACAGGTGGAGGTAGCGAGTTCCAGAGGATGGGAGAGGCTCTGGAGAAATCCTGGAGATGAGCATGGGAGGAGGAGACGAGAGAGCTTGAGAGTAGGAGGTCTTGAGAAGAGCGGAGAGGACGATTTGGGTGATATTTGGAGACAAGATTGATGATGTAGCTCGGGGCAGAGTTGTGAATGGCTTAGTATGTTGTGGTTAGTATTTTGAATTTCATTCGCTGGGTGATTGGGAGCCAGTGTAGGGATTGCAGGAGAGGGTTGGCAATCCCTATTAAAAACATTCCATTCAGAGAAACAAATAGCCTAATAACATTTGCCTCCATTCGCACAGACCGTATATGCATGCAGTTTCACAGGATGAATAGCTCTGCCCCTTTTTTATGTTCAATAGTTTTTATTGAAGATTAAGGCATACAAAAAGTTGATTAATCACATTTCAGGTTCTATTACAAGTGAAGGCTTAAAGTGGTTGTTAAGCCATTATAATCTAGTTATGCCATCAACTCTGGTAAATAACGATATGTGTCCCAGTGTCTGAGCTATATAAAAACTATGCCGATTTCTACCTTATCTCAGAGCGTCTTATGGCACTCACGTGACTCCTCAGCTCTCTCCTCTCTCAGGATGACAGCTATAGGGGGCGGGGCAGAGAACTCCCACTGACATCAGCCGGGGAGGAGGGGAGGAGGAGAGAGAGCCGAACGGTCACGTGAGCGTGGGGGGACACTCTGATATAAGGTAGAAATCTGCATTGTCTTTATATAGCTCAGACACTGGGACACATATCGTTATTTAATAAGGGGATGGGATGAATAGATTATAGTTTTTGTCAGTGGCGGCTGGTGGTTTTTTGTTTGGGGGGTGGCAAACAACCACCCACCAGCGGCACCTCAACCCCCCCCCACCCGCTGTCTGCCTGTCCACCGACACTTTTCCCATTGGCGGCGGAGATCGGCGCGCACAGCGGGCAGGGAATCAGACTGCGGCAGGCATCTGGTAGTGTCTCCTCTGTCCTCCTCTCTTCTGAGATCACGGCGGCTTCTGCTGTGCGCCATCTCCCCTCCTCCTAGGCATCCAATAGAATGGCCTGACCTTTCAGTGAATCGGGAAGCAGGTATCAGACCCGCGCTTCCTGATTGGCTGAGAGGCGATTCAGTGTTAGAAAACGAATATTCATTTGCTTTTCTAACACACCTGGGTGGGCTCAGAGCTCAATGTTCTGCGCTCTGAGTTCACCCTATTTTGAAACCTATTAGAGCCTATGGCTCTAATCAGGTGCTTAAAAAAACACCCCCACCACTGTAATTCATGTGCCCGGCGTCCTGAAAGGGGGCGGACGCATTAATAGGCGGTGGCCACGGCAGCCGTGGATAGATTCATGCTATGCATGAATCTATCCATAACCATATAGGGGGTGGCGTGGACAGAGGGGGCGGCGCCCGTGCCCCCTCAATGGACGGGCCGCCCATGGTTTTTATAGCAGCAGGAGGGGAGGGGTGGACAGTGTCTCCAGCTGACAGGCAGGGAGGGAGGACTGAGAAGGACAGAGCACGGCTGCGGATGACCGAGGCACATAAACTGACCACCGTGTCAGGGCTCAGTTTGCAGGGGGAAGGGCAGAACCAGGCAGGATCAGCCAGGTATT
Source organism: Lithobates clamitans (assembly GCA_037952925.1). Classification (NCBI taxonomy): domain Eukaryota; kingdom Metazoa; phylum Chordata; class Amphibia; order Anura; family Ranidae; genus Lithobates; species Lithobates clamitans. The sequence goes on along the minus strand of JBBGZY010000453.1, from coordinate 3,356,227 downwards.
TCAGGTGATACAAGGGGCCAAATGACACAGCACAAGCACTGTGCTGTATAACATGCTTTAGGGCAGTGGTTCTCAACTCGGGGGTCAAATGATGATTTGCCAGGGGTCATCGAATCCTGGGCTGTTCCTGAAGCCCGCGCTGCTCTCCCAGCCTTTGTGCGACCGCCCAGCACTGCTGTTCCTGGATCCCGTGGCCGCCCACTCAGCCTCTTCACAGCCGCCCATTCAGTTCATGGCATGGCTGGGGGGGGCAGAGACTAGAGGTCAGCTGACAGGTGAGGAATGTAAAGTGGGAGGGGCTGGAGGAGACCCTATCTCTTAATTTTGGCATAGGTGTCACTGCTACGAGACACCACAAAGTCGGAGACACAGTGAAGTCAGAGTCACAGTGAGTAACACTACCTGTGATTATATTTGCCATTAAAAGTCCCCACTACAGTTCTCAGATCAGCAGATGACCTTGATCAAGAGCACCTAAGTTGGCTGATCAGAACTCCCTCAGCATTGCCACTGATCCCACCCCCCACCAAGGAGTAAGAGAAGGAATAAAAATAGAGAATACATGGAAGGGAGGGGAAAAGAGGGGGAGGAACAAAGAAAAGGGGAGAGAAAGAATAAGAGAAAAAACACGAAAAACGGCTAGAAAGGGGGTTGGGGAAAAAAACAAGAAATTAGGATAGAGAGAGATAAAAGTAAAAGAAAGGAGAACAAAGAGAAAGAGTGGTACATCCTAAAATGTACCATAAGGGGTTTTAATACTGTATGAGTGGAAGGGACTCAATGTCCCATGGGTTAGGGGCTCAAATTACTTGTCTTGCCTTGGTTGCTGGCAACCCACACTATGAAAATAATTTGACTGTTAGGGGTCCCCACAACTTTTATCAAGGAGTCACAGCACTAGTATAGTTGAGAACCACTGCTTTAGGGGAACAGGATCCATTTTCTTTCTTTTTTTTTTTAGGGTAACAAACACTTTAACATAGCATGAGGCCTTTTTGGGGTAACAGTTGATGTTACCTGAGATAACAACGGTTAATGAAAGAGATTCATTGATCATTATAGCATAACCATACGTCTGGGTTCCAGCACTTCATCCCTACAGCAGTCCCCCAGAACCCCAACAGAGTCTATTTAAAGTGATTCTAGAGTCTCATTTCTTTTCCTTTAAAAATAACAAACCTGTAATACTTACCTCCTCTGTGCAGTTGGTTTTTCACAGAGCAGCCTGCATCCTTCTCTTCTCAGGTCCCTCTTCAGTGTGTCTATTCAAACGCGGAGCTGCGGTTCAGCCCCCTCTCTGTCCTGATTGGCTAACTGACTTTGACAGCAAGAGGAGCCAATGGCACGGCAGCTGTGTCTCAGCCAATCCGGAGAGAGAGTCCCGAATGGCTGAGGCATTCGTGCAACATCGCTGGATAGAGATGGGGCTCAGGTAAATATTAGGGGGGCTGCTGCACGCAGAAGGCTTGTGATCTTAATGCAGGGATCTTCAAACTACGGCCCTCCAGCTGTTGCGGAACTACATGTCCCATGAGGCATTGTAAAACTCTGACATTCACATACATGACTAGGCATGATGGGAATTGTAGTTCCTGAACAACTGGAGGGCCGTAGTTTGAAGACCCCTGTCTTTAAGCATAGAATGCATTAGGATAAAACCGCTTCTGCCTTTAGAACCACTTTAAGTATATACTCGAGTATAAGTCGAATTTTTCAGCACATTTTTTTGTGCTGAAAGTGCCCCCCCTCGACTTATACTCGAGTCAAGCACTTTTCTGCAGCAAAAAATTCCATTTTCCGAACCGATTTTGGGGCCCCGTATCTCAGGGCCACTTAGTGCTAGGAACTTCAAATTTGGTGTGCAAACCCAGTGGAACTGGTACCATAACATATCCAAAGCTGGGGTTCCTAGCACCAAGTGGCCCTGAGATACGGGGCCCCAAAACCGGTTCGGAAAATGTCATTCTCTGCCACAGAAAAGTGCTTGACATTTTCTGAACTGATTTTTGGGGCCCTGTATCTCGGGGCCACTTGGTGCTAGAAACCCCAGCTTTGGAAATGTTATGGTGCTAGTTCCACTGGGTTTGCACACAAAATTTGGGGTTCTTAGCATTAAGTGGCCCCGAGATACGGGGCCCCAAATTCGGTCAACTGTGTTCATCTGCAGCAATGTCATTTCGGGACCCTTTGGGTTCAGAGACTCCAAATTTTGGCTGCAGCTAGGGGGCATCTAGGAACCCTTAACTACCGAGTTTGAAGTTCAGGGGACCTGTGGCTGCAAATGGGCACAGTGAGGCATTCAAATGGGCACAGTGATGCTGCAAATGGGCATTGTTGACCCTCTTTTCCACTTACAGTAGCTGTGCATTTCTCACCCTCGTCTTATACTCGGGTCAATACGTTTTTCCCATTTTTTTGTGGTAAATTAGGGCCTCGACTTATACTCGGAACGACTTATACTCGAGTATATACGGTACTGTCAAAATCTCATACAAATAAGCCGTGCTGGACAGCTTTGTAAGTCTGGCTGGTTCCCTTGGTTGGGCCCTAGGGCCAATGTACCCCACATCTCCCTTTATATACCGGGGTGACAATCAAAGACTTCACTAAACTCATTGAGGATCTTGTGAAAATCTACTACCAAGAAGTTGTAGCACCTACTGACAGATCACATGGCAGTACTTTCACAGTTTCACAATACCACTTTCCGTAGTTAGCGTGTGAAGTCATTTATGAGAAATGACATTACAAATAACTTGCCCTTGTTTCACATTGGTCAACATTTAGCTTTTCAGAAGTCAGCTTTGAGAAATCTAAGGGCTCTTTCACACAATTGTGTTAAATTATAAAGCAGCCTAAAAGCACATTGACGAACCTATAGCGTTAATGAGCATTTCAGGGGTTCATGTTGCGTCAGGCAACACTTCTCAAACACCCTGTTTGCTTTTTTTTTTTAAAGCTAAAATGGGAAATAATAACTTTTGACGCTTTGCAAAAACACTGTAAATGCACTGTATACAGTGCGGTTGTGGTGAGTTTCAATAGAACTGAATGGAGGCAGTTGCAAAGCGTCAAAGCTTGCTAAACTCAGCAGACAGCGATATTTTTGCCTGGCCGCAACGCTAGCGCTGCAGTGTACACACCTCCATCTGCTCCCCATTGTAACAATTTTGTGTTGTGTTGATAGGCATGTGGGAAGCATTAAAAACACGACCCAACAGCCTATTTCAAGTCAGTGTGAAAGAGTCCTAAGTCTAAGTTCACACTGGCATTGAAAGCCAGCGTTTGAGGGGCACATTTAACGCTCCTCAAATGCCTATGCAAATTTAACTATGAACACCGCACAGTGCTGTCCACATTATCATAATATGAAGCGGTAGCGTCGCCTCAAAATTGACACTTCATGTCGAGTTTGAAAGGAGTTCTTCCATTCAACCCTACAGTTATGCGCCGTAACCGCCCCGGCATGCGGTTGCGGCGCGGTAGTACACTGCAGTTAATAATAGGTGTTTATGCTGCGGTTTTAGCGTGCCAAAAACGCATGTCAAATAAGCATAGGGCGTTTGGGAGAGCATTTTTAACACTCATTAAATGCTTATCAGACACCCCTATTAACACGCATTGATGCTATAGGCATGCTGCAACAAGCTCCACCTTTTATCGATAGAAGAATTTCAGGTATGGACATTTTATACATAGTTGCATTGACCCAGCTTGGACCAATGTAATGAGACATTAGAAATCACGGGGCCCCGTACAGCCTACATGATTGGCTGCAAAGCCCCCTCCCATTACAAAAAGTAGTTTTTTTTAAAATTATATCTCCACTTTTTTAAAAATGATTTTTCTACAATTTATTCTCTACACTTTTTAAATTATTTTTTACATTTTTTTTTTTTTACAATGCTGCTGGGGGGGGGGATAGGGTAGCGTGTATGAAATATGAGGGGCCTACACAGAAATCTGACATCTCACCTTTGAGACAGAGAAATAAATTGAGGACAGATTCTTCTGTACCTTTCTCTGTAGCCTCAGCTGCACTGAAGATGAATGAACAATTCATAAACTGCAGCCGAGTAAACAGTTTACTATGCTCAGTTATTAATGGACACAGGACCGATCCCTACCAATCGCTCACTGTGTCCAATTCAGAAAAGTGAGGTAAATGACATATTTACCTGCCTCATTCTCCGCTCTCCATCCGCCTGTGTACCTGCAGCAGCTAGCGGAAGAGGAAAGTCAGCAGCCCTGTGGTGGTGGTGGTGGGGGGGGGTAGGCACACAGGGGGGAATCAGATGTGGGCATCCCAAGGAAGGGGATTGGTTCGGTGTGGACGGGAGGACAATTACAGAACAATGCACTGTGTGTCTCTCCCTCCAGCAGCTGAAAGCAGGCAAGGGGGGGAGAAACCAGCTTTCAGCTGCTGGAGGGAGAGACAGACACAGTGCGTCTTTCTGTAATTGTCCTCCCCTCCACACCGAACCAATCCCCCTGCTGTCTGGGCCCCCCTGTGTGTCTGAGCCCTCTACAGGAGGCCTATTGGTGGCCCTGGGAGTGGGGGTCACTAAGAGTAAGTACATTGTAAGTGCACTTATGCCGTGCACACACGACCGGACTTTACGGCATACTTGGTTCGGCGGACCGGAGTGCGTCGGACAATTTGATCATGTGTGGGCTCCAGCTGACTTTTTTTCCCCAAAAGTTTCTAGAAATGAAACATGTTTCAAATCTTTTCGACGGACTCAAGTCCGGTCGAAAAGTCCGCTCGTCTGTATGCTAGTCCGACGGACAAAATCCAACGCTAGGGCAGCTATTGGCTACTGGCGATTGAACTTCCTTGTTTTAGTCCGGTGTACGTCATCACGTACGAATCCGTCGGACTTTGGTTGATCGTGTGTAGGCAAGTCCGTTCATGTGGAAAGTCCGTCGTAAAGTCCGTCGAAAAGTCCGCCGGACAAAGTCTGCCATAAAGTCCGCTCGTGTGTACGCGGCATTACACTTTAAAAGTTCTTCAAAACAGAGTAAGCACTCTTTTCCTTCTTCTCTTTAAGAGCTTGTTCACACCATATCCTATGCAATAGCACTGGCATGTGTATTTTTCAACTTTCAATATTTTTTAAGAAGAGCTGAAATGCATTTTTATGAACCTCTTTTTTACTTTTTTTAGCTTCATTCTTTTACCCGGCACTGTGTTCTGCAAAAATTCATGCTATGCTATGTATGCTCTAAAGCCATGGGGTATAAGGCTTTTGCCTTGTCCTTGCGCTCAGACTTTATTGGGCAATCCAGCACTGATATGCCTCGTACACACGGTCGGATTTTCAGACGGAAAATGTGTGATAGGACCTTGTTGTCGGAAATTCTGACCGTGTGTAGGCTCCATCACACATTTTCCATCGGATTTTCCGACACACAAAGTTTGAGAGCAGGATATAAAATTTTCCGACAACAAAATCCGTTGTCGGAAATTCCGCTCGTGTGTACACAAATCCGACGGACAAAGTGCCACGCATGCTCAGAATAAATAAAGGGATGAAAGCTATTGGCCACTGCCCCGTTTATAGTCCCGACGTACGTGTTTTACGTCACCGCGTTCAGAACGATCGGATTTTCCGACAACTTTGTGTGACCGTGTGTATGCAAGACAAGTTTGAGCCAACATCCGTCGGAAAAAATCCTAGGATTTTGTTGTCGGAATGTCCGAACAAAGTCCGACCGTGTGTACGGGGCATTAGTGTGAAAGAGTCCGTACAGGCAGGAAATCCATTCTCTCATGAATAATCTTTCACTTAGCAAGATGGCGCTGAAACAATGAAAAAGGCAGAAGATAGCTAAGGAATAAAGTGGATTGTACTGCCCTAAGGATTTTCAATAAAGGAAACCTGCTACATTAGATGTTACTGAAATTACTTCTCTTTTCTGGTAGATTCCAAGTTGTTCCTCATATTCTTTTCTCAAGCCCATTATCTCACTGCTCATAAATATTAAAGCTGAAAGGAAGAAGTGAAAACTGCAATATCAGCCTGCAAATTTTTTTTTTTTTTGTTTAACCGTAAACGAACACATCTGAACAAATATATCCTTCATATATTGTCATTGGAAGCTTCACATAATCAGATACATAAGGAGAAGTGAATTTACAAATGAATTAGTGTATGGCAGAGCTATGGCGGCTATTCTATGTATTAAATTCATAAAGTATTTCCAAACCCAGTTACTTAAAGTGATACTAAACACAAACTGTTTAATTTACATTGTCCATTTTATATCTGTATGTGGATGATGGCACTGTAATTATTTTATTAATAAAAAAAAAACATCTAAGTACCTCTTTCCCAATCGTTATACAGCTGTCACATGACCCAGATCTTTCCCAGCCTGTCTGCAGGGAAACTTAAGCAGGAGGAGCTTCTACTCCTCTGCTGCTGGTCACATGTTCAAAATAAAATTAAAAAAAAGCCTTAGGAATACAGAGCATAAATGAATAATTAATTCTAATAAACTGTTTTAAATTGGCATACAAATATATATTTGAAATCAAAACTTTATTATTTTGTGGAAATAACATGGTGTGGGTGGATTTCTGCCAGTCACAGGCTGTGTCACGCCCCTCTAGCCTGTGTCTTAGAATAAGAGGGAGGTGAAGCCACCATTAATCTACATGTAATATCCCACCCCTATTGTGTTTAGCTGGTTAGTGGACATGGGGGAGGAGGGAGGGAGTGGGCTGTCGTTTAGCACTGTGTTTACACCCACATGTGTGACTCTATAGTCACATGGGTTGCTCAGATGCGATAGGGAGGAAATGCTCAGCATAGAAACTCGCTGAAAACTGAGCATGTGCAGAGTGGACACCACCGCTGCAAAATCCCTAGCTGAACTGGGGACAGAAGGTGGAGATAGAGAGCAGCAGGATCAACCAGGTTTTTGCAGAATACAGAAAACAAATCTCATAGTGAACAGCATGTAATACACCATTTATTGATAGTTTTTAATGATGTAGGTTTAGTGACACCTTAAATCGTATATAATGTTTAACATGGTAATATAATTTCAAAGGTTGTTTTTTTTAGTATTTTTAAATCTGCAGCTGTTATCATTTTTTTTTACAAGATGATCCCTCCATGAAGGTCCTTGATAGGTATTTTCAAGGATAGGAAGACAATACTATATCATTCTCTCCCAATGGTGCTGCTGTGTTGTCACCCTGGCTTATTTTCTCCCAATGAAAACTACCAGTGGCCATTACAACCGATGCACACTAGCTCATTATGCCTTTGTCTTGCAGGTTTTTTTTTTGGTTTTTTTTCGGAGGTTTACAACCTCTTTAACCACTTTAGCCCCGGACCATTTGGCTGGCACTTTTTGCGATTCAGCACTGCATCGCTTTAACTGACAATTGTGTGGTTGTGCGACGTGGCTCCCAAAAAAAAACTGATGTCCTTTTTCCCCCACAAATAGAGCTTTCTTTTGGTGGTATTTAATCACCTCTGTGGTTTTTATTTTTTTGTGATATAAAAAAAAAAAGAGCAGAGCTCCACCCGAATCAGCTGCCTGAGCTCCAGGTATTCATCCTCAGACACAGTCCTGGTGTACGTTGAAAGGATGATCCGCAGCAGCCCCGGGAATTCTGATGCCAGGTCCATATCTCCGCTGGGGTGACTGAAGTCTGCTATGCTGATCTTGGATCCAGTTGGAGGTTTGGATGTCCCAGACTTCAGACTTCAGGAAGCTATCCCACTGCTGCCACCAATGTCACGGAACGTCCCACACTCCGCTTGAGTGCTTCCGTCATATACTGCTTCCTAAGTTCTGGAACACGAGTCCAATGGATCTGGCTATAGGAACCCCAAGAACTAGACAACACCAGTCTTGGAGTACATCAGAACGACCTTTATTTTGAGATCTCACAGACCTTTATACAGCAGGGATGACTCAAAGCTAACCTAATTAACATGACCTAATTTACTACAAAATGTACCCAGACCAGATGACAGTCTTGTGGGCACCGAGCTTCACACATTAATACAATTAACAATACAAACAACAATCTCCCCCCTCCTCAGCCTAGACCATTCGTCTATTAGCCAGGGCTGGTGGCTAATGTGATCAGCTCTCTCAATTAACATAAACACATGTTGATAACACCAGCATCTCCTCACAGGATGTGTCCCAGCAGAATGAATCAGTCTTATCAGCAGGGGCTGCTGGAGGAATCCCCCCTCCCTCTTCAGGGACACAAATATACAGTAAGGAGTCCCCATACAATATATACATGACTGAGTCCGATTAATACAGTTCAGACTGGATTTCTCATTCACCTCAAATGCTAGGGCCCATAATCGGTGGGCAACAGGCTTGCACACAGTCCTCTCCAACAGCCTCCGCTCTGGCCATGTCCGTGACAGCGACAATTTTGAAAAAAACGTAATATTTTTTTTACTTTTTTCTATATTAAAAATCCTCAAAAAATATATAAAACATTTTTTTCCTCAGTTTAGGCCGATATGTATTCTTCTACATATTTTTGGTAAAAAAAAATGCAATAAGTGTTTGTGGTTTGTGCAAAAGTTTTAGCGTCCACAAAATAGGGGATAGTTTATGGCATTTTTATTAATAATTTTTTTTTTACTAGTAATGGCGGCGTTCACAGATTTTTATCGCGACTGTGACATTTTGGCGGACACATCGGACAATTTTGACACATTTTTGGGACCATTCACATTGATACAGCGATCAGTGCGATTAAAAATGCTTTATTTACTGTGTAAATGTGACTGTCAGTGAAGAGGTTAACACTAGGTGGTGCTGCAGGGGTAATTTGTGTCCTAGGGAGTAATTGTAACTGTGGGGGGGGGGGGGGGGGGCTACGTGTGACACATCACTGATCACCACTCCCGATTACAGGGAGCGGTGATCAGTGTCCTTGTCATTAGGCAGAACGGGGAAATGCTTGTTTACATTAGCATTTCCCCGTTCTTCCTCTCCATGAGACGATCGCGGGTATCCCCGTGGACATCGAGTCCACGGGACCCGCGATCCTACGCACGGAGCTCGCGGTGGGTGCGCGCACGCGCCACTGCCGGAGGCGCGCGCACGATGGCACGGCGTCAAATTTAAAGGGATGTACAGGTACGCCCATTTGTGCAGCCATGTCATTCTGTCGGCGTATACATGCGGCGGTTGGGAACTGGTTAAATGTTAAATACCATTTTAAAAATGTATCAGTGTTCGTAATACCAACTAAAACAAGATGGATTCCAAACCGTTATAGTTTTCCCTTTAATTTTTAAAAATGTCTGGGATTTAATAAAAAAGAAAATTAATTATCAACAGGATTTTTTAGTGACCACACTAAATATATGCATGCTGGTTTGCTGAAGTCTTGACAGATGAATCTGTTAAGGCCAAGTGGGTTTTTAAATAAGTACCCAAATCAGATTAGAGCCAAAATCCAGCCTTGTACTGAGATACTGGTGCTGAAATGTGCTTTATCATTTCCTGTTACACAACTAAAGGGAAGGTACCATGAGCTCTGCAACGGGACAGGGGGGGGCGTCAAGTTCTAAAATACAAATCCAACAGGTCTTACATGCAAAAAGAGGATGGTGGTGTGTAAATGGATAAAAATGTCACTGTTTTCAGAGGAAGTAGATAAGGCTGCAATAAAGGTTCCTATAAATACCAGATAACAGTCTCTGAATCTGCTCCCTTTTTGACCAAATCAGATAACAATCCAATATTTATAGGTCAGTCTACAAAAGCCCTTAAAAAGTGGATAACAATGTGGTCAAGCATGTTAGGAAACCTTGAATGATCATTGTTGTACCCCAGTGCTGGGACTGTCTACACATGGTTCCTCTTCTATCTTCAATTACCCCAATCTGAGACACTAATGTAAATAGAGTACTCCTGTTTAGGTGAGAAAATGGCCCTGTAGACAGTAAAAGATGGATAAATCATCTCTGCATGTCCAACTCTTCTCTAATATTTATGGCCAGTTTAGATAAAGACAATCCCGGTTGGTTGGTTGGTTGTTTGGTTGGTTGGTTGGTTGGTTGGTTGGTTAAAGAGATACTGTCACTTTGCCTATTCAGGGCTAAGGGATTGGGTTTGTGTAAAACCCATCCACCCACTTCAGTATGTCCAATGCTCCCTGGTATTGGAGAGCATGAGACGCCTTTCAGTGATGCATTGCTTAAGCCCAGCAGCCAGACGCATTGCCTGAAAATTGTCGCATTATGGGGAAGTTGAAGGTGCAGCAAGGATCGCTGGGGAGGGGATGGTTAGGTATTAGGTGGGTAAGAGGGGGTTGGAATTTACACAAACACTGTGACTGCTATAAATGGTTTACATGCTCCCCCATACCTGAAAGTACCAGGTAATTTGCAGTGGCAGTCATACAAGAATGAGTGATGGGGGAACACTGTAGACAGGGGCATGACTACAGATCATGGGCCCAATAACAAAATTCTGATGGGGTTCCCAGCGTCCTCTTTTTGTGGCTCCTGGCGGTGCTGTGCTGTTGTGACGTTACTACCAGTTATCTTAACATAAACTATGCTCAGAGACAGGTTGCATTAGGCATGCAAGGTCAGTTTCAGTGCTGGCTGGGATGCAGTAGAAACTCTGAGGGCAATAAATCTACACTGCTAAAAAAGCTAAACACATTCTCCTAACTGCACATATAAAGCAAGGGGGGCTTTTGAGAAGTATTGATCATGATGACTTCTAGATTGCAGACTTTGCCACAACAAACTCCCTATTATGGCCCTCTCCTTCTCCATGCCACATTGCAGCCACATGGGTTGCTATGCCTATGGTTGCGCCACTGGTTGTCAATAGACATGTGCATTCATTTTCGTCCAAATGCATTTTCGTCCGAATTTCAGGTATTTTCGTTATCGTTTTAACAAACGATAACGGAAGTGCAGAATCCGAAAAACGAAAGATCCGACATAAACAAATGCTTTATTTTCGTTTTCGTTGCTACAACAGTTCGATATAGATAGGAGATTCGACATGATGATGACAATAACAATCTGTGTCCATCAAACCTGTGGTCGAATGTGCCTAACCTTAACTCTATTAGTCCAAGATTATTCTACATAGAGAGAAAAGATTCGACATAGGGGAGAAAAGATAGATAAAAATAATGATGATGATGAATGTTACTGGCTGATTGTAACCAAAGAGGAGGAGCAGTAAAATAGCTACCCTGTTTCGCCGAAAATAAGACCTAGCGTGATTGTCGGTGATGGCTGCAATATAAGCCCTACCCCCCAAATAAGCCCTAGTTAAAGTCCTTGTAGGTCTTATTTTCAGGTTAGGGCTTATTTTCGGGGAAACAGGGTAGGGCTTATTTGGGGGGTAGGGCTTATATTGCAGCCATCACTGACAATCACGCTAGGTCTTATTTTCGGGGAAACAGGGTAGAACTAAGTACACACGTACTTTGGCTTATGGTGTCTGTTGAAAGTTCTAAGAAGATTCAACGGAGCAGGTAAACTATACCATGCATCGTACAGTTTAGCTGCTCCGTCAAATCTTCTTTGAACATTCGACAGACACCATAAGCCTTCAATGACAGATTCAACCTTAATTTGGATTTTCGGACGAATGCAATTTTTAACGAAAAACGAAATAAATAAAAACGAATTTCGGGAGTAACTAAATACATTTATTTTTGGACGAAAACGAAATTCCGAAACGAAATATTACAGTGTGCACATGTCTAGTTGTCAATTGTAAGTATAAAGTGATCTGAGGTTGGGGAAGAGTTGAATCTAAACAGACAGCATCACTTTTGCCTGTAATGAGGTGGGCGGCAGTGTTTTTTTTAACTGCTCAATCATATTTTATAATCTTCACATTCCTGTTCTCTGATACCTTGGCATTAATGATTGTAGTGTTAGTGGTGGGCCACTTATGGATATGGTATATCCACCAGCTTTCCAAATGGTGCAGCAGCTGGTTTATACAGCACAGGGGCTTAGCAAAGAATGGGGTTCCCAACCGGGACATGACCTGCATGGAGTTTGCATGTTCTCACTGTGCTTGCATGGATTTCATCCCACAGGAGGGAGTTGCCATTTACTGCTTCAGGTCACCCTATATGGCAGTTTTACTGCTACAGCGCAGCACCTGTGTGCCGCATCACGTATATATATATATCAAGGATCCTACAACTACGGCCCTTCAGCTGTTGCGGAACTACATATCCCATGAGGCATTGTAAAACTCTGACATTCACAGACATGACTAGGCATGATGGGAATTGTAGTTCCTGAACAACTGGAGGGCCGTAGTTTGAAGACCCCTGATATAGATGATCTGAAACTTCCGAGTAGGGGGTACACATGCGCACTGGCAGCAGCTCGCTTTCGCTGTGATTACACACAGCATAAGCCGATCAGTGGGTACAGGGTGCTCGATGTTTCCTGGCACCTGCCGATCATCAGGCAGAGACACAGAACTGCAATCTGCCTATGTAAACGAGGCAGATCACCGTTATGACAAGAGGGAAAGAATGGCGTTTGTGTCCCTGCAAAGCAGGAAATAAATTCCATCTCTTCCCCTAGTAAAAGCACCTCACACAGTGTAGTAAAACACTGGCTAGGCACGCGGTTAACGCTTTGATCTCGCCTAATGTGAACCCCTTCCCAGCCAGTGTCATTAGTACAATGAAAGTGCATATTTTTAGCACTGATCACTGTATTAGTGTCGCTGGTCCCCAAAAAGTGTCAGTTAGTGTCAATGTCCGCCGCAATATCGCAGTGCTGCTGAAGTCACTGATTGCCGCCATTACTCGTAAAAAAATAAAAATGAAAATAAAAATATCCCATAGTTTGTAGACGCTATATTTGTTGAGCAAACCAATCAATATACGCTTATTGGGATTTTTTTTACCAAAAAATATGTAGCAGAACATGTATTTGCCTAAACTTATGAAGAAACTTGATTTTTTTTTTCCATTTTTTTATTGGATGTGTTCTATAGCAGAATGTAAAAAATATAGTTTTTTTTTTTTTCTAAATTGTCAGTCTTTTTTTGTTTATAGTGCAAAACTGAAAAAAAGCAGAGGTGATCAAATACCACCAAAAGAAAGCTCTATTTGTGGGGAAAAAAGGACATCAATTTTATTTGGGTACAGTGTTGCATGACCGCGCAATTGTCAGTTAAAGCAATGCAGTGCCGTATCGCAAAAAATGGCCTGGTCATGAAGGGGGGTAAATCTTCCGAAGGTCAAGTGGTTAAGGGATATGGGGTCATGTTAATTCAGTGGGATGTTGAATATCCAGTTTGCATACTTCAGGCGGGTCTTCCCTGTCCTGTCTCCAGATGACAAGCACTAATACCACAATATGACATAACACATGAAAGGAATTCAGCTTATTGTGCACAGAAATAAGGTCTGGGGGTGCTACTAGAAGAAAAAAAAACACCTTTTAACTTTCTTTAGATTATTTTTAAAACTTTCTTGTGTAGGACCTGAATTCACTTTAGACGTTGCTAAACTAACGCAGTTCCACATAGAGAGTCAGACAAACACCCCCTTTTTCACCAGCATGAAACCCCAGGCACATTCACATAAAGTGTGTGTAAAGGAAAACGTTTTTGTTTTCATTTTTTTTAAACTTGGGGAAACATTATTAGACCTTCTGTAAAGTTTTTATTACTCTGTGTCCCCACTGTAAAGATTCACCCAGTCTGGTTGTCCTGGTGAACATTGACACCAAACCAGGAAGTGATGGGAAAGCCAAAATTTAATGGTTGTACCAGGTGGATTTTCGGAAAGCAGTGAGCCTGTGTGCAAGATCATAAGTTGGGCTCTCCTGCCAGAGTAAATGAATGTGTTGTGCAGGCAGCGCACTGTGGCAACAATTGGGTGTGGTTTTCATTGCGCTGAATATTGGCCATGGCTTAATGGGACACAAAGTGCAGGGGTTCAAGAGTTCAGGGGGAGTCCAGGGGCCAGTAGTAAGTGGCACAGAGTTCAGGGGTAAGTAGTAAGTGATGTGAAGTTGAGGGATTAGTAGTAAGTGCCACAGAGTTTAACAGTCAGTAGTAAGTGACTCCGATTTTAGAGGTCAGGAGTAAGTGGCACAGAGTTCAGGGGTCAGGAGTAGGTGGTGCAGAGTTTGGGAGTCAGTAGTAAGTGATGCAAAGTTCAGGGGTCAGGAGTAATTGGTGCAAAGTTTAGAAGTCAGTAGTAAGTGATGCAAAGTTCAGGGGTCAGGAGTAGGTGGTGCAAAGTTTCGAAGTCAGTAGTAAGTGATGCAAAGTTCAGGGGTCAGGAGTAAGTGGTGCAAAGTTCAGGGGTCAGTAGTAAGTGATGCAAAGTTCAGGGGTCAGGAGTAAGTGGTGCAAAGTTCAGGGGTCAGGAGTAAGTAATGCAAAGTTCAGGGGTCAGGAGTAAGTGGTGCAAAGTTTAGAAGTCAATAGTAAGTGATGCAAAGTTCAGGGGTCAGGAGTAAGTGGTGCAAAGTTTAGAAGTCAGTAGTAAGTGATGCAAAGTTCAGGGGTCAGGAGTAAGTGGTGCAAAGTTTAGTAGTAAGTGGCGCAGAGTCCAGAGTAAAACAGAAAAAAATAGAATAGAAAATAAAAGAACAGAATAAAATAAAATAGAACAGAAAATAAAAGTATAACAATAGAACAGAATAGAATAGAGTACAAAATAGAATAGAATAAAATAGAAAGATAAAACTTGAACTTAAATAGAACAGAATATAATAGAAAATAAAATAATAGAATAACCAAATAGAAAAGAATATAAAAGTATAGAAAGAATATAACAATATAATAATTCTCCGAATTTTAAATTTGAATAGAATAAATTTGAATAGAATAGAAAAGAATAGAATGTAATAGAAAAGAAAAGAACAGAATAGAAAAAGCAATAGGATGGGATGGAAAAGGACCTGGGGGTCCTAGTAGACAATAGGCTCAGCAATGGCATTTAATGCCAAGCTGCTGCTAACAAAGCAAACAGAATATTGGCATGCATTAAAAAAGGGATCAACTCCAGAGATAAAGCGATAATTCTCCCGCTCTACAAGACTCTGGTCCGGCCGCACCTAGAGTATGCTGTCCAGTTCTGGGCACCAGTCCTCAGGAGGGACGTACTGGAAATGGAGCGAGTACAAAGAAGGACAACAAAGCTAATAAAGGGTCTGCAGGATCTTAGTTATGAGGAAAGGTTGCGAGCACTGAACTTATTCTCTCTGGAGAAGAGACGCTAGAGAGGGGGATATGATTTCAATTTACAAATACCGTACTGGTGACCCCACAATAGGGATAAAACTTTTTTGCAGAAGGGAGTTTAACAAGACTCGTGGCCACTCATTACAATTAGAAGAAAAGAGGTTTAACCTTAAACTATGTACAGGGTTCGTTACTGTAATGAAGAATCTTTGTATATTGAATGGCTATATGGCGGTTTTAATAAAGGAACCATAAGCTTTATCACACTATCGGAGCATTTTCTCTTTTTTCCTGGACACCCACTGCTGTTGTGAATGGCTTTCCTCCATGGCTGATGATCTGAGGATATCCACCTAGCACTCCATAAGCGGAACCCATCCACAGAAGGTGCAGCATCCTGAGAGGAGATCGGTTCATGCCTTTTTCTATAGGCTATCCGGTAAGCCTTTAATCTTTCCGAGGTGACGGGATTCACAGTGGTGGAAGTCGGTTATCCAACAATTTCACAATTTATGGACTTTATATAAATGGATTAGCAATTTTATTCACACTCAGTATTCACGGACAATATTTTGGTGTAACAATGTACACTTCTCTATAATTGTTTGCACAAATTATTTTTACTATATGTTATGTATTTTTGAGAACAATTGTGCATATTTTTTAAAAGTATTGGCACATAGCACGATATTTTGTTTATATCCAGCGCTGCGCTTTTCTGTTTATATGTTCAGTGGTGCCCCCTATCAGGGTTATAGCGTACAGCTGCAGGATTCCTTTTCACAGGTTTATATTTTATTCATAGGTTTATATCATTCACCACATTTGTATACCTAGCGCAAATTTTTTCTTTAAAAAATTCGTTACTGTAATGCCTCGTACACACGATCGGACATTCCAACAACAAAACCGTGGATTTTTTTCTGAAGGATGTTGGCTCAAACTTGTCTTGCATACACACGCTCACACAAATGTTGTCGGGAATTCTGAACGTCAAGAACGCGGTGACATACAACGCGTACGAGGAGCCGAGAAAAAGGACGTTCAATAGCCAGTGCGGCTCTTCTGCTTGATTCTGAGCATGCGTGGAACTTTGTGCGTCAGAATTGTGTACACACGCTCGGAATTTCCGACAACAACTCTTGTTGTTGGAAAATTTGAGAACCTGTTCTCAAACAGTTATGGTCGGAAATTCCCACAGCAAATGTCCGATGGAGCCTACACACGGTCGGAATTTCCGACAACAAGCTCACATTGAACATTTGTTGTCGGAAAATCCTATCGTGTGTACGGCCCATTAGAGCGGCAAGGATGTGGAATTCCATTGATAGTTTCAAGAAACTATTAGATAAGCACCTGAATGACCGCAACATACAGGGATATATAATGTAATACTGACATATAATCACACACATAGGTTGGACTTGATGGACTTGTGTCTTTTTTCGATCTCACCTACTATGTGACTATAAGAATGGAATAGAACTAATATAATCATCTTCCAAAATTCTAATTTCGAATAGAATAAATTTGATTTCAAATAGAATTCATTTTGAATGCAATTCAAATAAAATTCAAATTGAATGGAATTCAAATAGAATTTGCTTCAAATTGGAAAAATTCAAATTGCTTCGAATAACCAAAATGAATTACAAAAACAAATTAGATGAATTTATGTAAATAACAAAACAAAACAAAACAATTTTTTTTCTTTCTGCACATGTCTAGCCAAAAGGAGGAACCACTGCACTCAGTGGGGGGGACCAGAAGTCTGACACTTCCAGATTCTCTGTATAATA
The DNA here is from genome assembly GCA_037952925.1 of Lithobates clamitans. Lineage (NCBI taxonomy): Eukaryota > Metazoa > Chordata > Amphibia > Anura > Ranidae > Lithobates > Lithobates clamitans. Next base: position 3,339,224 of record JBBGZY010000453.1, on the reverse strand, counting down.
TCTCTTGTTTATAGGGGACCCTTATTTTCTCTGCTTTGATTTTGTGACAGGGTCACTTTAACCACTTGACGACCGCCTCACGCCGATGTACGTCGGCAAAGTGGCACGGACAGGCAAAATCACGTACAGGGTACGTGATTTGCCTTCCGCGGGTGGGGGGTCCGATCGGACCCCCCCCCGGTGCCCGAGGCGGTCGTCGTTTGTCCAGCGGCGATCGGTGATGAGGGGGAGACCATCCGTTCGTGGCCCCCCCCTCGCGATCGCCGCCGGCTAATGAGAACACTCCTTTGCTGCTGTATGCTAAACAGCAGCAAAGGAAGTGATGTCATCTCCCCTCGGGTCGGTATTTTCCGTTCCGGCCCGAGGAGAGACGACAAGTATGTGAGTGCACAAACACTACACACACAGTAGAACATGCCATGCATACATTACACCCCCGATCGCCCCCCGATCCCCCCCCAATCACCCCCCCCCCCCTGTCACAAACTGACACCAGCAGTTTTTTTTTTTTTTTTTTTTTCTGATTACTGCATAGTGTCAGTTTGTGACAGTTACTGTGTTGGGACAGTGTATATTACCCCCCTTTAGGTCTAGGGTACCCCCCTAACCCCCCCTAATAAAGTTTTAACCCCTTGATCACCCCCCGTCACCAGTGTCGCTAAGCGATCATTTTTCTGATCGCTGTATTAGTGTCGCTGGTGACGCTAGTTAGTGAGGTAAATATTTAGGTTCGCCGTCAGCGTTTTATAGCGTCAGGGACCCCCATATACTACCTAATAAATGTTTTAACCCCTTGATTGCCCCCTAGTTAACCCTTTCACCACTGATCACCGTATAACCGTTACGGTTGACGCTGGTTAGTTCGTTTATTTTTTATAGTGTCAGGGCACCCGCCGTTTATTACCGAATAAAGGTTTAGCCCCCCGATCGCCCGGCGGTGATATGCGTCGCCCCAGGCAGCGTCAAATTAGCGCCAGTACCGCTAACACCCACGCACGCACCGTACACCTCCCTTAGTGGTATAGTATCTGAACGGATCAATATCTGATCCGATCAGATCTATACTAGCGTCCCCAGCAGTTTAGGGTTCCCAAAAACGCAGTGTTAGCGGGATCAGCCCAGATACCTGCTAGCACCTGCGTTTTGTGCCTCCGCCCAGCCCACCCAAGTGCAGTATCGATCGATCACTGTCACTTACAAAACACTAAACGCATAACTGCAGCGTTCGCAGAGTCAGGCCTGATCCCTGCGATCGCTAACAGTTTTTTTGGTAGCATTTTGGTGAACTGGCAAGCACCAGCCCCAGGCAGCGTCAGATTAGCGCCAGTACCGCTAACACCCACGCACGCAGCGTACACCTCCCTTAGTGGTATAGTATCTGAACGGATCAATATCTGATCTGATCAGATCAATACTAGCGTCCCCAGCAGTTTAGGGTTCCCAAAAACGCAGTGTTAGCGGAATCAGCCCAGATACCTGCTAGCACCTGCGTTTTGCCCCTCCGCCCGGCCCAGCCCAGCCCACCCAAGTGCAGTATCGATCGATCACTGACACTTACAAAACACTAAACGCATAACTGCAGCGTTCGCAGAGTCAGGCCTGATCCCTGCGATCGCTAACAGTTTTTTTTTTGTAGCGTTTTGGTGAACTGGCAAGCACCAGCCCCAGGCAGCGTCAGATTAGCGCCAGTACCGCTAACACCCACGCACGCACTGTACACCTCCCTTAGTGGTATAGTATCTGATCGCATCAATATCTGATCCGATCAGATCTATACTAGCGTCACCAGCAGTTTAGGGTTCCCAAAAACGCAGTGTTAGCGGGATCAGCCCAGATACCTGCTAGCACCTGCGTTTTGCCCCTCCGCCCGGCCCAGCCCAGCCCACCCAAGTGCGGTATCGATCGATCACTGTCACTTACAAAACACTAAACGCATAACTGCAGCGTTCGCAGAGTCAGGCCTGATCCCTGCGATCGCTAACAGTTTTTTGGTAGTGTTTTGGTGAACTGGCAAGCGCCAGCGGCCTAGTACACCCCGGTCGTAGTCAAACCAGCACTGCAGTAACACGTGGTGACGTGGCGAGTCCCATAAGTGCAGTTCAAGCTGGTGAGGTGGCAAGCACAAGTAGTGTCCCGCTGCCACCAAAAAGACAAACACAGGCCCGTCGTGCCCATAGTGCCCTTCCTGCTGCATTCGCCAATCCTAATTGGGAACCCACCGCTTCTGCAGCGCCCGTACTTCCCCCATTCACATCCCCAACCAAATGCAGTCGGCTGCATGAGAGGCATTTTTATGTCCTCCCGAGTACCCCTACCCAACGAACCCCCCAAAAAAGATGTCGTGTCTGCAGCAAGCGAGGATATAGGCGTGACACCCGCTATTATTGTCCCTCCTGTCCTGACAATCCTGGTCTTTGCATTGGTGAATGTTTTGAATGCTACCATTCACTAGTTGAGTATTAGCGTAGGGTACAGCATTGCACAGACTAGGCACACTTTCACAGGGTCTCCCAAGATGCCATCGCATTTTGAGAGACCCGAACCTGGAACCGGTTACCGTTATAAAAGTTAGTTACAAAAAAAGTGTAAAAAAAAAAAAAAATATGAAATAAAAAAAAATAGTTGTTGTTTTATTGTTCTCTCTCTCTCTATTCTCTCTCTCTATTGTTCTGCTCTTTTTTACTGTATTCTATTCTGCAATGTTTTATTGTTATTGTTATTGTTATTATGTTTTATCATGTTTGTTTTTCAGGTGTGTAATTATTTACACTTTACTGTGCTTTATTGTTAACCATTGTTAACCATTTTTTTGTCTTCAGGTACGCCATTCACGACTTTGAGTGGTTATACCAGAATGATGCCTGCAGGTTTAGGTATCATCTTGGTATCATTCTTTTCAGCCAGCGGTCGGCTTTCATGTAAAAGCAATCCTAGCGGCTAATTAGCCTCTAGACTGCTTTTACAAGCCGTGGGAGGGAATGCCCCCCCCCCCCCACCGTCTTCCGTGTTTTTCTCTGGCTCTCCTGTCTCAACAGGGAACCTGAGAATGCAGCCGGTGATTCAGCCAGCTGACCATAGAGCTGATCAGAGACCAGAGTGGCTCCAAACATCTCTATGGCCTAAGAAACCGGAAGCTACGAGTATTTCATGACTTAGATTTCGCCGGATGTAAATAGCGCCATTGGGAAATTGGGGAAGCATTTTATCACACCGATCTTGGTGTGGTCATTTGCTTTGAGGGCAGAGGAGAGATCTAGGGTCTAATAGACCACAATTTTTTCAAAAAAGAGTACCTGTCACTACCTATTGCTATCATAGGGGATATTTACATTCCCCGAGATAACAATAAAAATGATTAAAAAAAAAAATATGAAAGGAACAGTTTAAAAGTAAGATTAAAAAAGCAAAAAAATAATAAAGAACAAAAAAAAAAAAAAAAAACACCCCTGTCGCCCCCTGCTCTCGCGCTAAGGCGAACGCAAGCGGCGGTCTGTCGTCAAACGTAAACAGCAATTGCACCATGCATGTGAGGTATCACCGCGAAGGCCAGATCGAGTGCAGTAATTTTTCCAGTAGACCTCCTCTGTAAATCTAAAGTGGTAACCTGTAAAGGCTTTTGAAGGCTTTTAAACATGTATTTATTTTGTTGCCACTGCACGTTTGTGCGCAATTTTAAAGCATGTCATGTTTGGTATCCATGTACTCGGCCTGAGATCATCTTTTTTATTTCATCAAACATTTGGGCAATATAGCGTGTTTTAGTGCATTAAAATTAAAAAAAGTGTGTTTTTTCCCCAAAAAATGCGTTTGAAAAATCGCTGCGCAATTACTGTGTGAAAAAAAAAATGAAACACCCACCATTTTAATCTGTAGGGCATTTGCTTTAAAAAAATATATAATGTTTGGGGGTTCAAAGTAATTTTTTTGCAAAAAAAAAAAAACTTTTTCATGTAAACAATAAGTGTCAGAAAGGGCTTTGTCTTCAAGTGGTTAGAAGAGTGGGTGATGTGTGACATAAGCTTCTAAATGTTGTGCATAAAATGCCAGGACAGTTCAAAACCCCCCCAAATGACCCCATTTTGGAAAGTAGACACCCCAAGCTATTTGCTGAGAGGCATGTCGAGTCCATGGAATATTTTATATTGCGACACAAGTTGCGGGAAAGAGACAAATTTTTTTTTTTTTTTTTGCACAAAGTTGTCACTAAATGATATATTGCTCAAACATGCCATGGAAATATATGAAATTACACCCCAAAATACATTCTGCTGCTTCGCCTGAGTACGGGGATACCACATGTGTGAGACTTTTTGGGAGCCTAGCCGCGTACGGGACCCCGAAAACCAAGCACCGCCTTCAGGCTTTCTAAGGGCGTGAATTTTTGATTTCACTCTTCACTGCCTATCACAGTTTCGGAGGCCATGGAATGCCCAGGTGGCACAAAACCCCCCCAAATGACCCCATTTTGGAAAGTAGACACCCCAAGCTATTTGCTGAGAGGTATAGTGAATATTTTGCAGACCTCACTTTTTGTCACAAAGTTTTGAAAATTGAAAAAAGAAAAAAAAAAATGTTTTTTCTTGTCTTTCTTCATTTTCAAAAACAAATGAGAGCTGCAAAATACTCACCATGCCTTTCAGCAAATAGCTTGGGGTGTCTACTTTCCAAAATGGGGTCATTTGGGGGGGTTTTGTGCCACCTGGGCATTCCATGGCCTCCGAAACTGTGATAGGCAGTAAAGAGTGAAATCAAAAATTTTCACCCTTAGAAATCCTGAAGGCAGTGATTGGTTTTTGGGGTCCAGTACGCGGCTAGGCTCCCAAAAAGTCCCACACATGTGGTATCCCCATACTCAGGAGAAGCAGCTAAATGTATTTTGGGGTGCAATTCCACATATGCCCATGGCCTGTGTGAGCAATATATCATTTAGTGACAACTTTATGAAAAAAAAAAAAAAAAAAAAAAGTGTCACTTTCCCGCAACTTGTGTCAAAATATAAAATATTCCATGGACTCAATATGCCTCTCAGCAAATAGCTTGGGGTGTCTACTTTCCAAAATGGGGTCATTTTGGGGTGTTTTGTGCCACCTGGGCATTCCATGGCCTCCGAAACTGTGATAGGCAGTGAAGAGTGAAAGCAAAAATTTACACCCTTAGAAATCCTGAAGGCAGTGATTGGTTTTCGGGGCCCCGTACGCAGCTAGGCTCCCAAAAAGGCCCACACATGTGGTATCCCCATACTCAGGAGAAGCAGCTAAATGTATTTTAGGGTGCAATTCCACATAGGCCCATGGCCTGTGTGAGCAATATATCATTTAGTGACGACTTTTTGTAAATATTTTTTTTTTTTTTTTTTGTCATTTTTCAATCACTTGGGACAAAAAAAATAAATATTCAATGGGTTCAACATGCCTCTCAGCAATTTCCTTGGGGTGTCTACTTTCCAAAATGGGGTCATTTGGGGGGGTTTTGTACTGCCCTGCCATTTTAGCACCTCAAGAAATGACATAGGCAGTCATAAACTAAAAGCTGTGTAAATTCCAGAAAATGTACCCTAGTTTGTAGACGCTATAACTTTTGCGCAAACCAATAAATATACGCTTATTGACATTTTTTTTACCAAAGACATGTGGCCGAATACATTTTGGCCTAAATGTATGACTAAAATTTAGTTTATTGGATTTTTTTTATAACAAAAAGTAGAAAATATCATTTTTTTTCAAAATTTTCGGTCTTTTTCCGTTTATAGCGCAAAAAATAAAAACCGCAGAGGTGATCAAATACCATCAAAAGAAAGCTCTATTTGTGGGAAGAAAAGGACGCAAATTTCGTTTGGGTACAGCATTGCATGACCGCGCAATTAGCAGTTAAAGCGACGCAGTGCCAAATTGGAAAAAAGACCTCTGGTCCTTAGGCAGCATAATGGTCCGGGGCTCAAGTGGTTAAAGAGCAAATCCCACAATGTCATTCTCTGATGTGATTGGCATTTCCTTATAACTTCAAGCAATAGATCACTATCAATAATCTTTTGCAGCAATGCTGGGGAGGAAGAATGGTCAGGATTCTCCTAACCTGAAACAGCTCCCCATAAAGAAGGTATTGATATTGAGGTCAGGAGACTGAGATGGCCACTCCAGAACCTTCACTTTATTCTGCTTTAGCCAATGAGGTCAACTTGGCCTTGTGTTTTGGATCATTGTCATGTTGAAATGTCCAAGTACATCCCATGCACAGCTTCCTGACTGATGAATGCAAATGTTCCTCCAGTATTTTTTGATAACATACTGCATTCATCTTGCCATCAGTTTTGACAAAATCTCCTGTGCCTTTTGTAGCTCACACATCCCCAAAACATCAGCGATCCACCTCCGTCTTTCACAGTAGGAATGGTGTACCTTTCATCGTAGGCCTTGCCACAAAGTATCCCGCTTACAATACGCCAAACAGCACAGAAACAAGCCTCAAACCTTCTGGCACAAAGTCATTTGGAGCGATGAGACCAAAATTTGGCTTTTTGGCCATAACCATAAACGCTACATTTGGAGAGAAGTCAACAAGGCCTATGATGAAAGGTACACCATTCCTACTGTGAAAGACGGAGGTGGATCACTGATGTTTTGGGGATGTGTGAGCTACAAAAGGCACAGGAGATTTTGTCAAAATTGATGGCAAGATGAATGCAGTATGTTATCAAAAAATACTGGAGGAACATTTGCATTCATCAGTCAGGAAGCTGTGCATGGGATGTACTTGGACATTTCAACATGACAATGATCCAAAACACAAGGCCAAGTTGACCTCATTGGCTAAAGCAGAATAAAGTGAAGGTTCTGGAGTGGCCATCTCAGTCTCCTGACCTCAATATCATTGAGCCACTCTGGGGAGATTTCAAATGTGCAGTTCATGTAAGACCGTCCAAGAATTTACAGGAACTGGAGGCTTTTTGCCAAGAGGAATGGGCAGCTTTACCATCTGAGAAGATAAAGAGCCTCATCTACAAACACCACATAAGACTTCAAGCTGTCATTGATGTTAAAGGGGGCAATACACAGTATTAAGAACTGGGGTATGTACACTTTTGATCAGGGTCATTTGGGTAGTTTATGTTGCCATTATGATTTAAAAAGTGTAAACACAGCTGATTGATAATACATGGCTTCAGCCAAACACTAACCATAAGTGAAAGAATAGTTTTTGTGTTATCATTCATATTCTCTGAAAAATGGCCAAGAAATCATAAATTCTGCCAGGGTATGTAAACTTATGAGCACAACTGTACATAGTTGTTAAGGTTGAATAAAGACACCAGTCCATCCAGTTCAACCTGGGTGTGCGCGCGTGTATGTGTTTATGTTACGCTGATTGATGCAAATAGACGATCTTTCCTGTGTGCGTCATGGTGTCACATCGAAAGAGGAAAAGAGCTCTCCTAAGTTTAAGAGTGAACCTTAGTTTGAGCTTCGCCATTCTGCCTGATTACATAAAAATCACACTTATGTGATATCCATTTAGTCATACAACTGTGTAAGTTGTATATTGAGGTCAGTATTTGTTAGCAAAGATGTGTTACTAAAAATTACAAAGGAAATTGATTTTTTCGCATTTTTCATTCTTTGTTTCTAAATAAACCCGAACTCCAGCCTTATGTCCAGTCCTGCACAATTCTATAGGCTTCCCTCCAGCAGTGTTAATTTTGACATCAAATTTCGATGTAGTTTTAGTTACAGTCTTTTGACTAAAATGCCATTTTAGTTGTATTTTAGTCATCTGAGTTGTTTTAGTTTTAGTACATTTTAGTCAACTAAAAACGAATGGGTTTAGTTACATTTGAATGCATTATTTCTTTAGAACTGCCAAACATTATATACTTGGAAATAAGAAAGAAATGGCTGCACGTCCAGAACTTCCGATTGCCTTTGATTTTTCTTCACAAAGATAACACCAAAGACACCAAACTGTTTGATGTGCAGCCATTTCTTTCTTCTTTCCATGTTTCCCACGGAGGCGGGCCGGAGCTAGCACTCTGCAAGATACTCCAATCAGCCTTATCTTTATACACCTGGAGCAGCAGTTCTTTTTCTTGTAAACTTTATATACTCCTGGAGTAAAAATCGAATAACATGTTTATTATTTATGGTATTAGGGCCGGTTCACACCACATGCAGTCCACTGCGTTTTTTTTCTGCATCAGAAACGCATGGATAGTAGGTCTTCCAATGGCATAGTTCACAACTGTGCTTTCAGTTCTGCCCCTTTCACACTGGGGCGGTTTGCAGGCGTTATTGTGCTAAAAATAGCCCCTGCAAACCGACCTGAAAGTGGCGCTGCTTTGTCTCCAATGTGAAAGCCCCGAAGGGCTTTCACACTGGAGCGGTGCGCTGGCAGGACGGTAAAAAAAAGTCCTGCTAGCAGCATCTTTGGAACGGTGAAGGAGCGGAGTGTATACCGCACCTCCACTGCTCCTGCCCATTGAAATCAATGGGACACCGCGGCAATACCGCTGGCAAATCGCCTCTGCAGAGGCGCTTTGCAGTGGTTTTTAACCCTTTCTCGGCTGCTAGCGGGGGGGTAAAACCGCCCCCGCTATCGGCCGAATACTGACAGTATTTTTTTACCGCTGCCCCAGTGTGAAAGGGGCCTTCCAGTGCGTTCCAGTTCCAGAAAAAAAAAGTAGAGCATTTTTTCTGCACTGAACTGTACTGGAGCGCGGTTAAACGCATCAAAAAGGCACTGGAACTCACATAAAAGCACCAAAAAAAGCACCAGAATGCACATGTCCCCATTTAAGATGAAGAAAAAGAGGGGAAAATGCAGAAATGCTTCCGGAATGCATCCAGACTGTGTTTCTATGGTGTAAACTGGCCCTTAAGGTTTGAGCATGCACTACAGACACAGATTTAGCCATTGTGATATAAATTCAATTTAGTTTAAGGCTACTTTCACATTGGGGCCGCTGCCGCAGTAGCGCTAAAGTGCCACTCGTTTTAGCGACACTTTAGCGCTGTCTAAGCAGTGCTTTTCGGCCGCTAGCGGGGAGCTTTTAACACCCGGTAGCGGCCGAAGAAGGGGTTAAAACGGCGCGTGTTGCGGCGCTTCCGAAGTGCTTTTCAGGCGCTTCTGAAATGCGGCCCATTTTTTTCAATACGCAGGGCATTTTGAGAGCGGTGTATACACCACTCCCAAACCGCCCCAAAGATGCTGCTTGCAGGACTCTTTCTAACATCACGCAAGCGCACCGCCCCATTGTGAAAACACTTGGGCTTTCACATTCGGGTGGCATGGGAGGCAGTTTTCAGGCACTTTACACCCCCTTCCTGCCCAGGCCATTTTTCAGCTTTCAGCGCTGTCACACTTTGGATGACAATTGCGCGGTCGTGCTACACTGTACTCAAACTACATTTTTATCATTTTCTATACACAAATAGAGTTTTCTTTTGGTGGTATTTAATCACTGCTGGGTTTTTTATTTTTGTAACTAAGTAATTTTTGTAACTAAGTAATTTTTCGCCTTCACTGATGTGCACTGATGAGACGGCACTGATGGGCACTGATAGGCAGAACTGGTGGACATTGATGAGGCGGCACTTATGGGCACTAATGAGGTGGCACTGATGAGGAGGCACTAATATGCCGCACTTATGGACACTGATATGTGGCACTGATGAGCACTGATAGGCGGCACTAATGGGCACTGTTGGGTGGCACTGATGGGCACTAATAGATGGCACTGGTAGGCACTGATAGGCGGCACGGATAGGCGGTACAGATGGGCACTGATGGGCATTGATGGGTGGCACTGATGGGCTACGCTGATGGGCATTGATCGACAGCAGTGATAGGCATTGATGGGCAGCACTGATAGGTGCCACTGATTGCCAGAACTGACTGGCATCGCTAATGGGCACTGATTGGTGGCACTTGTGGTCAGTGGTGGGCACTGATTGCTGCCACTGGTGGGCACTATATGCTGGCTTTGGTGGGCAATGTTGGGCACTGTTTTGTGACACTTTATTTATTTATTGTAATCAGGACACCAATGATCAGTGCCCTGATTACATCCTCAGATGTCCCCCTGTGAGGAGATGCCACTGATCAGCTCTCCTCTCCTCACACTGTCAGTGTGAGGTGAGGAGAGCCGATTACCGGCATCTCCTTGTTTACATGTGACTTGCTGTGATTTGACACAGCCGATCACATGGTTAAAGAGCCGCGGAAGCGGCTCTTTACAGAGATCAGGGTCGTGCCGTGTCCTGGCAACAGAACGAGAGCTGCACCGCCCCGCCGTCATTTGACGGTGGGCAGGCAGCAAGCAGTTAAAGGCACTATTTCTAGCGCTAAAATGCCCGAAAACTGCCTCAGTGGGAAAGGAACCTTAGTCTTTTCACTAAAATGCCATTCTAGTTTTAGTCATATTTTAGTCATCTGAATTTTTTAAATTTTAGTCGCATTTTAGTCATCTGAATTGTTTTCGTTTTAGTCGTATTTTAGTCATCTGAATTGTTTTAGTTGTAATTTGGTCGACTAAAATAGTATTAATTTAGTCGACGAAATGAACACTGCTCTCCAGTACTGAAACTGCTTACTCTAATTTCACTGCACACTGTAAGCTTCTCACAGTATACAGTAGAAGCTGCAGCAAGTCAGATACAGCCCACCTTATTTCCTGGCTAGCAGACATCCAGCATTGTCTAACCTTTTCCTCATAGCCTTACTGTTTGTGATATTCTCCTTTCATTCATTGGATGTCATTTTTTTCAATCATGGAGGCTCAGCGTCACCTGCCTAGGAATGCCCATTCCTCCAGAATGCCACCCACCAAGACGTTTTGATATTTGCAAGTCCATTACTTGTATTGCAGCTAAAGTAAGGTCACTTGAGGCTAGGGCTGCAACTAACGATTATTTTCATAATCGATTAGTTGGACGATTATTGTTTCGATTAATCGATTATTCGGTTATTAACCTTAAAAAGAGGTGTGGTGTATAATTTAGTTAATGTGTAAGTTTTAAAAAAGGTAATTTATTCTTAAATATCTCTATGCAGTGGTGAATATAAATAACCAACTATATGGTTAGGGAGCAAAATATCGAATCCACTCTGAACATAACAGACAGAAGAGATATACTGTATATACTATTAGAGGAGAGATATACTGTATATACTATTAGAGGAGAGATATACTGTATATACTATTAGAGGAGAGATATACTGTATATACTATTAGAGGAGAGATATACTGTATATACTATTAGAGGAGAGATATACTGTATATACTATTAGAGGACATATACTGTATAAACTATTAGAGGAGAGATATAGTGTATATACTATTAGAGGATATATACTGTATATTCTATTAAAGGGTGAATCTGGTAAATATCATCATTCAGTGATCAAATTTTTTTTATTAAAAACAATAACAATGTCTTCCTTCAAAAAAAATGTCATTTTAAGAACGTTCGTTCTTTCATTTGATGAATGTACAAAGATTTTTCGTCTGAATATTCTCGTCTGAAAATTGATAGGTGTGGCCAGCATGAGGCTCATTACACACCTATGCAGTTTGCTTTTCATCTGTTTCTGGAGTGCTTTTTGCTGTGCGTTTAGATTTTTGTGCACGTGATTTTACTGCGATTTGCATTTTTGTATTTTTTTGGCCAATTTGTTGTTGGGCAGATTAAAAAACACAAATTGCTGCAAAAACGACATGCTTTTCTGCAGCTTCTCTATTGAAGTATATTGAACCAAAAAGCACCGTTTTGCGTGAACGTGTCCCATAGGAAACCATTTGAATGAACTGTAGTGTGTTTCTGCAAAAAGCACCTTCATAGTACAAAAAAAGCAGATAATCACTACTGTAAGGGGTTAATTCTTTTTAGTGTAGAACTGTGAAAGTAATATTTGCAGTAGCGATTATTTGCTCTTTTTTTACTATAAAGGGCTCATTTTAGTTTTTTTTAACCCCATTATGTTACTGGCCGATTAATCGATTATGAAAATAGTAATCGATTAATTTCATAATCGATTAGTTGTCGATTAATCGATTAGTTGTTTCAGCCCTACTTGAGGCCCTGTTAGGATGGGTGTGTAAAAGGGGGTTCTTGGCTGGTGGTTCTGAATCCCACGATTTGCCCCTTGGATGCTGGACGCTGTATTAACTGGCTTACTACCCAGCAGAGAAGTGGAAACCTTGGGCCTGGAGGAACAAATACAACCAATTAGCCCCTTTGTCTTAGATGCAGCTATCTATAGGCTAAGGTCCATGAAGAGAAACTCATGACATGTTGCTGCAGTGATTGATGGATACAGAAAAGGTAGATGATCCTAAAGGAAAGATTTTTTTATTTTTTGTGACAGACTTTTTTACATCTTCTATCATCAGCTTACTTTGAAGCTATCACTACTTGGCCCCATTATGTCTCAGAACCAGTGGCGTCGCTAGGGGGTGGCTTTTGGGGCTATAGCCCCGAATCTGGGGCCCATAGCCCCGAGTCTCTGCAGGGGTCCCCAAGGGGAGGGGAGGCTCTCTGGGGACCCTGATGTAAGTTGGGGGCTCTCTGGGGATCCTGATTTAAGGGGGAGGCTCTCTGGGGACCCTGATTTAAGGGGGAGGCTCTCTTGGGACCCCGATTTAAGGGTCAGGCTCTCTGGGGACCCTGATGTAAGGGGGGCTCTCTGGGGATATATATATACACACACACACACACGTATATTATATACATGTGTATGCCCGCCCAAGCGTATGACTTTACTACGCTGTCATGGGCTCTAGCCCCAGATCTTTTGTAGACCTAGCAACGCCCCTGCTCAGAACAATAAAAAAAAGTTGGTGATTGGTCAGTGACTAGGGTTACTGCTTTGATCGATGTCTGAGTGGTGACAAGAATGTCCATTAAGTGCCGGTTCACACACAGGCAGCACGACTTTGGAAGGCGATCTGCACACAACTTCAGCGGCGGCTTGCAAAATGACATCTCTATAGAGGTCAATGCAAGTCGCCCTGAAGTCGTCCCAAAGTGGTACAGGAACCTTGTAGCGACTTGAGTTGCTCCTATTAGAATGGTTCCATAGTACAGAACGGAGCGTGACTTGTCAGGTGGTTAAGTCACCTGACAAGTCGCCCCTGTGTGAACCGGTACTCAGGATCACCAACCCAACATAATGTATCTTATTAGTACTGGCCCAGGGGCATTTGCCCCACGCCTCCGGCTCAGTCCTCCCAATCACTACCCAGAGGATTCCTATGGCAGAAGTGAAACTGAAGTGCCACCCATGGCCCAAAGGCTTCACCCAATGTTTGAGCTAGGGCTGGTCTGCCCCTAGTAAAATAAATGGATTCCTCAAAAATAGCCCTTCTCCCACTCCTCTGTTGTCTCAGAGAGACAAGTGACTCCTTGTTTTTGAAAGGGCAGTTTGTTTTCCCATATGTGAAATTCCACCTCAGTTGCAGGCTATATTGAGCTAATAATACTCTCCACTAAATGCAGCAACTGAAAGCTCGCTCAGTTTACCTACAACCCAACTCCAAGAAATAGAAAAATAATCTACCCTTAGAGTGGGGCCCCCCACGCCACAGGGGTTAAAAGCTAATTATAATAAGAACCAGTGGCGGGCGCTTCATTAGGGGTGCAGGGGCGCCGCCCCCTAATCCATGCATCCGGCCCCTAATCTACATGCAGGGCGCCGGACGCATGGATTTCAATTTGTTTTTGTTTTTTTAAGTACATGAATAGAGCCTGAGGCTCTAATTGGCTTCAAAAAGGGTGGGCTCGAGGTGCAGAGCACTGGGCCCTGAGCCCAGTGCTAATATTCGCTATTGTCTTCCTGCTTCTTCTCCCAGCCAATCAGGAGGCAGGTATTAAGACCCAATTGGCCGAGAGGAGAAGCGACTGTATTACCGGTACAGAGGAGGATTACGGGGACTTTCCCGGAGATGACCATCCTCAATGGAGCGATCACTCTGCTCTGAGTCACCACCAACACATAAGCCAGAGTCCGACCGCGTGAGAACCACCCACCAACCGACCCATACACTCATCGTACGACTCACCCACCGATAGGGGGATGATCAGTGCAGAGGAGTTCTAATAATGTGACCTCCGGGATAACCGGACAGGCATCTGATAAGAGTGGAGATGTGATGATGGGACGGGGATCATCAGTGGTTCTGAATCCGATAACGGGACAGGGATGTAATTACTGGAAGCTGATAAGAGCATAGCGATTTGATAACGGGACAGGGATGAGGACTATGAGATCTGATAGGAGGTCAGTGATGTGATCTGACAATTGCACATGGAGAGTATAAGAGATCCAAACAAATGGAGCACCAGCCGCCACTGATAATAACTAAAATAGAGCAAAAGAAGGAAGTGCACTGGATTGCACAGAACATCAAATTATTTATTAATTAAATACACTTAGACTGGCCATACAGGCATAGATTTCTCTCAATCAGCCTGAGGGATGAATGAGATCAATCTAGAATTAGACCAGGGCATTTTCCGGCCCCCGAAACCACATCCGGCCCTTTGGTGGTCCCTGTTCAGCCAGCATTGGGTAAATCGGAAATTACAAATCAAATGTCAATGCATGTATGCCATGCACAGAATACAACTGCATAGCTTTTATTTTGAAGGAGACTATTTTTTTTTCAATTTACATATGTGCGTGTGTGCCTACGCACCTTCACAGTAATTTGTTGGAGAACAGATGTCTACAAGAGATGGTGGCGGCTAAACTTCCTCCCTTTCCCTCCCAAAGCGTGTGACACTTCTCCATGGCTGTGGAGTAGAAGTGTTGGTTGCTTGGATCTAGGCCAGCCAGTCAAGAAGATGGCAGCGGCTGTGCTTCCGGACTTGTTGTCTCCAAGAACTCAGTGGTTGCACTTTGGCCCATTCCGAGTGTCTTTGGCCATATAGGAGTGTCTATTGTATCCTGACAGATGGCACCTGCTGCTGTCAGAATTCACAAACAGTGACTGCATCTGGTTGGACGCAGTCGCTGTTTGGCTGACACTTTTGCATCCTGCTCCTTGCTGTTTCAATCGAAGCTTGCCATGTTTGGTGGTGACGGCAAGGCCACCCATGTTTAAAATTTTGGTCAACTCAGGAGCGAGATTCAGCCCAATTAGGCATATATGGCAGGCCTAAAGTGGTTCTAAAGGCACAAGGCTTTTTACCTTGCATGAAGGTAAAAAACCTTCTGTATGCAGCAGCCCCCCTAATACTTTCCTAAGCCTCCTCTTGATACAGCGATGTCCATGAGAGCCTTGGCTCTCTGGGGGCTCGCACTCCTGATTGGCTTTTGGCAGCAGTGGGTCCCACTGCTGTCAATCACAGCCAATAAGCCAATCATGAGACAGAGGGGGCGGGGCTGAGCCATGGCTCTGTGTGTGTCAGGATATCCTGCTCATCAGTCCTGCCTACTTAGGCCGTCCAGGCCAGATGATCTCTGCCTTCGCCTTGGTCAACATCACAAAGACTATCTCCTGCGTTTCTGTTAAAGACTTGCTTGGCTGACATTCCTCTAGATCCTGCTTGCTGTTCCACTACGCTGTTCCCTGGCTTCCTGACTTTCTGGCTCGTCTGACTATCCGTTCCGGTTATTGAACTTTGGCTATGTTTTGACTACATTTGTTCTATTTACTTTTATTATTAAAGTGTGATTTAACTGTACTTCTGGACACACAGAGCTGTGGCTTGGGAGTGCACCTGCTTGGGTGCCCCAGAGCAAGCTGCTTGCTGTAGGGGCACCCGGCAGGAGGGAGGGACCAGGAGCAGGACCCGAGAAGAGGAGGATCTGAGCTGCTCTGTGCAAAACCACTGCACACAGCAGGTAAGTATAACATGTTTGTTATCTTTAAAAAAAAAAGACTTTAATATCGCTTTAACAGTGGGGTAATAAAGAGGATTCACTCATTTTATCATTTCATGGGCCTAATTGGGCTGACTGTGCCTTTCATTTATTTTCACCTGGCCATCCTGCCAGTAAGACACATCCTGTCCTACAGTGAGAATGCCTACTTACTGTACTGTATAAATGGAGCAGCAATGTTGCCACCTCAATGGAGCAGCAGTGATGCCACCCTGGAACAGGACTACAAATCACCTCCCTCTCTCCCAATTTCCACAACATAGGTGGGATTTTTTTAGTCTCCAGAGCTAGCTGGGAGTAATACTAACTGATAACAGTCAGTAGAGGCAAAGCGTACTGTAAGTTATCAGCTGACAAGATTTCTGGCAGGATCCACAGGTATTTTTTGCATTTATTGAACAGGTATATAAAACTGTTTTAATGGTATATTTGACCTCTTAAGAACCACCTGCCTGCAATGTACTATGGATGGGTGGCCCGTGCAGGAAAAGTGATGTACTGGTACGTCGCTGCCTGCTTCCGGGTTTAGGGCGTGATTGTACACAGCGGGAGTCTGTTAGCAGATCCCGGCCAATGATTTATGGACAGTACCTGCTGATCAGCTGTGTCCAATCACAGCCCAGTACCCTGTGTTGGCTCTGTACAGAAGGAACAATCTCTCTGTTTTTTTGGACCCTGTAGGGTCAATATACAAAGAGATCTTTAGTAAATATCAGCACGCATTACACATAGTTAGGCACACATTTAACCCCTTGATCAACCTAGATGTTAACCCCTTCCCAGCCAGTGTCATTAGTACAGTGACAGTGTATAGTATTAGCACTGATCACTGAATTTGTGTCACTGGTGATGTCAGTGTCAGTTAGTCAGTTCCCCTCAGTATCAGTTACCATTAGATTTCCCGCCGCACTATCGTAGTCCAATTATAAGTCTCTGATCACCGCCATTAATAGTATATACAATATATACTCGAATATAAGCCGACTTTTCCAGCACATTTTTTATGCTGAAAAAGCCCTCCTCGGCTTATACTCGAGTGAGGTTGCAGCTTCACTGTGCTCATCTGCAGCCGTAACTTTGATAACTAAAACAACGGGTGTCTCCCGCTGTGTCATGCAGTCTGTTCGGCGGCCGTCCATTGTAACAAAGCCCCGCCTCCTACTTGTCCGTGTTAGACGGAACACTGAACACTGATACAATGCTGGGAAACTGAATCAGTGTTCCGCCTATCATGGGCGAGGAGGAGGCGGGGCTTTGTTACAGTAGACGGCCGCCGATGGGCACAATGAGGCTGCATATGGGCACTGATGATACAGGTGGGCACAGTGAGGCTGCAGATGGGCACAGTGAGGCTGCGGATGGGCACAGTGAGGCTGCAGATGGGCATTGTTTACCCAGTAGCTGCTGCATTTCCCACCCTAGGCTTATACTCGAGTCAATAAGTTTTCCCAGTTTTTTGTGGAAAATTTAGGTGCCCCGGCTTATGTTCGGGTCGGCTTATACTCGGGTATATATGGTAAATGAAAAATCCAATATACAGTGCCTTGAAAAAGTATTCACACCCCTTGAAATTTTCCACATTTTGTCATGTTACAACCAAAAACGTAAATATATTTTATTGGGATTTTATGTGATAGACCAACACAAAGTGGCACAAAATTGTGAAGAAAAATGAAAAATGATATTCAACATTATTATACACAAATAAATATGTGAAAAGTGTGGTGTGCATGTGTATTCAGCCCCCCTGAGTCAATACTTTGTAGAACCACCTTTCACTATAATTACAGCTTCAAGTCTTTTTGGGGATGTCTCTACCAGCTTTGTACATCTAGAGAGTGCCATTTTTGCCCATTCTTCTTTGCAAAATAGCTCAAGCTCTGTCTGATTGGATGGAGAGTGTCTGTGAACAGCAATTTTCAAACCTTGCCACAGATTCTCAATTGGATTTAGGTCTGGACTTTGACCTGGCCATTCCAACACATGAATATGCTTTGACCTAAACCATTACATTGTAGCTCTGGCTGTATGTTTAGGATCGTTGTCCTGCTGGAAGGTGAACCCAAAGGCCAGATTTGTGAATTGCACAACTAATAGTTGTCCCGTGGACAGATTCTCCTACCTGAGCTGTGGCTCTCTGCAGCTCCTCCAGAGTTACCATGGGCCTCTTGGCTGCTTCTCTGATTAATGCTCTCCTTGCCCAGCCTGTCAGTTTAGGTGGATGGCCATGTCTTGGTTACTTTGCAGTTGTGCCATACGCTTTCCATTTTCGGATGATGGATTAAACAGTGCTCCGTGATATGTTCAAAACTTGGGATATTTTTTCTTAACCTAACCCTGCTTTAAACTTCTCCATAACTTTATCCCTGACCTGTCTGTTGTGTTCCTTGGCCTTCATGATGCTGTTTGTTTACTAAGGTTCTCTAACAACCCTTTGAGGGCTTCACAGAATAGCTGTATTTATACTGAGATTAAGTTACACACAGGTGGGCTCTATTTACTAATTAGGTGACTTCTGAAGGCAATTGGTTCCACTAGATTTTAGTTAGAGGTATCAGGGTAAAGGGGGCTGAATACAAATGCACACCCCAGTTTTCAGATATTTATTTGTAAAAAAAATGTTGAAAACCATTTATCATTTCCCTTTCACTTCACAATTATGTGCCACTTTGTGTTGGTCTATCATATAAAATCCCCATAAAATACATTTACGTTTTTGGTTGTAACATAACAAAATGTGGAAAATTTCAAGGGGTAGGAATACTTTTTCAAGGCACTGTATATACCATAGTTGGTAGACGCTATAATTTTCAAGCAAACCAATAAATATACACTTATTGAGATTTTGTTTTATCAAAGACATGCAGTAAAATACATTTTGGCCAAAATTTCTGAAGAAATTTTATTTTTTTATTGGATATGTTTTATAGCAGAAAGTAAAAAATATTGATTTTTTTTTTTAAATTTTCGGTCTTTTTTTTTTGTTTTGTTTATATAATAAACAATAAAAAACACAGTGGTGATCAAATACCAATAAAAGAAAGCTCTATTTGTGTTGGAAAAAAATATATAAAGTTAATTTGGGTACAATGCAATTGCCAGTTAAAGTAGTGCAGTGTTAAATAGCCCTGGTCATGAATTGGGTAAAACCTTCTGGAGCTGAAGTAGTTAATAGTCCAAACAGGAACAAATAACATTGTTAGGCTGGCCATACATGGTCGAATTTCGAAAGAATTTTGTTTTGAAAATCAGAAAATGTGTGCGCTTTGTGATCCGATGGTGCCACCACGGATTTCGAAATTCGGCCAACCAAGTCTTCAGTTTCAACTCATGTTGCTACAGAAAAGAATTTTCGTGGCTGGGAATCTTCTTTTCCTTCCGGGAATTTTCTTTTCTTGCACATGCACATATCTTTTCCGATTACATTTCTCGTACGATTCTCCCATCATTGATTAGAAAATGGTTAGTTTTTCAAAAAATTTCCAACATGTCTGATTACTCAAATTTGATTGGCGCATAAAAATCGGCTGTTGCTGCAGCCCACTAATGGTGCAAAATACGAATGAAAATTCTTAGATAAGATTTTCGAAAAAAAAAAATTCTTTTCGAAATTCGACCCATGTATGTCCTGCCTTAGGGTTTATACATACTTTAAATAATATGCTATGTTTATTGGTCTTTTAATGCTGAAATAGTTATTTTTAAGCTCTACTAAAATAATAAAAGGGGATTGGAACTCAGCATTAATAATAGATAACAGTCAGAATTACAGGTTCAATCTGATGACAAACAGTTATTCAATATGTGCTTTTTATACATAGCTACTTACTGTGCAGACAACTTTGGAGCCAGCCTGATTACCTTGGGAACGATCAAGAGATTAGCTCTACATTTTGAACTCAAACAAGATGGAGACCACTGGGGCCTAATTTAAAATGACAAAACCCTAAACCCTCCTGTTTTGGCCATGTAGCATAGATAAGCAGTTTAGTTTCACATATACAAACTAATAATAACATTTCAGCTTACCGGCCCGCTTCCTGAATTTTTCTATATCCACATTTGGTGGTCTTGTAGGTTTTTGAGGTGGAGGACCTAATTTGGCTAGAGATGGAAATGGCTTTCGTCTTGGTTCGTTGGGATCTTTTGATACTTCTAAATTGTCCGGGACAGATGATGTTCTAGGATGTTTTAGTCCGAAAGGTAAGGAACTGTTACCATTTTGGTTAGTTTTCATTTGAAAATCTTTGGCTATGGAGCTAGGTTTTGGGCTGTCATTTGGCTCCTCTGTGCTTTTATTTAGAAACGGGCTTTGGAGTTGTTTAATACCAGTAGGCCTTAATGGTACTCCATGGAAAGGTTGCGAGGAAGGACTTCCAGACATGTTTTCTTCTGTTGATTCCTTTACCTGTTTTATAGGCTTCTTGTCCGGGGAACCCGAAAATGTCTTCGCTACCAAGTTGTGTTTGTTGTAACTGTTCTCACTTGGGGATCCGCCCACGTTAATGGGAGGTTTCGCCCCAAATGGTGGCTTCTTTTGAAACGGAGGTTTGGACTCATTTTCTGAAGTATAATTAACTGATTTAAGTTGCGATGGTTTTGGGAAAGGTGGCTTTTCCTCAGTTCCCTTTGGCTCTGGTGAAAAGGTTGGCTTGAGTCCACCAAACTTAGCCTCCTGTGAAGCATTATTAACAGACACAAAAGGTTTGTTAGCTATAGGTTTTGGAAATGGGAACTTTGGTTCTTCTGTCTGTTGGCTGGGGGTTTTAAATCCAGATGGTTTTGGAAATGTAGTTCTCTCCTCCCTTGCTTGGAAGATTGTGTTAGAAGAGACGGGAGTCCTGTTGATGCCTCCAACTGGTTTTACAAGTGGTGGTTTGACTTCATTTGCCGGAGCTTTTGGTGCCAGTACAGGTTTTGGAACTGCTGGTTTCTTAGGTGTTAATCCTGGTGGAGTGTTGCCCGGTGACTCAAATCCTTTTCTTCTTTCTTGAAATGATCTTAAAGCAGTTGGCCCTGGGGAATTCTCTGCCTCCTCCATGGGACTGGGAACTCCACTGAACATAGCTGCAATCGACTTCACATTTGTGCTTTTCTCCTGCAAGCCGAAAGGAAGAAAAGAGCTCAAGTGAAAGGTTTCACATAGCACAAGCACACACACACAGCTCTTTCAAAGGCTTCCTGAGCTGAGGCTTGCAACAGAGCTGATTGGTAGAATGTATTTTACAAGTATCTTCCTGTATGGCTAAATAATGCTGCTTTCTTACTTAGTTTAGTTTACTTTAGTTTTTCTTTTTATATAACATAAACATATCTCTTTAGCAACTTTCTTTACTTATAACAGGTGCATATACACTTTGGACTACTTGAAAGACACATATGCACTTTCATGTACACAAAATTATCTTTATTGTTTCAAACTACATAGGCATTTTACATCTGATCTATTTACTTATGTTGTATTGAAGTACAGGTACTCCTCACTTAACGACCAGGTTCCGTTCCAACGACCAGGTCATTAAACGAATTGGTTGTTAAACGAGGAGCCACAAGAAATCAATATTTTAAGCATTCTTAACTACTGTACTGTACTGTATTGTGAAAAAAAAGGTCTAAACACAAAACTCCAGCTCAAAAAAGATGTTTTAATTTGCATAAGTACAGCACACAAATGAAAATTCTGTACTGTACAATGCAATGATGTACAATGTGTCATTCAGATGGGGAGAGCTGGTCGTAAATTCCGAGCAGTGGTTAAACAGGTATGTCGTTAAACGAGGAGTATCTGTAGTATTAAAGCCTCCACTATTTTACCAGTACAATATCCGTGCCCATAAAGGAGGCATAACACAATTCATTTTTTATTTTTTTTTGTTTACAAACTTTTTTTATTTGGTACAAAGAAATAGTACAAAAAGCCTATTGATATATGCCATAAAATGTACAAAGTAATTTCTACAAAAAGGAATAACAATATATATTAAGCGGTTCTTGAATAGAGTATAAATTTATATATAAATATAGCAATTCCTATTATACATTAAACTGTATATTCATATAATACTCTTCAGTGTACTTCAGTATTTGGTAGAATTATTCGGGGTAAAGAAGAGATTAGCATGATTAAACCATGGGTCCCATTTCTTTGTGTAGAATTGGTTAGTGTTTTGTAGTGTGTGGAATATTTTTTCCATTAAATTAATATTGTTAATTCTGGTTTTCAAATGTGAAAGAGGAATTGTGGGGGATTTCCAATGGTATGTTATCAACACAATGAATTTTTTAAAACTATGTCCACAGTCAATTACTAGAAAAATGTTTCCAATCTTGTGGCTCCTTTTTTCCCAGCGTTGCTCTCCCCAAAGTTCAGGGAAGAGGCGATATTGCACACTGAAAATGGCATATAATCACAGAAAAAAAATCACATGACCGGGACTATATGTCCCATCAGAGCCAATAATGCAAGTGCATTCCCACCCACAGCTGCCAATCACTCCCTTTAGAAAGAGATGGGAAGTAAGTTATTCATGGGGTTCCAAAGCCAGTGCCTGGAGCTTTAGCATGTCCGGAGTACGATGTCCAGAGTACGATGGCTCTGTGGGACCCTGCGGAATAACTGAGCCACCCTTAGAATGCAATATTTTTGGGGGGAATTTCAGAGGAATGAGAGCCGTAAAACAGAATTCAAACATCAAACCAAATAAGTGCAAACCAATACTGTCATGAGTAAACCCTCACATATACCCAGGGAAGTAACTATCCTCATGTGATACACAGAGGTAAAACAAATCCTCCTACATAAGTTGTACCTATCTGCAGCCACCTCTTCTCAACATCTGTTCAAAGTCCAGTGTTTATAAAGCTTTTCTGAGCTGTCAGAATACAGGGACTGGAAAGCTAAAATTACACACTGTATCAGTGAGGTGAGTTCTAAGAGCTGATTGGAGGGTAGGAATACACCCCCCTTCACACAGCACACAGGAACAGAGCTAAGGCTGTCAATCAGCTGGAGGTCCCTTTCCTGTCACCTTTCTTCTCTTGGTGTCAGGAAAACTTCTCAGAAGTGATTCATGCTGATAGCAAAGGAATAAAGAAACAGAAATAACTGACACTTAGCTCTTAATTGAGACAAGTACACACTATAGAGGGATATGCTTTGTTCATATTTCATGTCTGAGGTTTACAACCACTTGAAAGTTCACCTTTACAGAAAATCTGCAAGGTGAACTTACACTAGACCCCCTCCCCACCCCCCGGGTCCCGGTATACCGGAGTCCTGTGATTCCTCGCTGTGAGACACCGGGTCACCGCTTCACAGGTCCAGGGATTTGAAATCCCCATACCTCTCAGCGTGTACAGATAGGAGGCATTCTAATTGGTCAGCATCGTCACATGGGTGGCGCTGACCAATCAGAACTCGCCTAGCCCATTTAATTCATGCTGGAGGAGAGGAGAGAAAGCGAGGAGGATTTCAAATTTCAAAGTGATGTCCCGGTGTCTCACAGCAGGGGATTGCGGGACTCCGGTATACCGGGACCGGGGGGGATGGGGAGGGGGGTCCAGTGTAAGTTCACCTTACAGATTTTCTGCAAAGGTGAACTTACCCTTTATATTTTGTTTATAGCATGCCAACAAATTCAGGAGTACTGTACAATGAAAGGGTAAACATAGGGCCAGACACACCTCTGCCTCATTGTACAGTTTTGAAAGTGACAAACAGTTTTTGTCCCCTTTCCATTTCTAGCCTGCTCAGTGGACAATAATGTGGCATCATCATACTACCATATCATTGCCCAGTATGATCTTTCTGGCTATGCAGTGTGGCAGAAATGTGTGTTACCTGAGGGTAACATTCTGCCAAATCCCCCACCCAGGCTTCAGTTGCAGTGGCTGGCAAAGGAGCTTAGTAACACTGAGCCTATGATTTTACCAGTGAAAACTTGGGTCTCAATGCCGTCACCTTCATGAGTGCCACCAGAAGCAGTCGGCTTACCTTTCCTCATGGTAGGAATGCCCCTGGCTGGGGAAGGATTCTGAGATTCAGAGTCAATCCCGAGGGACATGAGCAAGGAAAACTGAGCTGCTAGGACACAGATGGGAGGGGGGAGTAGTGGGAGTAGAACTTTTAAGCAACTGTTCGAAGGGGTAGCAAGGGGAGCTGATCTACTGACAGAGGTATTTGAATTACATCAGCAATTCTTTTGTGAAATTTGAGGATGAATTACTCCTCTATGCCTACAGTTACAGAGGTCAGTGAGAGCTAGTTTTAAAACACATTTACTGCTTGTTAAGAATATGTAAATGCATCTTAAAATTAATGATGAAGATTTTTTTGTTAGGTGACAATACATGAAGAAACTGTTTGGGGGTGGGTCCTGTCCATCATTCTTTTTTTTTAATTCTTTAGTTATATTTTCGTATTACAGCCAAAAACTTAAGTGTATTTGATCATGAATGAATTTCTACTGACATGTTTCCAGTGGTCTGTATACTTCGACATTAGAAACTTAACCAATAACCGTCAGACTAATAGGAACCATATTATATTTATATAGTAAATTGTATCAAGAAAACCAGATCAAAAGGTAATGACCCAATGAGTCATCACTGAAACAGAGAAACACTAGAACCTCCAGTTTCAGGTTTGTACCTGCTTTTCTCCAGCGAAAGCTGTCTGGTGCTACTGGGTGCTGAGATCCACCCATTGTCTACTACAGCCTTTCTTAACCTTTCCAACAACAGAGCAGAGGGACCCTTGAAATAACTTTCCAGTCTCAGAGAACTCATAACTGCTCAGAACTGCTAAAAAAAATTACTATATCTACAACTCATGACGCATTCGTGTGATGGTCAGTGGGAAGGATGCTCCTTACACTTGTGGCCTTTGTGAAGAATTACCCACAGACAGATAGCTAAAAAAATTCTGTGGTGTCTATAGAAACGTATCTGAGAAGCAGAAATTGTTCCTTGCTCAAGGAACTTATAGCAACCTCTGGAGGAACCCCTAAGCTTCCATGGGATCCTGGATGAAAAACCCTGGTCTACTAGATAAGAAGCTGTAGGAAGCCCTTGTAAAAGTTTTAGGTTTTATATCTTCTGTGTCCATCTGTCCTACCTCAAGTTAAAATAAAGCACCTAAACTACTTTCAAGTGTGAACCTACTTTACTTCAAGGGAAAGTATTTGGTATTCCTGTGGACTAGAAATGTCCTAAGAGGGAATCCCACTTGTGTATGCAAGACCCCTTCAGATGGAGGCATTATAGTGTTAAGTACATCAGGACATGGTTTTAGAACTCCCACTTAGCAGAGCCTCAAGATCCCCTGTTACCCAGGTAATACAGTGTTGTGAGTGTAATTACTGCATAGTCCTGCTCATCTCACATGAGCCCCCAAAACAGGGTTATATGTATATCTCTGCAATGTCTTTAATATGTACAGTATATACTTGCCACACTAATTGACTACAATGTCTAACCAGAGGCCCCACCAATACTTAGGCTACATACAAAAAAAGAACAGGAATTCTTCTACAACAACCTTTTTTTGTCTAGGAAGTCCCAGCAGCCATGAAAGTCAGGAAAAAAGTAAAAATCAATAAAATAAGTCAAGATGGCTAAATATTCTCTCCCACAGCCACTTTGTGGAACATTGCTAACAATCTCCGCTCTTAGCCATATAGCCATAGAAAATGGGTGATTGTCACGTGTTCATCCTGACTATTTTGTCTGTGATCCATGTTATGCAGGCATATAGACAATGAGGACAATGAGCATACTTAATCGCTGTAAGCTTTTCTCTTTTTGCACAAAACCCAATAAAAATGATTGAAAAGAAAATGGCTCTTTGTGTGAACAATCTGTGTGTCAGGTTACAAGAAATATTTTCCATTTTAGTCAGCTTACATATCTGATGGATTGCAAGGGAGCTCAGCTGAATGTAAAAGCTATAACTACACCATGTGACTGCTACAGGGACCCAACAATAATAATGCCGACTAACTATATATAAAGCCAATTCATATAGCATGTTGTGGTTTTGGGACCTAGATGCTGTTAAAAATTGATGTTTTTTTTCCCCAAAACAAAGACTACCTGGGGTTATTAAAGCAATAGTAAATTTTGTAAAAAAAAAAAAAAATCAACCTTGCAAGGCAATGTCATAATGTGCTTGCATGCATTGCATACTAGCACATTATGAGAGACTTACCTTAAAACAATGCAGCAGCAAGCTGTCACCACTGGCAGGGCTGCCATCTTTACCAGGTATTCCTTCTGGGTTCACGGCCCCCAGCTGTCTCATTGGCCGAGCTGCAATGACATCACTCCCACGCATGCGCACGGGAGTCACTGTTTACGACACAGACCTCCTGAAGGAACGTTCCTTCAGAGCACATGTGCCAGTGACGTCAGTGTCTGATGCTCTGTGGAATATCTCCTAAACGGTGCACATTTAGGAGAACTACATTTTCCCTAATGGTCAGCTTTATTATAAGCTTACCTGTAGGTAAAAATGGCTGACAAGACTTTACTTTAAATCTCAAAACAAAAATGTATTAAATTGCAGCTTACCAAATCTTAGCTATGGTGGCCGCATTATTTTCTTTTTTAGGCTTTTTTTTTCTCTTTATTTAGACCTGGTGACCCAGTCAGCAAGTCTGTAATTTTTTAACTTCCTTTAACAGACCAAGCTGTCCAGACAAAGTAGCAGAGGGTTGAGACAAACCATTTAACATTGGCAGGTGTGCTTACAATGATCATCTTTTATTTATGTATGGAAAACCTTTATCCCAAAAGGAAAAAAACTGTTGCTTTACAGGGGTGTCTGTGAAGGGCGTATGGGTGCCGCCTTCCCCTATCCATCCTTTCAGGATGCTGGACGCATGAATTACATTGCAGGGTGGGTGTTTTTTTGAAGCACCTTATTACCAAAGGCTTGTTACCTTATTACCAGAGGCTTGTTTCCCCCCCCCCCCTCCTAAAAAAAAAGTACCAGTCGTCACTGTTGTTATAACTGTATATAAAGTGTTATCTGGAGTTCAGCTTCAATTTGTTAGTCAATCTAAATCTGCTAGTTCAACACTTCCTTCTCCCCAATGTCGCTGTCCAAATATGTCTGCTTACTACTTCATCCAGAATGGAGACACCTAAAGACAAGATTTGTATTACTGTCTGGATCAGCGAGTGAAATAAAGGAAGAAAAGCCCAAAAAAAAAGAAAACAAATGCAGTCACCTTAATAATTGGTAAGATGCTATATATTATATGTTTGGGTTTATTACTGCTTTAAATTAGTCTATCATTGGCCATTTTTAAAGTTTGAGGGCTGTATAGAAAACATAAAGGACTTTACAGACCGAAGTAGAAAAACTAAGGCAAGAGCCAGGACCATGGTATTTCACTGACATTAAAGAGTATGTAAACCCAAAGTTTCACATTCCTGAAATGTGCCATGTACTTGTATGAAAGACTATCCTGTTCTCTTTGAATTGTGTCCTTTGTGTGATATACCTGGTGTTTCTGCTTTCCTATTAAAAAATGACCACACTAGGCATGAGAGCACAGTGGGGTCAGTTCTGTAGCTGTGCAGGGAATTCAGCCTGCTCTCCTCCAATGATCAGACATGTTTGGACCCCCCCCCCCCCCAATCATTCACTGTATTGTTGTTTCTACTCCCCCAAGTTCTCTAAGCTCATTATGAAGCTGACAACACAGGTTTTGTGATCACTTATAAAAAAAGGAGTAGAAAAGGTTATTATAATGTTTTTTTTTTTATATCAATACACAAATGTTTTGCCTTTCATTTTTAATTTAAACTGAATAGGTTGTTTAGCCCTGGTTCACATTTGGCATGCGATATGACAAACTGCATGCCAAATCGGCGGCACTTTCCGGCAATGGCACCGCCCGAATCGGGGCGACGTCACATCTGTGGCACTGCATCCATTCCCAAAAGTAGTTTCTGTACTACTTTTGGCGACTTCCGAGTGCGATTTCCATAGACATCTGTGCAGAAACCCGCACAGATGTCTCTGAAATTCGTCCCTGAAGTCGATACTGACACGTGGGAATGAAATCTTGCGAGTTCGGCAGAACTCGCACAATTTCATTCCCGCTGTCAGTGTAACCCTAGGCTCAAGGAGAGTGTTTACATACAGTATACTTTAGGTAAAAAAAGACCACATCAGATGGCCTGGCATTGGTTGTGACCACAGCTGCTGTTTATAGTACCCCACAACATGTATTCTCATAAATATCACTCAGTACAGCCAAAGGAAACACAACTGCCACGCAATTGAATTCATTTAAAAGATGGCCTCGATTAATTAATACTTCTAAAGTACTTGTCTTTTACAGAAACTTCCCACTCAACAAGATGAAAACATGATCAGTAATGAAGTAAGAAGCTGCTTTTGGTTCCCATAATGTGCTCACTGTACACGCACACACACACACATACACACACACACACACACACACACACACACACACACACACACACACACACACATACACACATACACACACACACACACACACACACACACACACACACATCGTTGGTGTGATGACAAGTCACTGTAAACCTGAAGACGATGTGATGGTTACTGAAGCCACTTCCTGATTACACCAGACCTGAACTGGCTTCTGTAGATTTTCTTTTTTTGAAAAGCGTAAGCTACAACAATGCCTCTTAAATTAGAAAGTATTTCCCTATTCTTCCATCAGAAATCTACACAACAAGTATCTCATACAAGGATAATAGGCATAGCCAAGGTACAAATCTTCCTGCGTGACCTGCCAGCTTGCTAGAGGCTTTTGACTCTTCTTTCCTGTTTCTACCTTTGATGAGCCAACAGCACTGTAGAGCAGAGAGACATACAGAGGTGGTAGGATTTGAACTGCCAAGTCTTAAAAGGGCCAGACAAAATCCACCTTCTGAGCTTTTGCAACTTGCTGCTTCATCATGGGGGTGACCTACCATTCCCAGGCATTCTTTAAAGTAGACCTGATGGTGGATTGAGGCTGCAAGTGAGCAAGATTTTAGGACAAGCATTTTGACAATCATTATGCTGCATGCAGGGCCAGGTCAAGAAAGGAAAGGCTCTCACCTCGAGCGTTGTGTCCAAGTAAGGAATCCATGAATAGGTGCTCAAGCTCAAAGTGTTCTCTTACACTGCGGGTAACAAGAAACGATGAAAAGGTGCCGGAAACTCTGGTATCCATATCGTAAAAGTGACATAAAAGAGAGCTAATGTGTTTCGGCGAGAGCCTTAATCATAGCCATAGCGATACGGATACCAAAGTTGCCGACCTGTTCTCATCGTTTCTTGATAAAAATTGTGTACCTATAAAAAAATGGACACATTGCAGTAAAGTAAGTAAAAATTTAACAGAATCATACTAATTTAATTTAATACTAATACCATTGAGAACGTCCGCTTGATGACGAAACGCGTCTGGGTACGCACATAGTGACGCTACCACGTGACCAGGGAAGGAGGACGAGCTCCGCTTCGTGATTGCTATGCCGGCCGGCGTTTTTTACATATTTTATGCGAATTCGATCGTCTGTTTGTAAGTGTATTACTTTATTCATTAAAGTGTTCATTGAATGTATTACACTATGGTCAGTTTATCTCCTTTTTGGGTCGTATACTGTGGATCAGGATTTCCTGACTACAGCAATCAATCTCTCAGTGTGATATAGAGCCAAATGAGTGTAAAGTCTGAGAGTTGGTAAGCACACTCTACAGCTGCGGTGGTGGGATATCACCTTTCGTTTTAAGTGCACAATAGGGTGTTGGTCACGTTTGTATGTCCACACACGTTGTATAACAATACTACACTATGGCCAGCCTTCTTGTCATTTTTCTTCTTCCGGTATCAAACTGAGGGAACTACGCCTGAATTTTGACAGAGCTGATTGGTCTCTATCATAAAGGCCCTGGCTGGGTTTAAGCCATCCGCCCACTATATTTGGTGTTCTGGTAAGGGCAACTTACTATCATGACGTTTGGACTGTGAATCATTTTTTGTGTATGTTGAAGCATTTGGGTGATCCGGAGTGCCTTTTTTGCTTAAAGGGATACTTGGACTGTATTACTTAATCTACTTCAGACGTTTATGGTATATAACGTTTTTAATAATGTAAAGGACATTTCGCGCAGTTTATTTTTATTATACTAATTTAACCATGTCGCAACAAACCCTTCTTTCAATGGTCCATGGACCAAAGGTAGTAACCCTAGGCTCAACCACTGTACATGTGGGACCACACGCTCCATCTGTCCCATCACAGGGGTAAGCGGCCTGCTTTGGCATTTTGAAGTTGGTGTCAAAGGACCTTGTACCAGACCTGATGGTATGACTAAGCCCTGTGGACCTGACTTGGCATTAGTTTTTGTGCTCAACAATTCTCATCTATTGGTACTGAAATGTAACCACCAAGCTTCTTTCCTGGACTGTACTGTATTTTCTTTAATTTATCATTAGGAATGTTCCTCCTTCTGTTATGCTATGCTCTTATTTCATTACCAGGAACTATCATTCCATGGTTATGCAAATTATTGGTACAGGCTCCTGTGAAAAGTGTGACTTTAGAACCAGTGTTGTAGCTGCTGACACAGAAGGATCTATTTATAAAAAAATGGCTGTACAAATGTCACAGCATTTCCACAGCCGTCATGAATAATCCCCATAATGTGTCTGATATGCTTATTTCCTTTTATCATCAACACCATCTCGTGGCCATAATGTTGTATTTTACTGATTAAAGTATTTCTGGAAAATACTGAATTGTGGCCTCGAGATGTAGCTGGTGGTCATGGTGGTCACAATTAACATATGGACAGGTTATGGGAATTATTGGTGACGGCTGTGTGAATGCTGTGATATCTGTACAGCAATTTTTTTATAAATAGCCCCGACTCGGCTGGCCACTCGCTTAGCGGAAGTGAAAGCCCTGGGAAAGCACAGAGACTCAGATACCACCTGGTTTTTATCAGAGCTCCTAGAGGTGGAGATGTTGCATTTCAGGCGATATCCAGGTTACGGTCCTCTGATTTACCCAAACAACTCTTGTGCAGTGTTAAGGCACTGCACTCAAAAGGCATCAGGGTACTTAGAAAAATAACCAAAGAGCACAGAGAGACACCAAGAGACAAATGAAGAACACAGGCTGGGAGTGAACAGGTGCAGATAACAGGACAGGATGGAATTCTCAGGGGAAACAGACTGGTAAAGGGAAACAAGTAACAAATTAAAGAGCTAAGAGAGAGTGAACGAAGAGGGACAGACAGAGGGACATAAGGCAGGGGCACACTGGGAGCAAGGCTGGGACACACTGAGATTAAAGCTGGGACACGTTGGGAGCAGGGCTGGGACACACTAGGAGCAAGGCTGGGACACAATGAAAGCAAGGCTGGTACAAACTGTAAACAAGGCTGGGACACACTGGAAACAAGGCTGGGACACACCGGAAACAAGGCTGGGACACACCGAATACAAGGTTGGGACACACTGGAAACAAGGCTGAGACACACCAGAAACAAGGCTGCGACACACCGGACACAAGGCTGCGACACACCGGAAACAAGGCTGGGACACACCGGAAACAAGGCTGCGACACACCGGACACAAGGTTGGGACACACTGGAAATAAGGCCGGGACACACCGGAAACAAGGCTGGGACACACCGGAAACAAGGCTGGGACACACTGGAAACAAGGCTGGGATATAAGAGCAAAGCTGGGAGCAATAGAGAAATAACCAAAGAGCACAGAGAGATACCAAGAGACAAATGAGGAACACAGGCTGGGAGTGAACAGGTGCAGATAACAAGGCAGGAAGGAATTCTCAGGGAAAACTGACTAAGGAGAAACAAGTAACACATTGAAGAGCTAAGAGACAGTGAAGGAAGAGGGGCAGACAGAGGGACATAAGGCTGGGACACACTGGGAACAAGGTCGGAACACACTGGTAGAAAGGCTGGGATACAATAAAAGCAAGGCTATGACACAATGAAAGCAAGGCTGGGACACACTGGGAACAAGGCTGGGACACAATGGGAGCAAGGCTGAGATATGAGAGCAAGTCTGGGACACACTGGGAGTAAGGCTAGAACACAATGAAAGCAAGGCTGGGACACACTGGGAACAAGGCTAGAACACAATGAGAGCAAGACTGGGACACACTGGGAACAAGGCCGGGACACACTGGGAGCAAGGTTGGGATATGAGAGCAAGGCTGGGACACACTGGGAGCAAGGCTAGGACACAATGAGAGCAAGGATGGGACACAATTATAGCAAGGCTGGGACACACTGGGAGCGAGGCTGGGATACAACCAGAGCAAGGAACCTGTTGGGAGAGAAATATGTAGGCTGCCATGGCTGATGTCACCTTTTGAAAGAGCTAGTTTAGTGGTTGTCAGCTGATGCTTGGACTTCAGTGCTTGCATTCAGTGCCGTATCAATGGTCAAAATGTAAAATTGTATGTTAATTTCTGCATTGTATTTCAATTGTTTTTAGCCTACTACTATTAATCTGAACAATCTTGAAGATTGTAAACTATGTAACTTTGTGAAGATCATCCCACATTTACTTCCTTGAATTCTGTGACACGTGGTCACTATGCCCTGTGAGTAGGTACTGCTGTGTCACACATTTCAGAGAGCCTGTCTTCTGAGCTACAGAGGAGCTGGGAGAAGGAGTTCAAGGAGATGGAGTCAGTACAAAAAAATCACTTCTTGCAGGCAGCAAGGGATAGTAGTCCTTAGAACCACTTAACAATACATGGAGCTGGTTGCTGCTCATCCCAAAATATTAATTAATACATAAACCTACTGTTACCCCTTGGGAATTTCAATGCAGACAATACTGTAAATACTTGTATCATTGTAAAGTAGGAATGTGTTACAACTTCATTAATACACAATTAAAACATTAATAAAAAACTGAATTCACCAAAGAGTAGTAAGGATGAATAGTGGCGCTAACCCCCAGATAGTGGGGAGATACCAGACACTTCTGGGGGTTAGCGCCACTATTCATCCTTACTACTCTTTGGTGAACTCAGTTTTTTATTTACCTTATTATTTAAGTGGCAGCTTCGATAGGGCCTTGATATTTAAATCTCAGCGCAGAGGTGGGAATACAGGCTTGGGCGACGCTTTCTTTGGACCTGTATACCTTCAGTTTTATTTTACAATTAAAACATTACACTTTAAAAACAAATTCAAGCCATGATGTGCCCCTTATTCTATACATTTATACCCCTATTCGAGGCGTGCGCATATTATTAATCCTAAACTAGAATTCCCCCAAAGGCGAAACCTGCCAAGGAAAATTCCCCTACACGTTTTAATTGCTTCAAGCAAAATCTTTTTCAGGGGATGAAAAAGAGGTATAACAAAGTATACAACAACCGAGGTCCTTAAAGATCAGGTGTAGTTCTCCAGGAATTGTCCCTCGTGGGGCCAGGGATGCACATCATGGGCCCCACGAGGGACCACACAGACATACTATCACCAAGGGAAGAGGAGCCATTTGGTTAGAGCCAAGTCAATGAACTGAAATATAAAAAAACACTTATTTCCCACCATCAAACAATTGCACTCAGGGAGTTTTGCGGTCTTTAGAAGTGCATCAAGTCAACTTGACAAAATTTATTGGATATATGGCCTGTACCTTTAAACTTTAATGAGAAATTATGCCCATAAGGGGCTAGAAATTCCCAAATGCAATCCCCCATAGGGGCCAAGCCAAGGTTCACACCGCACAGAATCAACCCACTTATACTAACAAGGTTAAAGACGGCATACTCAGAGCTACACCACCCAGTCACATCTCTGGACTGGCTGGTGTTCACATCACATTTCCTATTGACCGGTGACTCTATGAGC
The DNA here is from genome assembly GCA_037952925.1 of Lithobates clamitans. NCBI lineage: Eukaryota > Metazoa > Chordata > Amphibia > Anura > Ranidae > Lithobates > Lithobates clamitans. The sequence goes on along the minus strand of JBBGZY010000453.1, from coordinate 3,305,446 downwards.
ATGAGCTCTATGAGCATTACTCTGGGTGATACATTTCTAATTGGCAGAATTAGATTGGCAGGATTCACCTTTGGAGAAATTCTAGTTTTATTAATTTAGATTAATTATACGTGACTGCCTTTGCATTGTTAGTACAATGCTGATGTATCAAAATGTAAGTGTATGCTGTGACCATCGATCTTCATTTGCTTTAGGTGCATGACTCAAAAGTAATGAAGACAGCCACAGCCAAATAAATAGAGCTTTTAAAAGAAGCCCCTGATTTTGCTCATGACAGGTGTACTTTAATGGTCAATTTACAAATCCTCACCCGTGGCCCCCGTCTTTGTGTACATTATCCCCTGTCCTTACTGTCCTGCTATAGACTCACTAAAGGGCACCAAGTAACTGTCCTGGATGGCACAGGGGATCAAGAAATCTACAGGATATTTGCAGGTAAACTTTATATATGTGTCTCTGGATTTGATCGTGTGACCTAAGCTGATGTCAAATACAGGGGACACTTGGAGAAGTGTCAAGGTACAGAAGTAGTGACTTGTGACTTAAACGTTTTTTACTTCCATTCATCCTCATATACCCTTTTGGCCAAGCTCTGGGGCTGCAACCAACCTCTGTGTTTTTGGACACTTGTACACAAGTACATTTATGTTTTTATTTATTTATTTATTCTTTTAATTTTCAGAGTTTACGTACATTTCTGTTTTGCCCATGCAGTTCAAAGCCACAGGTTCAGGTCGCTGGTGGACCCTCCAGTTAGTAATACATACCTAACTTCTTCTTTCCTGCATCTTCCACCAGACATAAGGAGGAAACCTTGGGTTAGCCCAATGTTGTAATTTGGAGCCTAAACAGGAATGATAATGCTGGGTACCTGAGTGACCAATCCCTAAGCTTATAGGATGAAGGAGAGTAATGCCGGGTACACACGAGCAGACTTTACGGCAGACTTTGCCCGGCGGACTTTTCCACGGACTTTACGACGGACTTTCTGAATGAACGGACTTGCCTACACACAATCCACCAAAGTCCGTCGAATTCCTACGTGATAACGTACGACCGGACTAAAACAAGGAAGTTCATAGCCAGTAGCCAATAGCTGCCCTAGCGTGGCTTTTTGTCCGTCGAACTAGCATACAGACGAGCGGACTCGATTTCGACGGATTGATTTAAAACATGTTTCAAATCTAAGTCCGTCCAACTTTTGAGAAAACAAAGTCCGCTGGAGCCCACACACGATCGAATTGTCTGTCGAAATCCCGTCCGCCGGGCAAAGTCTGCCGTAAAGTCCGCTCGTGTGTACGCGGCATTAGTTATATGCGGCCCATACTCAGAAGTCCCTAGTGTTGTTCTTCAGTCCTGGTGGCCAAATGGAGCTATGGGGTAAGCAAAGGCAAGGTATTACCTCTCATAGGGCTGCAAATAAAGGCAACCTGTTGCTTTGCTCTGCATACCTGTCCTCACATGAATACCAGGACCATCTTAGATCCTTGCATGTTTCTGAACTCTTTAAAACAGATAAGTAAAGGTTCGGCCGTCCTACAGAGGTATTTTCCAACAACGTGAAACTAAAACAGAAGAGAGCACAAAGGGGTTTTATCTAACTGATTATTTCTGTGGCGCTTACTGCTAGGCAGAACTTGCTGTATATTTTTCAAAGTTTAAAACAGTTTACAGGTTCACTTTACATGTTCTTAGAAGCAAGTCTCTCTCACATCATCTTTACAGGAAGCGAAAGAAGATACATGAGTATGGCAGCGTCTCTCTGCACCCTCGTTATCAAGGATATTGCTTCCTCAATGTGTCAGTGTATATTCTAAAATGGCAAGTGCATTTCCTTAGAAACATGAATACAAAATCAAGCATATCATACAAGCGCAGCCGGTCACAGAAAGGAAGTCATTACATGGATTATAGTGTTTAAAAGTAAATAATGAAAGTACCAAATATGTCCTCTTAAAGCAGACCTTTGGTCCAAAAGAGAGTTTTCCTTCCAGCAACCCCTTTATCCTCCACAATCTGAAATGGGATTTTTCTTTTCCTTGTTTACATTCTTTAATTTTTTTTCTTTTACTGCGGCCCCACCTCCTGCGGTGATTTTCACCTAGAAGAGAACGATGTATACCTGTTCCTGTCATTTTAATCATTTCCCTATTGGGATTAGTAAAGCATTCTGAATCTGATTATCCCAAGAGTCGGCACGAGTAAGGACTAAGATTGGATGGTGGGTGGTCCTGGCACAGGTCATCGGTGGCCTGTCAGCCTGTATCCCAAAGACGTCAGAGGGAAAGATTGTGCCATGGTACTAGGACCTGAGCAGGGGATTGCAGCAGGACAATGATGGATATGCTGGGCAAATGAGTATCTGATTAATGACAATTCATTGTAGCACCCTCTGAGGTGGGTGCTAGGAAAGTTAGATAAGTGTCAGTGTATGTTTTTTTATAGGTAAATTTAGTTGCCACACTGTAGTCAGTGTGGCTGTAATTTTGGTTAAAGTAAAAGCATAGTTTGGCTCACTGTACTCAGTGAGCTGTAATTGTTTAGTTAGGTCTGCTCTGTGTGCTCTGCTGCTGCCAGTCTGCCTGATAGCTCCCTCTGTAAGCAGGTAACTTGAGAAGTTTCTGGATGATAGGTGTGGAGTTATGCAGATGGCAGGATAAATATTGATGCAGCCCTGGCCTATCCCAGCGAGGCTGACTCTGATGACATTCTGGGAGAGTGCATATATTCTGGGAGCACACAGAGCTCTGGGTCTTGTCCCATAGTGGAGGAGTCCAGCATCACTTGTAAAATAGGAAAGGGGCATCTATCTTTCCTTGGCTCTTGTGAGTACATACATTGCAAGATCTTGGGGACCTTGTGCTCTAGCTACCCCTCTGGTGCCCTATTATCTGGTGCCCTATTATAGTCAGCTGTGGGTCTATTAACATGATAGGGAACACCCCACGTACATTTACTGTGGCAGGGTGTCCGCTCTGTGCAGAATCACCTGCCTGTAAGTGATTCTGCACTTCTGGGTCTGAGGCGTGCCACCGGCGACCCACTCCCGCTGTGATTGGACACAGCAGGAGCCAATTAGCATGTCCGGCAGATGCGATGTTCGCTAGGACCCGCCGATCGTTCAAGGCACAGGCAGAAGTAAACAAGGCAAATCGCTGTTCTGTGACAAGGGAAGGTAGGGAACCTGTGTTTCTGCTAAGCAGAAGCACAGGAGGGGTGTGTATATGAGGGATGTGTATATGAGGGATGTGTATATGAGGGATGTGTATATGAGGGAGGTGTATATGAGGGATTTGTATAGGAGATGTGTGTATATGAGGGTGTGTATAAGAGGGGTGTGTATATGAGGGGTGTGTATTTGAGGGTGTGTATATGTATATGCTAAGCAGAAACACAGATCCCTGCCTCCCCACAGTACAAGCACCCCCCCCCCCCCCGATAGCAAGCACTCCCTAGAAACACATTTAGCCCTGATGATGTTAACCACTTCCCTGTCAGTGTCATTAGTACAGTGACTGTGCATATTTTTTTTAGCACCGATCACTATTGGTGTCACTGGTCCCCAAAAAGTGTCAGTTAGGTGTCCGATTTATCCACCGCAATATCGTAGTCCCGCTGTAAGTTGCTGATCGCTGCCATTACTAGTAAAAAAACACACACACACACACACATATATATATATATATTTCTTATAGTTTGTAGACACTATAACTTTTAAGCAAATCAATCAATATATGCTTATTGGTATTTTTTTTACCAAAAAATATGTAGCAGAATAAATATTGGCCTAAATTGATGAAGAAATTTGAATTTTTACATGTTTTTATTGGGTATGTTTTATAGCAAAATGTAAAAAATATTGGTTTTTTTTCAAAATTGTCGGACTTTTAATGTTTATAGTGCAGAAGTGATCAAAAACCACCAAAAAAAAGCTCTATTCGTGGCAAAAAAAGGACATACATTTTATTTGTGTACACCGTTGCATGACAGCGTAATTGTCATTTAAAGTAACGCAGTGTCGTATCGCAAAAAATGGCCTGGTCATTAAGTGGGTAAACCTTCCAGAGCTTAAAGCAGAGCGCCGCCGAAAGAAAATTTTTTAAAAGTCAGCAGCTACAAATACTGCAGCTGCTGACTTTTAAAACATGGACACTTACCTGTCCAGGGCGCCCGCGATGTCGGCACCCGAGGCCGAAGCGTCTCTCCGTCCTCGGGTGCTGCCGCCTCCATCTTCGGTAAGGGAATCAGGAAATGAAGCCGTGCGGCTTCACTTCCCGGTTCCCTACTGCGCATGCGCGAGTCGCGCCGCGCAATACGAATGCTCCCTGCTGCCTCTGGGACCCGTGTGTTTCCCAGCAGGCAGCGGGAGGGAGCAGGAAGTGGCGTAAATAACCGCAGATTCTGCGGCTATTTATGCCGGAAGTGGGTACAGATACCTGTAATATACAGGTATCTGTACCCCCCTCCCCCCTGAAAGGTGCCAACTGTGTCACCGGAGGGGGGGAGGAATCTGATGAGTGGAAGTTCCACTTTTGGGTGGAACTCCACTTTAAGTAGTTAAAGGATACACTGGCTGGTGCACTGAAGAGCTCTGTCCAGACATTCTCCTACTTAATGGGACTTTGTTCTAACGGCTCTACTTCTCCTTAAGCTGAAATCTACGCTTTGTTACAAGCCCGGACTTCATCATAGCTTGTCCTAAAGGAAAACCAAGTCCTTAGTTGTACATAGTTCTTATCTTTGGAGTATCCCACCACTTCCCTCATCTCTATCCAATTTCTCCACAACTTAAAAAACAAGACTGGTCCTTGGAGAAAGAGTGAATGAACATGCTGCCTGGCTGCAGGGCAGAAGTTTGGGAAGACCTGGACAGAAACCTTGCGGCTCCTTCAGAAGTAACGCTACACCAGGGTAATAGTAAGAAGGGAGGAAAAAATATGGGCGTAGTGGTGGGGGGGGGGCAAGGTGATGAGACTGGATTTCCTTTTCATTATTTTTGCCTGGTTTTCTTGTAGTTCCATCCTGTATATATGTTTGTGCCTTCCCCTTTATCCACACTATGCTGGCGGACTGCTCAGAGCACGGAACTTCCCACAGAATTAAAGGACTTATATTTCATTTTTTTTATTTACTTAGTTCTCATAACTCAAGTTACAATATGCCAAAGAAGAGTGGCCCTAGAGAATTTTTTATTTTAAATTCAGCACAAGCGTGGCAGTTGCAGATCTGGACGCAGCAGGAAAGGCTGTAGAGAGTTGTACCGTGTGGCCATTTTAGATATTAGGACCGTTTCTGTAATAAAAGGGAAAGCATCGTGTTTTTGTATATACTTTCTTTATTTCATCCTAGATGAAAAAATTGCATTTAAAAAAAAATCCTTTTGCATAGCACCTAAAAGCAAATAGCCACTGCTCCCTCTTAAAGTGTTTGTGACCTCAACACTTCATATTCCTGATATGTGCCTGCTGTACCATGTACTTGTATGATAAAGTATCCTGTTCTGTTTGCATTGCTTCCTTTGTGTGAAGTCCCTGGTGTTCCTGCTAGTTCCCTTGCTTTCCTATTAAAAACTGACCACACCAAGCAGGAGAGCACGCCGTGGTCAGTTCTCTAACTATGCAGGGATCTCATTATACTCTTCTCTAATGATCAGACTTGTCCTGACATACCCCTGCTGCACAGCCATTTAACGGGAAGCTCATGTGTGCTGCTGCTTCTCCTCCCCCCAGCTCTTATGCAGCTGGGAACAGAGGTAATGTGACCACTTAAGGCATTTATAATAATTTTTTTTATATCTGTACAAAACTGTTTTGCCTTTTATTTCTATTTTAAACCAAATGGGTTGTTTTACAAGGAGATCATTTACAATCATTTTAAAGCAACTTTGTCACCAAAAGAGAAAAAAAAAAAAAACTGTAAAACAATAGGGATGAGTTTGAGGTTTGGGTAGAATATGAGTTCAACCCAAACCCAGCCTGTTCGCAGTTCAGGGAATAGGCGAACAAACTGGCCTGGGCTAAAACCTAGCACACACGATGAGAATATCAGACGAATAATCGTCCGTTTTTTTTGTTTTTTTTGCATGCTAGTCTCATATCGAAAAACCACAGGTTACTATTAACTAAGTTAAGAAAATTCTCGTACGAAAGAATACAACTTCGGAAGTGATGTATGGTAATGTATTCTTTTGTTTCTGAGCATGTGCGGTCTTGGTCACATGATTTTTTTTTGTAAAAATACTATAGTAATTACATGAAAATCATTCTTTCTTTTATCTTTCGAAAAAAAATTTTTAGTACTTGTCTCTTCGGATATTTTCACATTCCAAAGACATGCTGGTAGGTTAATTGGATCCTGTCTGAATTGTCCCTAGTATGTATGAATGTGAGTTAGGGACCTTAGATTGTAAGAGGTAGGGACTGATGTGAATGTACAACGTATATGTAAAGCGCTACGTAAATTGACGTCGCTATATAAGTACCTGAAATAAATAAATAAAATTAAACTGTGGTTATTGGCGCTCAAAAGCTTTGTACTAAAACAGATTATCAGAAAATCACTCGGAATACGACTTTTTTTTTTTGTCCGATATTCTCATCATGTGTAAGACTGGAATGGATGAAGAGGTGTGGGATACTCCATAACACTCGAGCATAATAGACAGAGGATGCTTTCCTCTCCAGCAAACAGAACAGACTGTCTCTCGCAGCTATACGGTACTGTATGGTAGTTTGTCAGAGTGAAACAGCCTGTAGTCTCACGCTTGAGGAACACAAGGTAATTGTCAGTACATGTACAGTAGAAGAAGACGGGGAATTCTCTATGTTCAGGGCTGGGGACCAGGAAGTAGATTTTAGCAGAGGTAGACTGGACCAGTCTTTATATTCATGGTTGAGGACCATGAATTGTGGTGCAGCACAGAAAGGAGACTCTACTCACAGAATCCTTGAACAGGATCAGTCTATAGATGCAGCCTCTTGTAGAGTAGTCCAGCATCCATTCCAACGTGTTCCAGGGGGCAGAGGCTCCCTATCCATTTACAGCTCAAAGATTAATTCCCTCACAGGGAAAAAGGCAAACTTTCCAGGGGCACAATCAAAAGAAATCCAGAATTCGCTGCAACACTTCATCTTTATTGATCCTTCATGCAACAGAAGACGTCAAAGACACTGCGGGGTACAGTAAAGGTTGACGTGTTTCACTCTGTGACCAGCGCTTACTCATAACCTCATATCGTATCACGAGTCACAGCGTGAAACACGTCTACTTTTACTGTACCCTGCACTGTCTGTGATGTCTTTTGCATGAAGGATAAATAAAATAGAAGTATTACAGTGAATTCTGGATTTCTCTTGATTGTGCATCTGCAGACGAGTTGAGCTAGCACCTTCACCCAAACCCTCCCTATGCTGTGGGTGTGCTCACCTGGAGCCGCTTTCTTTTCAGTGGTGGTTGTCACAATCTCTTTAAGGCTCCAGCCTAACTACCAATCTCCCAGCCACCATCTGAGCACACCTCCCCAGGGATTGGCTAGGCCCTGTTCAATATGTAATTCTCCCTAGGTTCCAGAAACTTCTTTTGGAGGCAGGGGTAGGCAAACAAACTCCCAGCCTGTGAAGCCCTGGGCAGACCAGTCCAAACAATATCCTGCTCCCCTGATTACAGAAGGAGTCAAAAACTACATCTACCTAGCAGCCTACCTAGGAGGGTGCTACACCGGTAATTATTAACTGTATTCTTTAACAGTTGGTCCTTTTTATACCATTCAGCAGTAATAATGACAAATTGGCTGCTTCTCCTTTCCACCCTACAGATGCACAGCTTCTCCGACTGTGTCATATACACTTTAGAACCAGTAGTGTGAAGCCTGTGAAGCCCTGAGCAGATAAGTCCAAACAATATCCTGCTCCCTGATTACAGAAGGAGCCAAAAACTACATCTACCTAGCAGCCTACCTAGGAGGGTGTTACACCGGTAATTATTAACTGTATTCTTTAACAGGTGGTCCTTTTTTATGCAATTCAGCAGTAATAATGACAAATTGGCTGCCTCTCCTTTCCACCCTACAGATGCTTCTCCGACTGTGTCATATACACTTTAGAACAAATAGTCCTGCAGTGTATACAGGTACACCAAAAGCCCACCCATATTCTGGAAGAGACGAGAGTGCTGGCTGCTGCTGGAGGTAGCCTGTGGGAGAGGAGGATCAGGTAAGTAAATGCGATTTTTGCAGCCCCCCTAGACTTAAACAAATATATAACCTTGCAGTGCATGGGGCAGCTTATCATGTATTCCAAATGCCTGGAAAGCACACCTTTACAATTTGGGAGGATAGTATGAATAGAATAAATGTGGACCTTTATGAACTTGAACCATTGTGTCGCACTACTAATCAGGAAGTTATGTTTCATTATGAGATGCCCCATGTACTTACATAATTGCAAGTCACACATAGAAACGAGTTGTTTCTACCATATATACAAAATTAAAAGTATTATTGAAGCTGATCTGTAATATGTGAATTGCTACATTGACATATAGGTCAGGGTTCCTCAATCAGGGTTCCTTCAGAGGTTACTAGGAGTTCCTTGAGCAATGAGCAACTTCTGCCTCTCAGATAATTCTCACTGCACACCATTGATCCTTTTAGCTATCTGTAAGAGGGTAATCCTTCCCAATGACCACAAGTGTAAGAGCATTCTTCCCCACTGACCATCACACTAATGTACTAGATTTGTAGATATAGTTGTGTATAGCAGGAGTTCCCTGAGATTGAAAAAGTTATTTTAAGGGTTCCTCTGTGTTGAAAAGGTTGTGAAAGGCTGATATAGGTATTTGAAAATGCATTCGTTATACATAGGTTTTTTTAACCAGTTTTGGATTTTGATGTAGGATGCTTGAGAGTTAAATGATCTTGCATTCTGTGCGTAACTCCATGTATCAATAAAATAGTACAATTCTCAAATGTGAGTTTATAATGTGATATGAAAAAATAAAGAGACTTTAGTTCTCTTTTAAGTATTGGGATTTAATTAAAGGAGAACTAAGCAAAAATACTGCACTCTAAAGCTGGTTCAACCAGATCAAGAGATTCGAGTCATCTAGATTTTGATCTAAAGGCCTACTGGTTCCTGTCCCACATCCTGCCATTAAGCAGCAAAACAGGTGCATATGCAGTAGTCAAAGAAAATGAAATTGGACTTGTAGCAAGTAAGGCAGTGGTTGGCTTAGAGCTGAACTTCAAGAAGCGTAGGCAGATCCTTCACTCCCTGAGACCTCTCTGCAGACTAAACTGCAATTACAGTGATACGAAACACAAACGGTTTCATTTACATTGTACCTTCTACTTCTGTATGTGGATGATGGCACTGTAATTATTAATACAAAAAAAAAAAACATTTGAAGGAGAAGTACCATCAAAGCTCATTTTTGCTGTACGTCTCCTGTGGATCATAGGAGTGCAGTTCATTTTGCAGTCCTGTGACCCGTTTTCAGGCTGATGTTACAGAGCCGGTCCAGAATAGGGAAAGATCGCAACCATATGCCTGGACTGGCAACTGGCCCAGCCTCTCAGCAAGTATTTAGTATTGGCTTCTCGACAATATTTGAATGCATTAAACTGAAATTCAAGCAAATATAACATGCCACCTTTTAGAAAAGTTATGGTATATAGTCATTAAACACTTGTGACAGTGAACTATTTGTTCCAGCACCAGACTGAGTGGCTCTCTCCTGCAGGACCCTATGAGGTTAATGCTGGAACCAGCCACAGTCAAGCACTAACTCCAGGAAGTGGGGTGGTGAATTTTAAAGTAGCTGAAAACCCTTTACACAGGGGCGTTGCTAGGTCTACAAGAGATCTGGGCCTAAAGCCCATAGCGGTCCCCAGAGATCCTCCCCTTTAAAATCAGGGTCCCCAGAGAGCCTCCCCCTTAAAATCAGGGTCCCCAGAGAGCCTCCCCCTTAAAATCAGGGTCCCCAGAGAGCCTCCCCCTTGCACCAGGGCCCCCAGAGAGCCCCCCCACTTACATCAGGGTCCCCAGAGAGCCTCCCCTCCCCTTGGGGACCCCTGCAGAGACTCTGGGCTATGGGCCCCAGATTCGGGGCTATAGCCCCAAAAGCCACCCCCTAGCGATGCCACTGCCTTTACATATACCCAGTGAAGTGACTGGCCTCAGATGAAACACAGAGATTAAACAAATCCTGCTACATAAGTTGAACCTGTTTATCTGCAGTCTTCTCTTCCCTACATCTGTTCAAAGTGCTGACCTTTATAGCTTGTCTGAGCTGTCAGAAAAAAAGGGGGCGGAAAGCTGAAGTTAGACTCTGAAGAGCTCAGTGAGGAGAGCTCTGAGAGCTGATTGGAGGGAAGGGGCTCACCCCTCTCCACACAGCACGCAGGAACAGAGCTGGGGCTGTCAATCAACTGGAGGTCCCTCCCCGTCACCTTTTTTCTCTTGGTGTCAGGAAAACTTGTCAGAAATGATTCTTGCTGATAGCAGAGGAATGAAGCAGCAGACAGAAATGACACTTAGGCCTCTTGTACACTGCAGCTGCTAAACTCACATTTAGGAGCAGTTGGGTGTTTTTTTTCAGCAGCCCTTGAACTTTACTCAATGTTATCTTATCAGTACATGTACACTCAGGCATTTATAGTAGGTTAGAGGCAGTTGAGCTTACTGACGTTTTTTTGAAAGCAGAAAAATTGCGTTCAGGACTGTAGTTTATGGGCATTTCAAACACCAAACCACCCGTGTATATGTGTGTTTGCCTTTTTAAGCGTTTTGAAAGAGAAACATGTAATATGTGGAAAAAACATAACAAGGGGAGAGGGGGAGGGAGAGAGGAGGAGGGAGAGAGGGGGGAGAGAGAGAGAGAGGGAGAGAGGGGGGAGGGAGAGAGAGGGGAGAGAGAGAGGAGGGAGGGGAAGAGAGAGAGGAGGGAGAGGGAGGGGAGAGAGAGAGAGGGTGAGAGAGAGAAAAAGAAAGAGGGGACGAGAGAGAGAGAAAGATGGGAGAGAGGGGGAAAGAGAGTGGGGGGAGGGAGGGGAGAGAGAGGGGAGAGGGGGGGAGGGAGGGGAGAGAGAGGAGGGAGAGAGTGAGAGAGAGAGAGAAAAAGAGAGAGGGGGACGAGAGAGAGGGGGGAGAGAGAGGAGAGAGAGGGGGAAAGGGAAGAGAGAGAGGGGGAGGAGGGAGGGGAGAGAGAGAGGGGGGAGAGGGGAGAGAGAGGGGGGAGAGGGAGGGGAAGAGAGAGAGGGGGGAGAGGGAGGAGAGAGAGAGAGGGTGAGAGAGAGAAAAAGAAAGAGGGGACGAGAGAGAGAGAAAGATGGGAGAGAGGGGAGAGAGAGGGGGGGAGAGGGAGGGGAGAGAGAGGGGGGAGAGAGTGAGAGAGAGAAAAAAAGAGAGAGGGGGACGAGAGAGAGGGGGGGAGAGAGAGAGGGTGAGAGAGAGAAAGAGGGAGAGAGAGGGGGAGAGGGAGACGGGGGAGAGAGGGGGTGGGGGAGAGAGAGGGGGAGAGAGAGTGGGAGAGGGAGAGAGAAGGGGAGAGAGAGGGAGAGAGGGAGAACGAGAGGGAGAGAGAGGGGGAGAGAGAGAGGGAGAGAGGGAGAACGAGAGGGAGAGAGAGAGGGAGAGAGGGAGAACGAGAGGGAGAGAGAGGGAGAGAGATGGAGAGAGGGAGAACGAGAGGGAGAGAGAGAGGGAGAGAGGGAGAACGAGAGGGAGAGAGAGGGGGAGAGAGGGAGAACGAGAGGGAGAGAGAGGGGGAGAGAGGGAGAACGAGAGGGAGAGAGAGGGGGAGAGAGAGAGGGAGAGAGATGGAGAGAGGGAGAACGAGAGGGAGAGAGAGAGGGAGAGAGGGAGAACGAGAGGGAGAGAGAGGGGGAGAGAGAGAGGGAGAGAGATGGAGAGAGGGAGAACGAGAGGGAGAGAGAGGGGGAGAGAGTGGGAGAGAGGGGAGAGAGAGAGGGAGGGAGGGGGTAGAGGGAGAAAGAGGAGGGAGAGAGTGAGAGAGAGAAAAAAAGAGAGAGGGGGACGAGAGAGAGGGGGGGAGAGAGAGAGGGTGAGAGAGAGAAAGAGGGAGAGAGAGGGGGAGAGGGAGACGGGGGAGAGAGGGGGTGGGGGAGAGAGAGGGGGAGAGAGAGTGGGAGAGGGAGAGAGAAGGGGAGAGAGAGGGAGAGAGGGAGAACGAGAGGGAGAGAGAGGGGGAGAGAGAGAGGGAGAGAGGGAGAACGAGAGGGAGAGAGAGAGGGAGAGAGGGAGAACGAGAGGGAGAGAGAGGGGGAGAGAGAGAGGGAGAGAGATGGAGAGAGGGAGAACGAGAGGGAGAGAGAGAGGGAGAGAGGGAGAACGAGAGGGAGAGAGAGGGGGAGAGAGGGAGAACGAGAGGGAGAGGGAGGGGGAGAGAGGGAGAACGAGAGGGAGAGAGAGGGGGAGAGAGAGAGGGAGAGAGATGGAGAGAGGGAGAACGAGAGGGAGAGAGAGAGGGAGAGAGGGAGAACGAGAGGGAGAGAGAGGGGGAGAGAGAGAGGGAGAGAGATGGAGAGAGGAGAACGAGAGGGAGAGAGAGGGGGAGAGAGTGGGAGAGAGGGGAGAGAGAGAGGGAGGGAGGGGGTAGAGGGAGAAAGAGGGGGGAAGGAGAGAAGGGAGAGGGAGAGAGAGGGGGATAGAGGGGAGAGAGAGAGGGGGGAGGGAGAGAGGGGAGATGCGCATAAACGTGTTACTAGCTGTCACGTTTCCAGTGTTCAGAAGAGGTTCTCAAACGTCCTGTGTACATGAAGCCTTAAAGGATAAGTTCACATTTTGTAACATGTTACATGTTACACCCATGTTCAGGGTGTAACATTTTACGCATGGAATGGCCTCTGCACAATTCCGATCTGACAGCTAGCGGCGATCCCCCCACTAGCTGTCAAAAAAACATGGGTGAGCGATGCTCTGCCTGCCCAGCCGCACCACTCATTCACAGTGTCCTGTGAATGGAAAACTACAAGGTAGCTGTAGGCTTTTAGTTTTTAATGAACTACCAAGACAATGTGGAGCGCCATGGTAGTTAATTCTCTCTTCCTGTCAGATTGTATCTGCTTACCCGTATGGGATGTATGGGCACACCATAGGCGTGCGCACGGGGTGTGCCGGGTGTGCCTGGGCACACCCTAATCACCCCGTGCCGTCTCCAGAGATTTGCCCCAAAATGCTGCATCCAAAAGAGTGTGTGGCCCGCGCTGCCTGTGAAACAGTTTCACAGGCAGCAGATCGTGAGAATTGCCAGAGCTGATCAGTGTATGAAACTGTCAGATAATGACACTGCATGCAGGAAGTGAGACCAGCTGTCTTAATGTCAGAGTGATGTCGGGGGTGGGCGGGACTGAACGGCCATCAAACACAAGCCAATGGGATGGGGTCTGGGCGGGCCGCTACATTTATGTGGCCCCGCCCCCTCTCTAAAGCAGCTCAAACATTGGCTGGCGTTTATAGCACTTGGTCCCGCCCACCCCCGACATCGCGGCTCAGTTGTAAGTCATCACAACTCAGCCGTGATGTCGGGGGTGGGCGGGACCAAGCGCCAACACCAGCCAATGATTGGGCTGCTTCAGAGAGAGGGCGGAGCCAGAGAAATGTAGCGACCCGCCCAGACCCATCCTATTGGCTGCTGTTTGGTAACTGTTCAGTCCCTCCCACCACCAACATCACCGCAGACATTTAACAGCTGGTATCTCCCCATGCATGCAGTGTCATCATCTGACAGTTTCATACACTGAACAGCTCTGGCAATTCTCACCATCTCCTGAATGTGAAACTCCCCCTCTCCCCTATCAGTGCCAATCAGTGCCAACCAATGCTGCCAGTGCCAACCAATGCTGCCAATCAGTGCCAATCAGTACTGCCTATTCGTGCCAGTGCTGCTTATCAGTGCCAACCAATTCTGCTTATCAGTGCCAACCAATGCTGCCTATCAGTGCCAGTGCTGCTTATCCGCGCCAACCAATGCTCCTATCAGCGCCAGTGATGATCCTCAGTGCCAACCAATGCTGCCTATCAGTGCCAACCAGTACTGCCTATCCATGCCAGTGCTGCTTATCAGTGCCAACTAATTCTGCCTATCAGTGCAAACCAGTGCTGCCTGTCAGTGCAAATCAGTGCTGATTATTAGTGCCGACCAATGCTGCCTATTAGTGCCAGTGTTGCTTATCAGTGCCAACCAATGCTGCCTATCAGTGCCAGTGCTGCTTATCAGTGCCAACCAATGCTGCCTATCCGTGCCAACCAGTGCTGCCTATCCGTGCCAGAGCTGCCTATCAGTGCCAACCAATTCTGCCTATCAGTGCCAACCAATGCTGCCTATCAGTGCCAGTGCTGCTTATCCGCGCCAACCAATGCTCCTATCAGTGCCAGTGCTGATCCTCAGTGCCAACCAATGCTGCCTATCAGTGCCAACCAGTACTGCCTATCCATGCCAGTGCTGCTTATCAGTGCCAACTAATTCTGCCTATCAGTGCAAACCAGTGCTGCCTATCAGTGCCAACCAGTGCTGCCTATCAGTGCCAACCAATGCTGCCAATCAGTGGCAACCAATGCTGCCAATCAGTGCCAACCAATGCTGCCAATCAGTGCCAACCAATGCTGCCAACCAGTACTGCCTATCCATGCCAGTGCTGCTTATCAGTGCCAACCAATTCTGCCTTTCAGTGCCAACCAGTGCAAACCAGTGCTGCCTGTCAGTGCAAATCAGTGCTGATTATTAGTGCCGACCAATGCTGCCTATTAGTGCCAGTGTTGCTTATCAGTGCCAACCAATGCTGCCTATCAGTGCCAGTGCTGCTTATCAGTGCCAACCAATGCTGCCTATCCGTGCCAACCAGTGCTGCCTATCCGTGCCAGAGCTGCTTATCAGTGCCAACCAATTCTGCCTATCAGTGCCAACCAGTGCCAACCAGTGCTGCTTATCAGTGCCAACCAATGCTGCCTATTAGTGCCAACCAATGCTGCCTATCAGTGGCAACCAGTCCCAGTCAGTGCACCCTATCAGTGCCAACCAATGCTGTAAATCAGTGCCAACCAATGCTGTCAATCAGTGCCAACCAATGCTGCTTATCAGTGCAGCGAATCAGAGCCTATCAGTGCCCATAATTGCTACCAATCAGTGCCCATCAGTGCCAATCAGTGCTGACAATAAGCGCCCATCAGTGCCACCCATCAGTGCTGCCTATCATTGCCACCTATCAGTGCACATCAGTGCTACCAATTAGTGCCCATCAGTGCTGCCTTAGCAGGGATGGTGGAAACCCCTCTACAGACAATTGCAATACAAATTACCTTAAAGTGCAACAACTTTTTAGTTGGGAGGTTCACACCATTATAGGACTTTGGAATTTTTATTTTTTAGAGTGATTTTTTAGAGTGTTACACTTAATTGTATATGTTTTAGTTACGGTTATAATGTGAATGATTGCACTTGAAGTTAATTTCCCACCACCCCTGCTAAGTCCATGTCTTTATGAACCTTGTTTGTGCACTGGTGGGCAGTCATGTTGGAACAGGAAGGGGAGATCCCCAAACTGTTCTCACAAAGTTGGGAGCATGAAATTGTCCAAAATGTCTTGGTATGCTGACGACAGAAGAGTTCCCTTTACTGGCACTAAGGTGCCAAGCCCAACCCCTGAATAACAACCCCACACCAAAATTCCCCCTCCACCAAATGATTTGGACCAGTGCACAAAGCAAGATCCGTAAAGACATGGATGAGCGAGTTTGGGGTAGAGGAACTTGACTGGCCTGCACAGAGTCCTGACCTCAAAAAATGCCCTTCTGTAAGAATGGTCAAACATTCCCATAGACACCCTCCTAAACCTTGTGGACGGCCTTCCCAGAAGAGTTGAAGCTGTTATAGCTGCAAAAGGTGGGTCAACTCAATATTGAAACCCTACGGACTAAGACTGGGATGTCATTAAAGGTCATGTGTGTGTAAAGGCAGGTGTCCCAATACTTTTGACATATATATATACACACACATATACACACACACACGTATGTGTGCTTGAGCTTTCGGTGCACACCCTAATGTAATAGGCTGCGCACGCCTATGGGGCACACAGATACACTGACAGATCTGCTGGAGACCTGCATGACATGGCATGACTGGTGCAATGCTTTACAGCAGGGATATGCAATTAGCGGACCTCCAGCTGTTGCAGAACTACAAGACCCATGAGGAATAACAAGACTCTGACAGCCACAAGCATGACACCCAGAGGCAGAGGCATGCTGGGACTTGTAGTTTTGCAACAGCTGGAGGTCCGCTAATTGCATATCCCTGCTTTACAGGCTCCAAAAAATAAATAAATAAATGCACATTTTTTTTTTAGCTGCAAAAAAATATGCATTTATTATTTTTTTCTAAAATGTGAACTTATTCGTTAATGCTTTTAATTGAGACAAGTACAGACTATAGAGGGATATACTTTGTTCATATTTAATGTCAGAGGTTTACAACTACTTTAAATATAATAATTAATTGAAACCTGTCCTTATATTTATATTCTATAATCCCCTGCACAAGGAATCACAAGGAAAATGTGGATGAATGCAGGTAACATGCCTCATTCTTTACAACACTGCACAGATGTGAAAGGACCTCATTGGACTCAATGTACTTTCATGACACATGCTGCACAATGCACATAAAAATAATAGCAATATAGCAATAAAGGCACCGCATTATAAACTGCACTAAATTTCTACAACAGCATATAGGTTTCCTTGATCTTTTGCTCTTGATCATTTTCTGAAGTAATCCATTTTGACTCTTAAACCATAGCATATAATCATGAATACATGAAATCATGTGATCACCCAGCTTTTTTGGTGATCACCCTGGTGCACCCATCCCTAGACACATCAATTGTAGCAAGTTATCTTGACTAGGAAGTGACAGTGTTGGCCGAATGTGGAAGTATTCTGCAATTAGGAAAGTGACGCCTTGCATGATAACTTTGCTTTTCTGTGCTTCCCTTTTTAACATTCCTTCCCCATTTTTATGAGGCTATACTGCATTTAGTGTCTTTATTATGATTAGCAGGAGTCATTGCCTGTTTTGACAACCACCTGAAATTTAAGGAGAGTCCAGCATTAGCAGCTGATTGAAGAACTACACCAGCCACTATATGATTTCCTAAAATGTATATTCAGGTTTGTGTAAGAGAGGTTTTAGGAACCTTCATGCATAAATATCCAAAAGTTGCAGTGGAATTTAAAAAGTAGCAAAGAGTGGAATGATTTCAGAGAAACTGGTGCTTAGGCGAAATGTGTTAAAAGATTTATTTAGAGGGTGTGTTTTTTTTTTTTTTTGGGTTATTAAAAATAGTTTTCGTTTATTAAATTTAGTTTTCTTAGTATTTTTCTTTTTCTAATTTTTTGTGTATTTTTTGTGTATTATTGCTTTAAACAATTTATTTTTAATTTTTTTCACTTTCTCTTTTTCTTCCTCTGACAAAAAAAAAATTGGCTTCTAGGGAGCACAGGAACAGGTCCCCGTAAGGTGAAAGGAACTTCATTAAAAGCCCGCCATAAAATAAACCAAAAAACAGTGCTTGTACCTTAAGTTAAACAATATGTTGCATATTAATGGCGAAACACAAAGGGCGGGACTTCCGGTGACGACGCGTTCTGTTTGTTGGAAGGCACGCTATGTGGCACTTCCTGTTTCGCTTCTGTGTATGCTCGGTTACATGTTGAACACTTAGAACAACACAACCTCTAAATGGGACTTTGAAGGGCATAGACAACTATATTTATGTAAAAAATAATACGTTTTATTGGTACACATTAAAAATATACAAAAGTAAAAAGAATCAGTGCAGTTCTAACGTGATTGTTGTTAGTAAAAATACAGAGATAACCATGTGCTTCTGTCCACAAGTTGAGTCAAGGAGACAGAAATCAGCTGACGCGTTTCAAAATAAACAGATCTCAGCTTTCTTCTTCAGGGGTAGATGGTTATCATGAGTAATTATCCACATAGGCAAAAAAGCATCAAGCGCAAAACCGCATCACATAAAAACACAAGGGAAGGATTTTTTCTATTATGTGTTGCCAGAAATCCACCAGAGAAGGCCGCCGGAGCCTCCATCTCAGCATCGCTGTGCTCCAGATACCATACTGCCCGGACACCTGTATTCCTTTGTTCCAGATACTCTGATTAGTGGATGGTGGAATCCTCCGTGAGACCCCCCAGTTACTCACCGCTGAGAGCATTCATCATCTTTATGTACAACTGTTTAAACATGTTTTTCATGTTGGGCTTCCTTTTGGGTCATCTGGGCACCCCGGGCAGTCCCTCACACTGATGTAATATAAATCTGTCTTCCTTGTCGAAGACTGGGCATATGTTGTGGGGGTACCCTGTCTCTGGTGGATTTCTGGCAGCACACAATAGAAAAATTCCTTCCCCTGTGTTTTTATGTGATGCGGTTTTACGCTTGATGTTTTTTGCCTACGTGGATAATTGCTATGATAACCATCTACCCCTGAAGAAGAAGGCTGAAATCTGTTTATTTCGCAAAACGTCAAGTGATGTCTGTCTCCGTGACTCAACTTGTGGACAGGCACACATGGTTATCGCTGTATTTTTACCCACAACAATTATGTTAGAACCGCACTAATTCTTTTTAACTTTTGTATATTTTTAATGTGTACCAATAAAACTTTGTTTTTTTTGTTTTTATATATATATATATATATATATATATATATATATATATATATATATATATATATAGTTGTCTATGCCCTTCAAAGTCCCATTTAGAGGTTGTATTGTTCTAAGTGTTTTTCATTATTAGTGATGTGGGCATCCTATTCCCCTCCGGCAACATTTTGACCCCTGTGGTTACATGTTGAATACAATAAGTGCAATTTTTTGGAGGTTTGAGATAATAAAGTAGTTTTACACTATGTTCTTCTCCTTTTGTTCCTAATGTTCCTACTATGTGCATCCCGGGGGTGTGAGAGGATTTGAAGAGGCATGGTAATGCTGGTTGGAGGGTTATTGACAAGTGGTATTTCCCGACTTAAAACATAGTATTCCTGGCTTCCATTTTTAATCCAGAGATGCACCTTATATTAACAAGCGCTATTTGACTTTCTTGTTAATGGAAAAGGTCAGTTCAGTCAGGTGAGTGCGATGTATTGTTTTTGGAACGCGGTGTAAAGCAGCATGCATTTGTTTGGATATCTGGAGCACTTGGGCAGCACTGAATATTGACTTTTATGTTTAATCTTTTTTTCTCTTGGACATTTGTTGTATGTGTTTCATATTGTTTGATATTATTTAACTTAAAGGTACATGCTCTGTTTTTTGGTCTATTTTAGTTCAATAACATATTGTTGTTTGCAACAGCAGCTGTACATTTTTTGCACCAGCGCAGGTGTTCTGTATTATTTTTAAAGCTCTTCATATCCTTCCTTAATGCAGACCTTCACTTAAAAGTGAAAGTACTGCCATTTTTTATTTTTTTTGGGAGCAGGTACCTTTATGTGACAGGTACCCGCTCCTGCTCAAACCTCCACAATTCTCACCTTTGTGAGAATTATGAAAATTTGTTGAGAATGTATTTGATACTTCCAAGAATGGTAAAACATCAGACTCGCACATGACAGTGATGGTGCGTTGTGATTGGTCACTGAAGAACCTAGTGTTGTCCCATGAGCGCAGGCTGAGAGTTATATACTGTGGGCAAAAGCAGCAGTGGGGTCCAACATTACAGCACATCTTTTCCTTTACCTTCCATGGTTAACTTTAAAGCACCTAAAGAAGTTGTGGTCACTATGATTGTTGTATTTTTATTTATTTTATATTATGGAGAATGTAAAAGGACTAGCTGTAATACACCAAAGGGTGGGAACACTAGATGGACAGGAACACATAATTGTGGTGCTTAAAAGTTTAGGACTACTCCCTCCTGACTTTCTGACAAATTTTGTGCGCACTCTAAGAATCTTGGACAATGCGAATACCCGCCCTATGACCACATGCCATTACATATGTGCCAGTTTGTGATAGCTCCAACCAATAGGCATCACACATTTTTAAACACTTTTTGCCCAATGACGTGTTTTTAATGCTACGCTGTTGAAATGTTTTCTTCTGTGGTTTAATGAAAACTGCTAGCTATTTTACATGTATTATGTTGCAATTGGGTATGGTGTATTGTGATGTAACTGTTTACTACATTTTGGTTTTGGCCAGAATGTGACATTATTAATAATGCCATTGTTGACTTGAAATTAGTTATCTTTTTTTTTATATACATCTGTTGAACCTCTTTGTGAACTCTCCCTTTATAAGAAGATGCTATGTGGTTTCAGAAAGTTCAACTATACTATAACCGATATGTATTTGTGTTTACCACTTGCAAATTATGGGTGTGCCACGTACGTCCTGAAAAACGACACATCGTAATCCATGTGATGCTTCCCCGCCGCTCTTGTCAGCAAATCCAGATCAAAATGACAGCCGGGATTTGCCCTCTATCAGAGCAGCAGCTGCAGTGTTCAGAAAAATGTTCAGAAGCTTCATTTAGAAATATGATGTAACAACATTGTTACTACATTGTATTTACAGTTTCACATTAAGACGCCTCTCATTAGCTTTGCTTTATTTTTTTCAGAGACGTTTTATTGTTACTCTCTTTTTATAAAAGGACACTATGTGGTTTTAGAAAGTTAAGCTGGCCATACATTATACAATGTTGTTCAATTTCCGTCAGATTGAAAGTACCTTCAACTATGTAGTGCAAGGGCCTGCCTGATTGTATACACATTGAAAGTGATTAGATTTGACCTCTTATTATATGGTTTTGGTGAATCTAAAAGAAAACTGTACAAGCAAATTGTATAATCTTTGACCAGCCTAGGACTATATTGTATCCAACATGCATTTTAAATACACATCATTTCTGTTTAAAGAGGAACTGCAGTCTGCTCACATAATTTGTAATAAAAACATCTTTGCCATTCTGAAGCTTTCCTCCAACCACTTTGCATATTATTTTATATATACTGTGATTCTGTATTTGCCAAATATGCTGCAGAAATCTCCCTCCACTGAGTCTGACTGCAACCATTTTAACTGTGGGCAGCTGAAGTTGCTGCCTGTTCACTTCCTGGATTTACACAAACACACAGAGTCACACCCCCATCTCTGCAGCTCTCATTGGCCCTCTTATGACTCATCCCCCCTCCCTTCCTGGCAAACTCTTAAGAGAGTGAGAGACAGAGAGCTGTGCATGATGTCATAAGCCTAGGCTTTGTACCAGACAAGAAACAGGAAGTGGGCTGTATAAGGTATTTACTGGCAGAAAAGTTAAAACAACAAGGGCAGAGGATTTAATAGATGGAAAGATGAAAAAATGACTGAAGTTCCACTTTAACCACTTGCAGATTTTGGGTCTGGAAAGCACTCCCTGAAAAACATCAACCAAATACATGGGGCGTCCATTGTACTGCTTGTGATGATGTCCAGCCATTCTTGCCAGCAAATCCAAATCAAAATGACAGCCGGGGCTTGCTCTCTATTATAGCAGCAGCTGTAGTGTTCAGAAAAACTGTTCAGAAGATTAACTCAGAAATACAATGTAACAGCATTGTTGTTACATTGTCTTTACATTGTTTCACAGTATATTGCCCCTCATTAGCCTCATTATTTTATGTTTTTTCCACACATACAAGATATAATGGGGAGCGTTAAAAGCATTTGGTTGACCCGTACCCCCCAACCGCCCCATTAAAGCTGCAAAAGCAGCTGACAGGGGTGTTTACATGCCATGGTTGTGATGCTTTGCTTCAAGCCCACAGCAAAAATGTTTGCATCTGTCACGGGCAGTGCCACCATTGAACATGACTAATTAAACAATGGGGACGCGGCACAAATGCCCTTCAACCATGTGCATTACACCCAGTTGTGGTGCGTTGGTGCAGCATTTATAGGGTTAAAACATGGCAAGTTTAAAATTAGCTTAAATGAAATAAACCAAACTACCCTAAATACACTCAACACCTACCACCACCCAATGACAAGGTCGGTAATTTTTCAGTACAATCATTTTTGTGATACATCACTACACTCATTCTTATTTATTAAGTATTATATATTATATTCGTTTTTGTAATCCATGAAAACAAGTCATTTATTGGCCCTGATTTGGTTCCACACCTCTGCTGTAGACAACTATAGGCTGTTGCTTACAGTAGAATGCAAACTCTTCCCACTAGGCAATGGTCTACACCAGTGGTCTCCAAACCCAGGAGCCAGGTATGGCCCTTTGCTTGCCTTTAACTGGCCCTTGGGGCACTATTCCACCAAATTACACCAATGATTGCGCACCATTTCCCCTACTGACACCATCAATGGGGCACTATTCTTCCAATTGATACCAACAATGGGCACTATTCCTCCAAATAAAACCAATGATGGGGCACTAATGCCGGAGCATTTTTTACTTTCACTGGCCACAGCCCCCTAAAGCGTGAAGGACAGTAAACTGGCCTAAGCAAAATGAACATAAGGGAGCATCAGGTAATACATTTGAAACATATGGAGTATATTGTTATAGAGATTCAATATAATTCTGTCCTTACTGAAAGTATTATTGGAAGTCAGAAGAGGATGTGTCTCTTCACAGCCCCTTTGTGAAAATGGAAGATGGGAGAACTGAAAGCCATGACAGTGTACAGTATCTAGAGTAGATGTAAACTGTTACTGAATGACATCTAGGGGGACCATTTATAATGTAGAGCACATATCGGTTTCAGCTATACGCCACGGTGTTACTCAACTCTGGGGCCTGTTTTTATACAACCCATTCATAAAACGCAGGCTGCGGTATGGGCGTTGATGTTTGGCTTAGAACTCTGCAGATACAACTTGACCTGACCCATCAAAACCGGGACACGGCTTTAAGGGGTCATGTGACCAAGCTCTCCAAGCTATTTTTTGAATACTAATAACTTTAAGAGCACTATATTCAGTGCTAAAGCCAGGTCTGTGCTTTATGAGCACTGCTGCTTTTCTATTCTGTATATGTGTCGGTTGTGGAGAATCTCCGAAACAGAAAGTAACAGGAACAGGCAGTGAAATAATGATGGGGACACCTTTTCCTTTGACAGCTATCGAAAATGGGATTTCCCTCATAACTCACGATGTGTCTCTGGGACAGGAAGTGAAGGGAATTTCCCTAAATGCGAAATTGCTGAAACAGACAGCAAAAGCCTATTCTTTATCCAAAACTAAAAAGAAAAAAAAAGTTTGGGCTTTGAATAGTCCTTAAACTGGTTGTAACCCTAAAAAGAAACAACAACAAAAATCCTGTTCCTTTAAGGCATGATCTACAGCACAGTGCTTGTGCCGTGTAATCTGTCCCTTCCTATATTGTAATATGCCTGGTTGATCCTGCCTGTTCCTGTGTCCCCCTGTCTGTGCTGACCACAATAATCATGGCTGCTGAGCCATGATACCATGGTCAGTTTACGTGCCTCCGTCATCCCGCTCTCTGCTTTGAATCTCTCCCCTTTCCTCCCTGCCTGTCAGCGTTAGAGCGGCTCTCCTCCCCACCCCTCCCACTGCTGTTCTACAATAGCAATATTCTACAATTCAATATGCAGCAAATATACTTGTATCCCCTCTGGATTATGCTGCCAATAATTACAGTGTGTGTGTTTTCTTAAAACGAAAAGTCTGCATACCTTTTCTCATACTGCCGCTGTGTGGGCATGTGATCCTCCTTTATAGGGGGATCTAGCCCCCTCCCACTTCCTTCCATAGATCGGGGAAGGAGAGCAGAGGAGGATCATGTGACCTCACAGCTGCGGTGTGAGAAAAGGTGTTTAGACTTTTCATTTTTAAAAACACTCATACTGTAGTTATTGGCAGCATAATCCGAAGGGGATACATGTAAAGTCACAATGTGAAAAAAGAGCCAGGTAATTGTATATATAGAAGAAGATCAGCAATGGCAGTCCTGTACGTCTCTCATAACAGGATTAGATTTTGGAAGTAGTAATTGCCTGATTTGTATGCTAATTTCAGATGGGTGAATCTAAAATTGAAGCTTCATGACGTAATATTCGACTCCACAAAATAGGTTTATCCCACTACCACATTTGGCACTTTTTTTGGGGGGGGAGCGGGTATCTGATTTTGACAGGTACCCACTCTCATTTATACACAGGATAAATACAGAGCAATTCTGCGCTGCCGTAACAACAAAAAGCGGCTAACACAACCAACAAGGCAAGGTAGATAGAAAGCATACAATAAGTGTAGCGCTAATGGAGATGAAGAGACGTCCAATATGGAAAACGTCAAAAACACAGTTCCAAGTGTGGATGATGCAAAAGGAACCTCAATATGTGTATGGAGGGAAAAGTCTTTAGGAAAAGTCTTTAAGAAAACATTCCAACCAAAGTAGTATACAATCTTGAGATGAAAAACACACACACCACCACCAGTTGTTAGAAGGCTTACCGGATGGAATGGACCCAATAGGGCATACGCCGAACTGGGTCAGATGCGCTTGGGTGATGGGTGGCTGAAGATGGCCCGGGAAGGCGATGTTGAAGAGTGGACCCACGCGTTACTTTGTCACTCTCGGTGATGCAGGAATCCAAGAGGATGCATGGACCGGAACGCATATAGTAATTTCACTCAAATGGATGTTGGAGAAGGCAGGTGAAGAATGGTGAGAAAGAAAAAGGCCATATAGTGTAAATCCGTTTAAGGAAAAAATTTATTAAACAAAAGGATATACACTCACTTGTAAAATTGTATAAAAACAGCGCTGAAGATAAAATGTGGCAACAGTGGGGTCCTTCCCGACGCGTTTCATCTTCATAGACGTTGTCTGGGGGGTTCCTGGGGGGAACCCCCCAGACGACGTCTATGAAGACGAAACGCGTCGGGAAGGACCTCACTGTCGCCACATTTTATCTTCAGCGCTGTTTTTATACAATTTTACAAGTGAGTGTATATCCTTTTGTTTAATAAATTTTTCCCTTAAACGGATTTACACTATATGGCCTTTTTCTTTCTCACCATTCTTCACCTGCCTTCTCCAACATCCATTTGAGTGAAATTACTATATGCGTTCCGGTCCATGCATCCTCTTGGATTCCTGCATCACCGAGAGTGACAAAGTAACGCGTGGGTCCACTCTTCAACATCGCCTTCCCGGGCCATCTTCAGCCACCCATCACCCAAGCGCATCTGACCCAGTTCGGCGTATGCCCTATTGGGTCCATTCCATCCGGTAAGCCTTCTAACAACTGGTGGTGGTGTGTGTGTTTTTCATCTCAAGATTGTATACTACTTTGGTTGGAATGTTTTCTTAAAGACTTTTCCTAAAGACTTTTCCCTCCATACACATATTGAGGTTCCTTTTGCATCATCCACACTTGGAACTGTGTTTTTGACGTTTTCCATATTGGACGTCTCTTCATCTCCATTAGCGCTACACTTATTGTATGCTTTCTACCCACTCTCATTTCCTGGCAAGATCGCCGCACGGCGATCTACGTCATGTCCGGCCCCTCCTCTTCCCCCCCGCTGCCTTCTGGGACCTGTGTGTCCGAGAAGACGACGGGACCATTTGGAAAGCACAGCGCGACTCATGTGTGCGTAGTAGGAAATGGACTGTGAAGCCTGAAGGCTTCACTGCTGGTTTCCCTTACTTGCAATACCGGCGCCTGCACCCGAAGCCGATGAATGAAACGGCTTAGGGTGCCGACATCGGGGGATCCCTGGACAGGTAAGTGTCATTATATTAAAAGTCAGCAGCTACAGTATTTTGTAGCTGCTGACTTTTACATTTTTTTTTTTTGTCAGGCTGGAACTCCTCTTTAACAGTGGCCAGTGTAGTCTCCAGAGGTCTGTTAGCTTTGAGAAGGAAGAGGGAGGAGGAGGGGAGTGCCTTGCTATCCTGGGCTGTATGTTTCTATCGATGCACACAGTGTAGGCAAACACAACTCTAGTCCCTGCATGCAATAGGGGCTCCATAGGATGCTGCAAGAGAAAGGAGCCACCCTGAAACAGGAAACCCAGGACTGGTCATGGCTCCAGCTTAAACTGCAACATAGGCAAAGATAAAAGATAAAGAAGCTGCATACTCAGTAATGATAATTAATGATAATTAAGCTGCTGAAAGTGCTTAATACATTGAGTTTTTAATATCATTTTAAGTTTAGCATTACTACTCTAGAAATACTGTTGGTATCTTTCTCATACCTCCCAACATTTTGAGATGGGAATGAGGGACACCTACTAGCTAATGTATGTAGGCATAGGACACGCCCCCTTGCCACACCCCCTTAAAGGAGAATTATCCCAAAAATAAAGGTTAATTAAATCCACAAGTGCTTTTTTTACCACTACTATTCCTTTATATTGACTTTTAAAATATACATATGCAGCAATTTAGAATTTGGATGAAAGGTTTAGCACTGGGAAACACTTTTTGAAAGATAAAAAGTGCATTTTATATACAACTATATAGATCAGACCAAAATGAGAGATGAATGAGGAGGAATGAGGGACAGAGGGACATTGATCCAAATTAGGGACAGTCCCTCGAAATCAGGGACAGTTGGGAGCTACGATTTTTCTTAATAGAATAAGCACACAGACTGCTTTGTGAGGGAGTATCTTTCAGCAGCCATGACTCTGAGCCTACACATTGAAGTATACAATAAATCCAGCTAGCTCGTATTAGTGTCAGATGCCTGTGGGGCATTTCTCCGTGTTTATCACTGCCAGCTTCCTGGTAACTATTCTCACTATATAACAGTATGCACATTATATGTTTCTAATAGGGCGAGGCATGCTGTACAAATCACATTTATCAATAACTTTTTAATGATCAATAACAATAGGAAAAACCTGAGCAATGCTACCTATCTGGCCTCACAGCAGCCACATAGACAGCATTTGCGGTTGGTATGCGACTGCTGCAATGTAGTAATCGAACAAAGAAACAAAAACAATGTAATAGCTAACTCATTACTAACTTTAATGTCTTGCTACTTACATATGCAGTGATTCTGAAGTGCAGTAATGGTGGAAGACAAAGGCAGGTAACAGGAAAGATCCTATTGGCGTATTCCAGGTAGATGTGATAATTCCCTCTAGTATTATATTGAGAGCAATGCTAGCCGGTTGCCAAGTGAAGAACAATTACTCTTCTCATAAGGTGACTTTATTTAAATAGGAACTGGCTTAATAAAGGGAAGCTGAAAGGGAAACTAAAATGCTCTGTTCTTGCAACAATTCCTGTGGACTTAAAGGGAACCACACGCGAGGCACCATCGCAGTGTTGTAAAAACAATGTAGAAATCTGCCTTACTTTTTACATTTATGATTCTGTTGCTGAGTATTCTGCAGAGCAAATAATGGTTTGTAGCCTGTACCCCAATTCCTGTACAAACTTCAAAAAAATCAAAATATATACAGGGCAAAAAAATCCTCCTTGGTTCTTATGCGACAGCACTCAAGCCTGGAGGGTGGCCAACTAGACACCAAGCACTAAATTAGGGGGAGGCAGGAGTAGTATCACATGTGCCCTATACCCAGAAGTAACAGGCATTTCTTGGTGGTCTGGAACCAGCATGGGACATTAAAAGAGGTTCTGTACCATCCAAGGATAAAATGACCAGTTGAACCTCACATTTGTTTTTTTTTAATTCCTCTAACTAACATATTTGTAGCACCCTCTAGTGTGTACTAGAAGTAGAGTAGGCAAACTATACTCTGACTCATGCTGTAAACTTGTGAGTCTGCAATTGGGTAAGGGTTATTAGACTTCAGGGCTGGATGACTCATCTTAGCAGCTCTCTGGTGCCCCCCCCCCCTGTTTCCAGAGTGTTGGAGAACATTCTGGAAGATAGTGGGTGGAGACTAGGAGTGGCTGCTCAGCATATTTGGCGGTCCCACACAGGCGGCACCCCCCCCCCCATCCTTGTGTCCGACCCCTTTCAGGATGCCAGATGCATGGATTCCAATGGGGCGGGGTGTTTTTTTGAAGCACTGATTAGAGCCA
Source organism: Lithobates clamitans (assembly GCA_037952925.1). Lineage (NCBI taxonomy): Eukaryota > Metazoa > Chordata > Amphibia > Anura > Ranidae > Lithobates > Lithobates clamitans. The sequence continues at coordinate 3,277,365 of JBBGZY010000453.1, read as the reverse complement.
GAGGCTCTAACAGGCTTCAAAATAGGGTGGGCTCGGGGCGCAGAGAATACGCTTTGAGCCCACCCAGGTGTGTTACAATTAAAAAACAAAAAAAACCCTAGTGGTGGACTTTTAAGGCACATACAAGATAGAAGAGTATTATGAATACAAAAATAGTTTATCAAATATATAAAAAACATATAGCATAAAGAATGCGTTTACAACATAGTCACCAGTGTACATATAGTAGTATACAGTACTCTTGCACCCAACGCGTTTCGGAGTACACGTATCTCCTTCCTCAGGGGTGAGTATTAAGCAAGAGAGATTTGTATTTGGGCGAATTATTAAATTAGCATTCCATAGTTTTGTAGTTAAAAACAACAGGAATTAGGACAGCCGTGGCAGGCAGATTTTCAGTTCCCAAAGCTTTTAGTGTATTTTTTTTAAAGGATACATCCATGCCAGATCAGACAGATAGTAAGAAAATAGATCGTAATAGAAAAGGCCCAATATTCTCTTAACTCCACGAGCATAAGCAGGGTATGACCCAAAGATTCACTGGGGCCAAATGGCGAATCCTGAGGGTGGCAGTTGAAGAGTTAACCGAATGATATATAATGACTGATCATGGCTTATAACAGAAAGCTTGTAAAATCCTGACAGCCCAGTCTCAGCATCCAGCAGCTAAGTGTAGTGAATTCCAATGGGGCGGGGTGTTTTTTTGAAGCACTGATTAGAGCCAGAGGCTCTAACAGGCTTCAAAATAGGATGGGCTCGGGGCACAGAGAATATGCTCTGAGCCCACCCAGGCGTGTTACAATAGAGAATGAATATTCACTATTTTAACACTGATCCTGATTGGCTGAAAGCACAGGCGATTCTATTGAACGCCTAGGAGGTGGGGAGGAGTCGCACGGCCACAGCTATGAAGAAAATGACACAGGAGCTGCTGCCCGATGCCTGCTGCCTGATGCCGCTGGCCGCCGCCTGATGCCCACCGCCGCTGCTACCTGATGCCTGCCACCTAGATGGGGTAAGAATGTGAGCGCGCAGGGGGGCTGGGAGGTTTGAGGTGCCGCTAGCCGCCGAGGGAGGCGGTTGGTTGTTTGCCACCCCCCCAAAAACACCAGCCACCAGTGCCGTACCTGATAGAGCAGGAGTCTCCCAATTTTCTAAACAAAGAGCCAGTTTACTGTGCTTCAGACTTCATAGGGGCTGAAGTGTGGCCAGTGGAAGTAGAAAATACCCCAGCTTCAGAGAAGGTAAACAATGGTTTAAGCTTTGGTGGTCAGTGGGAGTAAAACAATTACATAGAGTCTGTGGCCAGTAGGAGTTATAGAGCCCAATCATTGGTATTAGTGGAAGAAATAATGTTCCATTGTTGGTGTCAGTGGAAAGAATAGTGCCCTAATGGTGGTGTCATTGGAAAGAAATATGCCCAACTGTTGGTGTTGTTGGGAGGAATAGTGCCCTATCAATGGTTTCAATGGAAGGAATATTTCCCCATTGTTGGTGTCAGTGGGAGGAATATTTCTCCATTGTTGGTGTCAGTGGGAGGAATATTTCTCCATTGTTGGTGTCAGTGGGATTAATAGTGACCTATTATTTGTGTCAGTGGGAGCAATAGTGCCCCATCACTGGTGTCAGTGGGAGTAATAGTAAACTACCATTTGTGTCAGTGGGAGGAATAGTGACCCATCATTAGTCTTAGTGAGAGGAATAGCGCTCCATCATTTATAACAGAGCCTCATATCCCCAGAGAACACTGGTTACAGAGAAACGTGTTGGGAGGGGCCTCGCACATGACATTATTCCGCCAAGTTGGCCTGACCGCTTGGACCTGCTGGTTGTTTGTAACACATGGTGTGTAATTCCTTCAAAAATGTAAGTGTGATTTTATCATTTTATTAAAACCTTGGTGATATACTACACTATGTGGATTTTTCACAATACTTTAACTTCCTCCATGGAGTCTATCTTGGCTTAGGAGATTGTGGAACCTTTATATGCAAGATCGTGGTGTATATGGCTGCAATGTGTCTAATGATCTCCTTGTGGGATCAGAGGAGCTGGTAAGGAGCTCATTTAATCGCTTGTGATGATTCCTTTTGGTAGCACTTTTTCTTCGGTGGTGCACATTATCATCATTCCTTCATGGCAAAGAAAGACCCATTGATGTTTATAAAATCTGAGCACCTTTTTGCACTTAATATTTATATATATATTTTTTTTTAATTCCTTTATTTTGATATACAGAAGGCATAGAAATACAGTCTAGGTTACAGCAGGTTACGTATTCCATACAAAAATACTTTTGAATCATATGAAGTATGACTGTAGCCCAAAATCCAAGTTATTTACCAAACAAATATGGTAGCATAGATATGTTCTAGCCAAAAGTATATCTGTTTCATACATAATATATTATATCAAGGTTGCCTACCAACGAGCCTCCTTGCATAAAACTTAATTTGTTTATGAACAGTTTTGAAATATATTATAATATTTAAACCTTTAAAGACAGATATGTCTTTTGCTATACAGGTGAGTGTTACCTGCTCACCTCAAAAAATGTCGTTCACATTATATTCGTTATCGCCGTCACCACGGCTGCTTAGTGAGCAGATCGAAACACAAGATACTAAAGAAAAGAAAAGAGTAGAAGGTGGAAGGAAAGGCGGGGTAGGAAAAGGGAAGGGGAGGCATGAAAGGGTGAGAAGAGGGCAAAAAAGAAGGGGTTGTAAAGGAATGGCTGCGACATCGCCCCCAACTCGATCCCACCTGTCACACCCCGGAGGGGTGTACACATATATCTGTTTCAATGGGGTCCTTGGGGTTGTATCTCAGGTAGGCGGAGATTGTGTCTCCGCCATGTCCTGCAGATATGCGTCTGTACCAACAAAATATCTCCAGGGTCTCCATTTGTCAATAAATTGTTCCTATTTGTTTTGTAGAGTTGCCGTCAGTTCCTCCATACGTAAAATACAGTTAACTTTTGAATACCACAGGACCCTGGTCGGAGGGAGAGGATTCCGCCAGAGCGCCGGAATGCATGTCCTAGCTGCGTTTAGAAGTTGCACTGTCAATGTTTTCTTGTACTTTTGAATCGGTCTCGTGGTCAGGTGTAGGAGGCATGCGGCCGGGTTATCTTTGAGATCGACCGAGGTCAGACTTTGAATAGTCGAAGTCACCTCCTCCCAAAAGGGTCTCAGGAGTGGGCACGACCAAAAGACGTGAAGCATACTTCCCACTTCCCTGTCACATCTCCAACACCTATCCGACAGCGACGGGTTCATTTTATGTAACACATATGGGACTCTGTACCACCTAGTCAGGATTTTATATCCCGCTTCTTGATAATGGCTCGCAATCGAGGACTTATGTGCTAAGACCAAGACCTTCTCTCTTTGCTGAGTGGAGAACTGAGTCTCCAGGTCCCTTTCCCATTTCAGAAGGAACTCTGGAGTTGAGTCCTCCCCTTGGCCCGTAAGAAGACTGTATAAGAATGACAGTGTGTGTCTGATTGGTTCCCCAGATTTGCAGAGAGATTCCAGGGGAGTGTGGCTCCGAGGGACATAGGGTAGTTTCTGGAGGGTCTTCAGATAGTGTCTAAGTTGAAGAGTGCTGAAGCTGTCTAATGGAGGATCTATGAGTCTGGAGAGTGTGGAGGCAGTTGGGAATTCTCCCGGGGGCCAAATCTCACCTAGGGACTGTTTCTCATAAATCGTTAATTGTCTCAATCGGCGACTTGTGAGTCCGGGGGTAAAGTGCGGGTTACCTATAATCGGCGTCATGGGTGAGGGTAGCGGTGATATGTCTGTGGTGCGGAATGTTTTCCTTGCCACCCGGAGGGTGGCCCCTATTAGCGGGTGAGATTTCACGTCTACCGGCGGAGTGGACATGAGCCACGGGGATGGGAGTAAGGGAATAGAGGAATCTTCAATTTCCATTCCCACCCATTGTTTGGAGTCCTTGTTACAGTGCCAATCGGCAATCCTGGCTAAGTGAACCGCTTGGTAATATCGAAAGATATCCGGGAGACCCACTGCCCCCTTTTCTTTGGGTTTGGCCAGTGTTTGTATTTTCGCTCTGGGGGATTTATGAGACCAAATAAACTCTCTAATGATAGACTGAATTTTCTTAAAGAAAGTAGTTGGTAACTGGATCGGTAATGATATTTATATATTTTTATAATATTTATGCACAGTGTTTGCACAATTTGTATGGACTTTATTTGCACAGATATGTCAATTTAGGATGAGTTCATCATATGTTTAATGCACTTTTATTGTGTGTTTTTTTATGTGATTTATTAACGTATAGTATCTCACAAAAGTGAGTACACCCCTCAAATTTTTGTAAATATTTTATTATATATTTTCATGTGACAACACTGAAGAAATGACACTTTGCTACAATGTAAAGTAGTGAGTGTACAGCTTGTATAACAATGTAAATTATCTGTCCTCTCAAAATAACTCAACACAGCCAATAATGTCTAAACCGCTGGCAACAAAAGTGAGTACACCCCTAAGTGAAAATGTCCAAATTGGGCCCAATTAGCCATTTTCCCTCCCCGGTGTCATGAGACTCGTTAGTGTTACAAGGACTCAGGTGTGAATGGAGAGCATTTGGACATTTTCACTTAGGGGTGCACTCACTTTTGTTGCCAGCGGTTTAGACATTAACCGCCTCACTCCCTCCCGCCGTCATATGACATGACGGACTTTAAGCAGGTATATCTGAATGACCGTTTTCAGCTGGCGATTCCCTACACTATAAGAACGATCATAGCGGCTGTTCCGCTGCTTGATCATTCTTACGGGAGGCGAGAGGGGATGTCGCCCCCCTCCCGCCGCCCTCCGGTGCTTCTACCGACTCACTGCTACGATCGGTGAGTCGGACAGAGGATCCGCCGGCCCCGGATGTCGATCATAAAGATTTCCGGTGGACCAGATGGTCGCTGGAGTCTCTATGATCGTCGGAGGCCGGGCGCGATGTTATGACGTCACGCCCGGCCTCTGCATTAAAAAAAATGGCGCCGCTTTGGCTGGGAGGCGGTGATCGGTTTATTTTTTTTTATTTCAGGTTTCCCAGCCTAGAGGAGAGACGTGGGGTCTTATTGACCCCATATCTCACTGTAAGGAGGACCTGTGATGTCATATTCCTATTACAGGGGATGTTTACATTTCTTGTAATAGGAATAAAAGTGATCAAAAATTTTTTTTTTCAAAAAAGTGTCAAAATAAAAAAAAAGAAAGTATAATTAACAATAAAATAATTTTTTTTTTTAAAGCGCCCCTGTCCCCGTGTGCTTGCACGCAGAAGCGAACGCATATGTAAGCCCCACCCACACATGAAAACGGTGTTCAAACCATACATGTGAGGTATTGACGCGAACGTTGGAGTGAGAGCAGTAATTTTGTCCCTAGACCTCCTCTGTAACTCAAAACATGTAACCAGTAAAAAAATTTCAAGGGTCGCCTATGGGAATTTTTAAGTACCGAACTTTGCCGTCATTCCACGAACGTGTGCAATTTTGAAGTGTGAGATGTTAGGTATCTATTTACTCGGTGTAACTTCATCTTTCACACTATGCAAAAACATTGGGCTAACTTTACTGTTTTGTTTTTTTAAAGCACAAAACTGTTTCTTTCCCAAACAAAAGCGTTCGAAAAATTGCTGCGCAAATACCGTGCGAGATAAAAAGTTGAAACAACCACCATTGTATTCTCTAGGGTCTTTGCTAAAAAAACATATATAATGTTTGGGGGTTCTATGTAATTTTCTAGCAAAAAAAAAATGATGATATTTACATGTAGGAGAGAAATGTCAGAATTGGCCTGGGTGGCAAGTGGTTTTTAATAGCTGTGTGTTGAGTTATTTTGAGGGGACATCAAATTTACACTGTTATACAAGCTGTACACTTCACTACTTTACATTGTAGCAAAGTATCATTTCTTCAGTGTTGTCACATGAAAATATATAGTAAAATATTTACAAAAATGTGAGGGTGTACTCACTTTTGTGAGATACTGTATACCTAGCACAAGGATAGCACACTTTAAATTTTTTTTTGGTTGGAGAAATAGTGTTCCATCATTTACATCAATGGGAGGAATTATGCCCCACTGTTTTTGTCAGTGAAAGGAATAGTGTCTCATATCAGTGGAAGGAATAGTGTCTCATATCAGTGGAAGGAATATTGTCTCATATCAGTGGAAGGAATAGTGTCTCATATCAGTGGAAGGAATATTGTCTCATATCAGTGGAATGAATAGTGTCTCATATCAGTGGAAGGAATATTGCCTCATATCAGAGGAAGGAATAGTGTCTCATATCAGTGGAAGGAATAGTATCTCATATCAGTGGAATAAATAGTGCCTCATATCAGTGGAAGGAATAGTGTCTCATATCAGTGGAAGGAATATTGTCTCATATCAGTGGAAGGAATAGTGTCTCATATCAGTGGAAGGAATATTGTCTCATATCAGTAGAAGGAATAGTGTCTCATATCAGTGGAATGAATTGTGTCTCATATCAGTGGAAGGAATATTGTCTCATATCAGTGGAATGAATATTGTCTCATATCAGTGGAAGGAATAGTGGTTATACAGGTTTGTGGTTTCGGAAAGGGAGACACCCTTAAAGTAGGCACCTCATCCCAGACAGAGATTAGATAAGTGAAAAAGGGGAAGGAGAGGGATTTTTACGGTGCAATTTATTTAAATATAAAAGAGAAGGCTATATGTTTTTTCCTTTTTTTTGTTAAAAAACAGTTTTATTGTTTACATTAAAAACAGACACATATGTCAATAATTTGTGACAGTACAATTAAAATTAAAACAACGTGGTCAATAATGGAGGATAACATATAGGATATACGCTACGAATTCACAAATAGTCGTTATTGCATACTAGCCCGACATGTTTCGCATTAGTCGCTTTATCAAGGGGTATGCAATTGAGTAGCGAGTCATCCAATACTTTTAAATTATTCTACAAAAGAAGAAAAAGGAGGTTTTACATATAGAAAAAATATATATTTTTAGCAATAATAATGCAGCATGAAATAAAGAATGTGTTATCACTCTGAAGCACCCATAAAGGCTTACCCCCAAGAAAATGTTGACCCTAGGTGGAATCGTCAGAACCAGTATGTGCAGACACAGCTGAGCGGGATAGCAAGGGAGGCTAAATATGCAACCACAGGGAGCAGTAAGGAGAAGCTGTTGTACAAGACAAAGGGGTATTCAATATAAGGTAATAAATATCATTATATAGGGGGTTAATTGGATTTATAGAGAATACAAAGTAAACTAAGTATCACTTACATCAAAGAATTATTGTAAGTTACATCTGCGATCCGAGAGATGCAGTTAAGCGCCAGAAATGGCAATAGCCAGAACTAGGTAGATGTAAAATACGTTTAGAGCTGGGAAAACAGGACCTAAACACAATTTGCACAAGGATATGGTTAAAGTTTGGAATTAAAGCTATGCTCCATAGAGAAAGTATTGAAAAATGGTATTGTCAATCAACATCATAACGAAGGTTTGTTCAAAGTATGGAGTTTTCAATTAATTCAAAAAGGAGAAAAGTTTTAAATAAATTAGAGACTCAACCAGAGTTCAATGGGTATAGCCATAAAAACATAACTCTAGAGTATGGAGCAAGGTATGGTGATAGACACCAGTCACATTACCTAGCTTAAGTCTTCGCTTGCAACCTCCGGCGCTGGCAGACATAGCTGTCAGATTAGCCGGTTTAAATACTGCTCCCCATCGAGACGGCGTGTGACGTTGCCGGCTCGATGCGGACGTGATGGCGCTACTGCGCATGCCCGAGAAGCCAAACCTCATCGAACCTCAATCCCCACAGATCACCGCGCCGGAGGAGACAGCCGACATGCGCACTAATGCGCATGGTGGCTCCTCCCGCACAATGATCACGCGGGGACAGAGGGGGCGGGGGATGGTTGCGATGGAAACCAGCTCTGCTGAGGGCGACGAATGCCATCGCCTGTCGAAGAGCTGGCTTGGAGGGGATGCACGGCGCGGGTTGGGCACATCAAAGGGTGTGCCCCGGGCGTCCGTGTGGATGCGGCAGCCCCTCTGTAAACATATCCCAACAGAACCGGCCTGAAATGGTCTAACTGAGGAGGGTCAAGGGGTAACCGATCGACATGGGGGGGACCACAGACCAGCCAATTTCGATCGGTGCTAATGAGGGATAACACATACCATATCTATCAAATCATAAATACAAAAAAGAACATGGTTAAACAGTGAGACATCTTTTGAACAGCAATTACACATTTACATAAATGTATCAATAAAAGATAAATAAAGTAACTAACGTGGGTATTTACAGATAACAAATTATGAGAAAGGCATAGAGGAAAGGGGTGGGGATGGGGAAGGGAGTTGGGGAAAGGGTAAGGGATGGAAAGGGGGATGGTGTCAGTTGGAGAGTGACATCATTAACCATGGCCTGAGCAGCTTAAATCAGAGGAAGGGTCTGTAGCTAAGGCATTCATTGAAACCTGGGAAGTGAGTGGCTTGGAGACTGTAAATCCAGCGGGCTTCAAGCTGGAGGAGTGTCCGATCGACACTGCCCCCTCTTTCATCTAGTGGTATGTGTTCCAAGGCATAAAACTTTATGGTTCTGGGATTGAAGTTGTGATACAATCCTACATGTCTGGCAATGGCTGTGTCCATTTGTTTTTTCAAGATTGGCTTTATATGATCTCTAATTCTTTTGTATAGTGGTCGTTTTGTTTTACCCACATAGAATCCGCCGCAGATACATTGAGCTAAATAGACTATGCCTGGAGTTTGACATGTAGCCTTAAATTTTATTAAGTGCCATTGACCATTTGGAAGTGGGAATTGTGATGTATTTTCCACATAGGGACATATGTCACATCTGCCACATGGGGAGATACCCGTGTGGGAAGAGTTATTATTATTTGAAACGTCTTGGAAATGACTGTGGACTAGACGGTCCTTCAATGACGGGGCACGTCTGTAGGTTATTTCAGGAAACGAATTGATGTGTCTGCTGACAGCTGGGTCAGCAGACAAAAGAGGCCAGAATTTTGTTATAATGTTTCTAATTTTTTTATGTTGAGTTATTTTGAGGGGACATCAAATTTACACTGTTATACAAGCTGTACACTCACTACTTTACATTGTAGCAAAGTATCATTTCTTCAGTGTTGTCACATGAAAATATATAGTAAAATATTTACAAAAATGTGAGGGTGTACTCACTTTTGTGAGATACTGTATACCTAGCACAAGGATAGCACACTTTAAATTTTTTTTTGGTTGGAGAAATAGTGTTCCATCATTTACATCAATGGGAGGAATTATGCCCCACTGTTTTTGTCAGTGAAAGGAATAGTGTCTCATATCAGTGGAAGGAATAGTGTCTCATATCAGTGGAAGGAATATTGTCTCATATCAGTGGAAGGAATAGTGTCTCATATCAGTGGAAGGAATATTGTCTCATATCAGTGGAATGAATAGTGTCTCATATCAGTGGAAGGAATATTGCCTCATATCAGAGGAAGGAATAGTGTCTCATATCAGTGGAATGAATTGTGTCTCATATCAGTGGAAGGAATATTGTCTCATATCAGTGGAATGAATATTGTCTCATATCAGTGGAAGGAATAGTGTCTCATATCAGTGGAAGGAATAGTGTCTCATATCAGTGGAAGGAATAGTGTCTCATATCAGTGGAAGGAATAGTGTCTCATATCAGTGGAAGGCATAGTACCACAAGGGCCAGGTAAACGCAAGCAAATCACTGCATCAGCCCAACAGGCCACAGTTTGGAGGCCACTGTTAGACCCCTTTCACACTGAGGCCTTTTTCTGGCGCTTTCATGCTAAAAAAAGCACCTTAAAAGCTCATGAAAACTGTTTACCAATAATATCAATGGATCTTTTTATTAGATTGTAAGCTCTTCTGAGCAGGGCCCTCTTAATCCTCTTGTATCTTATTGTATCTTATTGTATTATAACTGTATTGTCCCCCTTTTATATTGTAAAGCGCTGCGTAAACTGTTGGCGCTATAAAAAACCTGTATAATAATAATAATAATACTCTTTTTTACAATGGAGAGGTTAAAAAAGGCCTGCAAGCAGCATCTTTGGATCGCTTAAAAAATTACCTCAAAAACATCTCTGTCTATTGAAATTAATGGGAAGCGCATCAAAAGTGACTGAAAAGCACTGCAAAAGAGCTTCAAAAGCGCCGCAAAATGGTTCTTTTGAGTCACGTGACCTTAAAAAAAGCGCACCGCTCACGTCGCAAAATCGTCGCACCATTTTATGGGCAGTTTTCGAGCGCCTCAGTGTGAAAGGGGTCTTATAGAGTATGCTGGTCACATATGACACACATGGATTGTACAATACCTTATGGTAGTGTGAAAGTCTTCCTGAACAATCCATTAATTATATATCAAAACATGTAGTCCTCTATGCTAATGAATATACATTTTAGTTACTTTAATGGAGATTGTAAAATGAGACTGTTATGTGCTTGTCCAGTTTAAGATTTGTTTTTATGTGTTTCTTTAAAAGAAATTGGATATTATAATAGCTATAATATACAGCTAGAGTGCCTGAAAGTCTTTGTAAAACTGTCTTAATTCCAGTTTGTTAATCTCATTGAGTTCTAAAGCCCAATTCATCCGTGTGCACTGAAGTATGAGAAAAGCCAAGATCTCTCCCTTGTCTGGGCCCTGTTGCACAGCCATAAGGAATCTCGCTTAACGACACGAACCTCCAACAGTCCCCCTGTCAGAATACAATAGCACAGCAGGGGAGATTCCTGCATCCACCTTACTTGTGCGGGTGAAGGAATCTGTGAGTTATTTTTTGGCTTATGCCTCGTACACACAAGCGGACTTTTCAGTGGACTAGGTCCGACAGTCTTTCCGACGGACTTTGCAGCGTAGGTCCGCCGGACTTTCAAACGAACGAACTTGGACACACACGATCACACCAAAGTCCGACGGATTTGTACATGATGACATACGACCGGGCTAAAATAAGGAAGCTGATAGCCAGTAGCCAATAGCTGCCCTAGTGTTGGTTTTAGTCCGTCGGACTAGCATACAGACGAGCGGATTTTTCGACCGGACTCGAGTCCGTCGGAAAGATTTGAAACATGTTTTATTTCTAGGTCCGTCTGACTTTTGGGGAAAAAAAAGTCCGCTGGAGCCCACACACGATCGAATTGTCTGGCGGAGTCCGGTCCGCCGGACCAAGTCTGCCGGAAAGTTCGCTCGTGTGTACGCGGCATTAGTGAACCTAACAAATACAAATTTATCTGTAGTTACTTAATTATCCAAAATATTGAATGCCGTATCTAAACGAATGGAACGTAACAAATTAATAATAATAAATAACAATAATAATAATAATAATAAAAACTTTTTATTATTATTACTTATTATTAATTTGTTACGTTCCCTTCGTTTAGATGCCTCATTCGTTATTTCGGATAATTCGTGACTTCAGATAAATTCGTATAAATGTTTTTATTATTATTTTTGTTATTTATTAGTATTAATTTGTTACGTTCCATTCGCTTAGATACGGCATTCAATATTTTGGATAATTAAGTAACTACAGATAAATTTGTATTTGTTGGGTTCACTAAGAGCCAAATTTTAAAGGAAATCCCAATACCTATAATTTAATAGTTAGTAATAGCTAAGTTGTTATTAGTTAGTTATTATTTCCGATTTTCGAATTATTGGGTTTTTGGATTTTCGGATTTTGAATTTACGAATTTACGAATTTTCGAATATTCGAATTTACGAATATTCTGAAAAATTAGTTAAACGGGTTTTCCTTAATTCCGATATTTCCAAATTAACAAATTTGTTGAAATTCATTGAAAAACGTATTTGTAACGAAACAAATTGCACATGTCTAATTCAAACAGCTGATGCTCACGACCCTGGAAAGACCAAATGAAGATGGAAGTAAGTGTTACAGCGTGCCACTGGAATGCTTTGTTTTAAGGTTAGTATGTCATAAAGTTTTTTTTGTTTTTTTTTGCATTTTACTACCGCTTTAAGGCTGGGTTCACACCATTTCCGCATTCGGCTCACAGCAGGGGTCCAGTGCGTCCTGGTTCACCGTTTCAGGTCTGATTTCAGGCAGGATTTTGGGCTGAATCCGGACCTGAAACAGACCGGCACCGGACCTGCTGCGGAGATATGTGAATCGGCTCCATAGAGAGGTGGCCACAATCTACTGCTATTGCGAATTGGATGTGGACAACCTGCATCCAATTTGCAATGATGTGAACCCAGCCTCAGTTTTAACATGTTAAAGTAGACCTTCCATTAAAATGAAAAGGTCCACTTTACCCACAGGCCAGCCCCCACTCCCCATATGCAAATTCATTTAAAAAGCCATTGAAAATAAAGTTGGTTTGAAAACAAAACTAACTGAAGACAATTTTTTTTGTCTCGATCTCCAGTGTCATGGGGATTAAGAGTGGGGGTAAATCCAAAATTTTGAATTGCTGCAGAACAGCAATACCGGGGACATCTTCCTATGGATACAGTTCCTCACATGACAACTGACTAAGGGGGGTTTCTCTTTCTTCCTGTTGAATCTGCAGGACAGGAAGTGAAAAAAATTCTCCCCAATGGGCCCCAGATGGCAAAAACAAAAACTGACATCAATATTAACACTTCCCTGCTTTATCCCAAATGAAAAAAAGATGTCACTTTAGATACTGTATACTTTAAATCAAAAGAGAATGGGCTTAATCCCACTGCAGAAATGCATCAGAAGCCATTTGTAGGGTGAAGGAATGTGAGTGAGAGGACCTTTCATTTATATTTACATGGAAGGTCCACTTTATAGTCATTTCAAAAGTTATTTTCAATATCTTCAATTTTTATTAGGGCCCAATACAGTATTGAGTTGCGATAATTCACTGCTCACATGTATAGCATCTGCCAGTGGCCCCTTTAAGCCTCCAGACAGGACCGGTAGACTGTTGCTCCCTCCCTGCCCTGGCAAAGAGCATGGACAGAAAGAGAGAGGAGAACATACAAGGAGAGCAAAGAAGGAATTCCACCCTTGACAACAGACAGAGAAGATCCAGATTGGCTGATGAACAGCCAGGGACTGTAACCCATCAAACTCATTCTGCATGGAGGAACATCTGAGACTCATGGGGAGTACACTGTGAGCCTGGGAACCTGTGTACACAGCTCTGGGCTGCTTTTGCAGCTGGGTTCCGGTTGAGAGCCCCAATGCAGCTAATAAAACACATTACCGTGTCCTCCACATGGGGCGGAGGACATGCTTTGAAAGCACCATAAAAGTGATCACATTTACCTGAAAGCCCTTCACCAGTTCTAAAAGCCACTACCAAGCTCATAGCTGCAGCAGCAGCAGCAGCAGCTGTGAGCTTGATTTAACCACTTGTCTGCCACACAGTTTATAAACATACATTATATTACCAAAAGTATTGGGATGCCTGAATGCATGAACTTTAATGGCATCCCAGTTTTAGTCCGTAGGGTTCAATATTGAGTTGGCCCACCCTTTGCAGCTATAACAGCTTCAACTCTTCTGGGAAGGCTATCCACAAAGTTTAGGAGTGTGTCTATGGGTATGTTTGACCATTCTTCCAGAAGCGTATTTGTGAGGTCAGGCACTGATTTTGGACGAAAAGGCCTGGCTCACAGTCTCCGCTCTAATTCATCCCAAAGGTGTTCTATTGGGTTGAGGCAGGCCAGTCAAGTTTCTCCACCCCAAACTCGCTCATCCATGTCTTTATGCATTTTGCTTTGTGCACTGGTGTGCAGTCATTTTGGAACAGGAAGGGGCCATCCCCAAACTGTCCCCACAAAGTTGGGAGCATGAAATTGTCCAAAATGTCTTGGTATGCTGACACCTTAAGAGTTCCCTTCACTGGAACTAAAAATACGCAAATCATAATTCCCCCTCCAGCAAATGATTTGGACCAGTGCAAAGCAAGGTCCATAAAGACATGGATGAGCGAGTTTGCGGTGGAGTAACTTAACTGGGCTGCACAGTCCTGACTTCAACCCAATAGAACACCTTTGGGACAGTGGTGGGTGTTTTTTTTTTTTTGGGGAGGCGGCAAACAACCACCCAGACCCCCCCTCGGCGGCACCGCAAACCACTGAGCCTCCCGCCTGTTCGCTGTCTTACCCCATCTAGGTGGCAGGTGGCAGGTGGCAGGTATCGGCCAGCAGTTATCGGCAGCAGGATCGGTCATTTCCTCCATCTCCTCCATTCCTCCATCTCATCAGCCATGCTTCTCCTTCCCTCCACCTAGGCGTCCAATATGATCGCCTCTCCTTTCAGCCAGTCGGGTGATGGGTTTCAAAACCCACTTCCCTATTCATTTGCTGTTGTAAAAACACACCTGGCTGGGCTCCGTTCCGCATTCTCTGCGCCCCAAGCCCACTCTATTTTGAAGTCGATCAGAGCCTCCGGTGCTTCAAAAGAAAAACCCCAACCCCGCATTGGAATCCATGCTTCCGGAATGGGGATGGGGGAGCGGCACCCATACGCCCTAATGGATGAGTTAGAGCAGAGACTAGGAGCCAGGCATCCTCATCCTCATCCAACATCAGGGTCTGACCTCACAAATGCGCTTCTGGAAGAATGGTCAAACATTCCCATAGGCACACTCCTAAACCTTGTGGACAGACCTCCCAGAGGAGTTGAAGCTTTTATAGCTGCAAAGGCTGGGCCAACTCAATATTGAACCCTACGGACTAAGACTGGGATGCCATTAAAGTTCATGCGCGTGTAAAGACAGGCATCCCAATACTTTTGGTTATATAGTGTATCTTGCTAGACAAGTGGTTAAGGTAAGCTCAGAAAAAGTGTTAGCTCTCTGTGGATGTTTGTTTTTTTGATTTTTTTTTTTTTAGGCTCATGTAAGTTAAGACTCTTGCACATGGGAGCTTGAGCCCCTGCAACGTAAATTCCAGCGTATTTTCCCTGCCTGGGAGGCCCCGGTGCTGCGTACAGCCACCCACAGACATGAATGACTGTGCATGGCTGTACTAGGGTATACACTGTTGCTTGGTTAAACACTTGTATAGCATAAGGGCATATTCCCAGATTTAAAAAAAACAATGGTTTATTAAAAAGAAACTAAAGCATTTTTAAGTATATAACATGTATGGCATGAAGGTGCTCACTTTTTTCTTAGTTTGGTTAAGTGTTATTTCTTTTTTTTTCTCTTCTAACCACATACAGTATGCAGCATCTTTGTACTTCTGCCGCTAAGTGGTGGATTTGAATAACAACATGTGACAGTGCATTAAACATCAGTGATATGTCATTAGGTAAAAATATTTTTATTAAAGCGTTAAATCACCAACACTTTTTAGTTTTAGGTGAAGAGTTGCAGGTTTACATTTCCTGCTGGGTATGTACAGTTAGATTTTTCAGAACACCAGCATGAGGCCTACAGGATTTTAGGTGCCATCAATATGTCCCTTGATCCTTTTTAAATGAGTTTTTGGCACCAAGATATCAGATCAGAAGTAATATTGGTATGTCAGGTGCCTAATAAGGCAAGTATCATATGAGGGTGTGCTCCGTTCAGACAGCTCTATATGACGTTTCAATTAGAGAAAGTCTGAAAGCAAATTGCTCTCACTTTTCAAAACCATAATTCTTTATGAATCCTGTGTCATGGGTGCTGTAATAAATATTAATTTATTAAAACAAAAAGTGCCGTATCGCAAAAAATGGCCTGGTCATTGAGCAGACAAATTTAGTCAAAACATAGCCAAAGTTCGGTAACCAGAACAGATAGTCAGACAAGCCAGAAAGTCAGGGATCAGCGTAGTGAAACAGCAAGCAGGATCTGGAGCCAGAAGGAATGTCAGCCAAGCAAGTCTTTAACAGGAACGCAGGAGTCTCTGTGATGTTGACCAAGGCGAAGGCAGAAATCATCTGGGCTGGACGGCTTAAGTAGGCAGGACTGATGAGCAGGATATCATCAACAGGTGAATCACTGTGGAGAGATAGGAGCTGGCAATTAGCCGACAGCTGAGCGGCCAGCTCAGAGAAGGAGGGGCTGAGCCCAGCCCTGACAGTACCCCCTCCTTAACGACCCCCCCTCGGAGGACCACCAGGCTTGAGGGGAAAACGTCTATGGAAATTATGGAGCAGGAAAGGGGCATGTACGTCCGAGGATGAGACCCAAGAGCTTCCTCGGACCGTACCCTTTCCAATGCACCAGGTACTGTATGCGCCCACGGAACCTACGGGAGTCAACAATGGACTATACTTCATACACCTCATGGTTCTCAACCTGAACGGGGTGAGGACGTGGCACTGAGATGGTAAAGTGGTTGCAGACCAAAGGTTTTAATAAGGAGACATGAAATACATTTGAGATACGCATATCAGAAGGAAGGTCTAACACGTAACCCACTGGGTTAATCCTGCGAAGAATACGAAAAGGCCCAATAAACCGAGGTGCGAATTTCAGAGAGGGAACATGAAGTCGGAGGTTGCAAGATGACAGCCAAACCCTGTCCCCCACCTGGTAGGAAGGCGCAGGCAGGCGTCTGTGATCAGCATGGAGTCTGTACCTATCATTAGCATGTCGCAAAGCCATCTGGACTTGTGCCCAAGTGGAACGAAGACCACCAAGATGCTCCTCTAACGCAGGAATACTCTGCGGAACAAATGAGTCAGGCAACATGGAAGGTTGGATATCATAGTTCGCCATAAACGGGGACAATCGGGAAGCAGAATTCAAGGCACTGTTGTGAGCCAACTTTGCCAACGGTAATAGGTCTGACCAGTTGTTATGATGGTCAGAAATATAGCAATATAGGAATTGCTCAAAGGAGTGAATGGCTTGTTCTGCGGCCCCATTAGACTGCGGGTGATACGCAGAGGAGAAAGCAAGCTGAATTCCCAACTGTGCACAAAAGGCTTGCCAGAACCAGGACACAAACTGACTACCCCTGTCCAAGACAATCACCTTGGGTAGCCCATGTAAGCGAAAGATCTCTTGAGCAAAAATGGAAGCCAGTTTCTTAGAAGTGGGCAACTTATTAAGTGGAATACAATGAGACATTTTTGAGAACCGATCAACCACCATAAGAATAACTGTGTTGCCCTGGGTGTTGGGTAACTCCACAATGAAATCCATAGACAGGTGGGTCCAGGGCCTCTCTCCATTGGGTATGGGTTGTATGATGCCCACTGGAAGGTGTCGTGGATTCTAAAGCCTCGTACACATGATCGGATTTTCGGCAGGGAATTGTGTGATGACAGACTGTTTACCTAAAATCCGACCGTTAGTCGGACTTTCTGCCAACAAATGTTGGATGGCAGGCTGATAAAATTTGGCGGACAACAGTCTGTTGTCAGATTTTCGTATCGTGTGTACACAAGTCCATCACACAAAAGTCCAAAGTACAAATACGCATGCTCGGTACCAAACAAGACATTAGCAGAAGGTGCCCAAAGGGTGGTTCTCAAGAGCTGAAATTCCACGAAGTACGCCACTACGTTCATGTTTGTTGGCTGACAATTCTGTACCGTTTGTATGCAAGACAAGCTCCTGGCACATGCCCTTCGGACAAAAGTCTGACGCTCTGTTGGCCAACAATCCAATCGTGTTTACGAGGCTTTACTCTGAGCACACACAGAACAGGCAGCTACGAAGGTGGTTACATCAGCACGTAGACTAGGCCACCAGAATTGTTGGGAAATGGCCCAAAAGAGTTGGGTGGCCAGCAGCCTTGGGAGAATGGTAAGTCTGGAGCACGGCAGTACGGAGACTCTCTGGGACAAAGCAGCGGTCACAAGGTTTCTCAGGAGGAGCATGGACCTGAGCAGCAAGAATTTTGTCACCCAAAGGAGAAGTGAGACTGGTGCAAACTGTAGCCAGAATACGAACAGGAGGAATCACAGGAACTGGAACCGACTCCATCTTGGAAGTGGAGGAAAAATGTTGTGACAAAGTGTTAGCCCTTACATTCTTAGTACCGGGTAAGAATGAGACAATGTAATTGAAACTAGACAAGAAAAGAGCCCATCATGCCCTTCTGGGAGAGAGGCGTTTAGCCTCAGACAAGAATGTGAGATTCATATGGTCAGTAAGAATGAGAACCGGCACAGTGGTACCTTCGAGGAGATGTCTCCATTCTTTCAGGGCTAAAATGATCGCTAACAGCTCTCTGTCACCAATCTCGTAATTGCACTCTGCAGGTGACAACTTCTTGGAAAAGTAGCCACAAGGATGCATAGCACTCTCAGAGGGAGGACGTTGAGACAGAAGGGCGCCAACACCAGTCTCAGAAGCATCAACCTCAAGGATAAAGGGTAAAGTAGGATCAGTATGTGCCAACACAGGAGCAGAAACAAAGGCAGCTTTGAGACTCTCAAAGGCCTTAATGGACCCTGGAGACCAACTCTGTGGGTTACCGTCCTTTCTGGTCATATCAGTCAGGGGTTTGACCAGAGACGAGAAGTTACGAATAAACTTCAGATAATAGTTGGCAAAGCCCAGGAAACGCTGCAGAGGACGTAAACCCACAGGTCGGGACCACTGTAGGACAGCCGAAAGTTTCTCTGGGTCCATCGAAAAACTTGCAGTGGAAATGAGCCCAGGAATTTAACCTGTTCACAATGAAACTCGCGCTTCTCTAATTTACAATAGAGATGGTTCTCTCTTAGTTTCTGAAGCACACGACAGACATCTGTGTGGTGCCTCTCCAGGGACTTGTAAAAAATGAGGATATCATCGAGATAAACCACCACACATAACTGCAACAAATCTCCGAGGACATCGTTAATAAATTCCTGGAAAACTGCCGGGGCGTTACAAAGGCCAAAAAGCATTACGAGGTACTCCTAATGGCCTGTTCTGGTATTAAAAGCAGTTTTCCACTAGTCGCCCTCCTTAATCCTCACGAGATTGTATGCCCCTCTCAAATCAAGCTTCATGAAAACCTTTGCTCCCTTGAGGTGGTTTAAATAATTCCGTAATCAACGGAATCGGATAGGCATTCTTAATCGTGAAACAATTGAGACCCCTATAATCAATACAAGGTCTCAGTTCACCGCTCTTATTCTTCACAAAGAAGAAACGAGCACCAGATGATGATGGTTTGCGGATGAAACCTCGGAAAAGTGCATCTGCAATATACTCCTCCATGGCCTTATCCTCCAAAACCGACAAAGGGTAAACCCGGCCACAAGGGGGTATGGCACCAGGTTGAAGGTCAATTGCGCAATCATACAACCGTTGTGGAGGCAAACTACCGGCTTGACCTTTGTCAAAGACATCATTAAAATTGTGGTACTCCTCCCGCAGGGAGGAGAGTGAAGAGATGCACAGGACCTTGGCTACCTTATGGAAGCATGTCTTACTGCATTGTGACGACCAGGAGAGAACCTCAGCACGGAGTCAATCAAAAGAGGGGTTGGGCCTCTGTAGCCAAGGATAACCAATAACCAGCGGAAACTTAGGTGAGGAAATAACTTGAGCTTGAAATTGAGAGCCTCAATGACAAGTGGAGTGTCACGCAGCTGCAGCGGAATCGAGTGCTTTGATACAAAGGCAGCATCAATGAACAGGCCTGCAGCCCCAGGGTCGATTAGAGTCTGTATCTTGATGGACGACTCAGCCCAAGAAGGGTAACCGAAACCAGGGGCTTATCCTAATGGATAACTAGGGATGAAACAATGCCATCTAAGGTCTGTCCATGACAGGACCTCCAGGTTTGGGCGTTCCCTGGACGGGTAGGACAAGAATTCAAAAAGTGACCTGCCTGGCCACAATAAAGGCACAATCTCTCCCTCCTCCTAAGGGCTTTCTCGTCTGCAGAGAGATGCGTGAAGCCCAAGTGCATGGGTTCACCTTCACTGACCTACTTGGTACCAGGAGGCATGGGAGGTGAGGGATGCAAGGATGGGACTGCAAAGCTCAGAGACAAATGTACAGGAAGCTTCCACAAGCGCTCCTTAAAAGAGAGTCTTTCTCTGAGTCTGGAGTCAATGAGGATGGCAATTGTGATCAACTTCTCCAGCTCAGTTGTTATATCTTGGGCTGAAATTTCATCCTTGATGGTATTCGAGAGACCATGAGAAAAAGCAGCTATGAGGGCCTCATTGTTCCAAGTAACCTCTGCTGCCAGAGTATGGAATTCAATGGCGTAATCAGCAACAGTTCTCGTACTCTGTTTGATGGATATGAGGCACTTGGCAGCAGAAGCGGAGCATGCTGGAATGTCAAATACCCTTTTTAAAAGAAGCCACAAACTCAGGGTAACTCAAGACAACAGGTTTTTGCGTCTCCCATAGAGGGTTTACCCAGGCCAAGGCTCTCTCAGAAAGCAAAGATATCACAAAACCTGCTTTTCTTCTGTCCTTGGGAAACGTCTGGGGCAGCATCTCAAAGTATATCTAAAACTGGTTGAGAAACCCTCTGCATTGGACTGGATCGCCCCCAAATAGCTGGGGAAGCGGAGCGGAACCAGACATACCTCTTATAGAGGTAATACTCGAGGCGGGTGCCTGCACAGAGACTGGAGCAGTAGCAGGGACGGCCTGCAAACAGGTTGTACCGGAGCAGCCACAGTGAGAGATTGCAGGTGAGCCGTGCAACTCAGGAGCGTTTGTAACGGCATGGCAAACTGATCCATGCGGTGAACCTGCTCATTGAATCTGGAAAAAATATTACCAACAAGTGGATTGACTGCATCTTCTGAATTCATGGCCTTCGCCTACTATCAGGAACCATGAATCAGACCGCGACAGAAGTACAGTTAAATCACACTTGTTTAAAAATAAAAGTAAATAGAACAAATGTAGTCAAAACATAGCCAAAGTTCGGTAACCGGAATGGATAATCAGGCAAGCCAGAAAGTCAAGGATCAGCGTAGTGGAACAGAAAGCAGGATCTGGAGCCAGAAGGAATGTTAGCCAAGCAAGTCTTTAACAGGAACGCAGGAGATAGTCTCTGTGATGTAGACCAAGGTGAAGGCAGAGATCATCTGGGCTGGACGGCTTAAGTAGGCAGGACTGACTAGCAGGATATCATCAACAGGTGAGTCACTGTGGAGAGATAGAAGCTGGCAATTAGCCGACAGCTGAGCGGCCAGCTCAGGGAAGGAAGGGCTGAGCCCAGCCCTGACACCATGATACTAGTTGTGAATGATTAGTATAAATAAAAAGCGGCGCTAAATCCTGAATGCGGCGCAATCGTGAGTAATCATATGGTAAATGATGTGCCATGAAAACAATTAAACATGCAGTGAATAAAATATGAGCAAAATATAACATAAAAAAATGAAAAAAATCAATTGTATGAACGTGCTATAATGAAATAGGAGAAAAATCCAGTGTTAGGTGAACATAAAAAAGGCCTTTCAACGAAAAAGTCCTTTTCAATAATAAATAAAAGTGTCCATAAAGTGCAAAAAGGTGTATAAGTAACGTTGATTGATGAAATCTACCACCAAGTACCAACAATTAGCTTTTTTAACAGATAGTGTGGACCATAAATTATAATGGTCATAAAGGCACAAAATAGCCCGGCATCCGAGATAGGCGGTGGCTGCTCAGCAGCAGCTCCCAATCGATTGTGAATAAAAAAATTAACAAGCATAGTGAAGCCTGCTAACATTCAAGTCCTTTTGTTTAAAATATGCAAGCAGTGCATTCGATAAGTTGTAAACAGGCACAAATGAGTCAAAAACCAGCAGACTGTCAGCTCATGTCTTCAGTAACAGCCAAGTCGGAGGAGTTTCGTCATCAGTGGCGCCTTCGCATGGCGCAGGCCGAACGTCAGATACCTTGCTCCATTGAAATAAATAGTAACACACAGTCTGCAGTACTTGGTTAAGCTAGTGAGACAAAAGATCATATGCAAATGGATCTAGCGTAGCTACACACGTTTGGTACATAATTGAGTGTGCAAAAGACACTGCTCCATCTAGTAGTAAAGTATACATCCACCCGCTATTGGAGCTGTATACATAGAGTGCCAACAGGGATGTAATTTGGATATCCATTGCTAATCATTACAGTGAGGTTTCTTTATGCCATTCATGTTTGCATGGTTTATATCATTCTCACTATGTGGACTAGTGTAATAGGGCTTAGCCTTATTGCAGAGTAAGTCAATGGCCATAGGTGAGGCTAACCTGCCCGTCAGTTAATCTAACGTAGTATATTGTCCAGTATGCTGTTTGCATTGCATTTGCTTGTCCTTCGAAAATACAGTGCCTTGAAAAAGTATTCATACCCCCTGACATTTTCCACATTTTGTCATGTTACAACCAAAAACGTAAATGTATTTTATTGGGATTTTATGTGATAGCCCAACACAACATGGCACATAATTGTGAAGTGAAAGGAAAATGATAAACGGTTTTCAAATTTTTTTACAAATAAATATCTGAAAAGTGTGGCATGCATTTATATTGAGCCCTCTTTACTTTGATATCCCTAACTAAAATCTGGTGGAACCACTTGCCTTCAGAAGTCACCAAATTAGTAAATAGAGTCCACCTGTTTGTAATTTAATCTCATTATAAACACAGCTGTTCTGTGAAGCCCTCAGAGGTTTGTTAGAGAACCTTAGTCAATCAACAGCATCATGAAGGCCAAGGAACACACCAGACAGGTCAGGGATAAAGTTGTGGAGAAGTTTAAAGCAGGGTTAGGTTATAAAAAATATTCCAAAAATTTAAAGAGTATGGCACAACTGCAAACCTACCAAGACATGGCTGTCCACCTAAACTGACAGTCCGAGCAAGGAGAGTATTAATCAGAGAAGAAGCCAAAAGGCCCTTGGTACCTCTGGTGGAGATAATACAGGGCAATCTTAGAAGAAAACATGTTAGAGTCTGCAAAAGACTTAAGACTAGGTCGGAGGTTCACCTTCCAGTAGGACAACAGCCCTAAACATGCAGTCAAAGCTACAATGGAATGGTTTAGCTCAAAGCATTATCATGTGTTAGAATGGCCCAGTCAAAGTCCAGAACTAAATCCAATTGAGAATCTGTGGCAAGACACTCTCCATCCAATCTGACAGAGCTTGAGTTATTTTGCAAGGAAGAATGGGCAAAAATGTCACTCTCTAGATGTGCAAAGCTGGTAGAGACATACCCAAATATTAAAACTGAATACAAATGGAAGACTAAATACAAATGCACGCCACACTTTATAGATATTTATTTGTAAAAAATGTTGAAAACCATTTATCATGTTCCTTCCACTTCACAACTATGGGGGTGAGTTACTAAGAAGAAGGCACTGAACTAGTTCATACATTAACTGGTTCCCGACCGGCGCATGCCGATGTACGTCGGCAGAATGGCACGGCTTGGCAAATGGGCATACCTCTACGTCCAATTGAATTCCCTGCCGTGCCATTGTGTGCGCTCCGCCCGGGGGCTCCGTGAGTCGGGTCGCGAGTCCCACGGACTCGATCGCCACGGGGATACCCCCGACCGGCTCACGGAGAGGTTCTGCCTAGTGACAAGTGTCACTGATCACAGCTCCCTGTCATCGGGGGCAGTGATCAGAGTAATGACACTGCTAGCCCATCCCCCTACAGTTAGTAATCACTCCCCTAGGACACACTTAACCCCTCCCCACCCCCTAGTGGTTAACCCCTTCACTGCCAGTGTCATTTACACAGTAATCAGTGCATTTTTAATCGCACTGATCGCTGTATAAATGACAATGGTCCCAAAAATGTGTCAAAAATGTCCGACATGTCCGCCATAACGTCGCAGTCACAATAAAAATCACCTTTTTGCCACCAGTACTAGTAAAAAAAAAAATTATTAATAAAAATGTGATAAAACTATCCCCTATTTAGTAAATGCTATAACTTTTGCGCAAACCAATCAATAAACGCTCTGATGAGGAAGGGGGTAAAATCTGCCGGGGCTGAAGCGGTTAATTAGTGTGCTGGAAAAGTCATTAATTGAACGTACGAACCAACGCACATTGAAGCACAAATACCGGTAAATAAATAAATACCCGCATATGTAAACTGCAACTGTCACTAGGGTAACTGCGGTTTTCTCATTGATAATAGCGCACGCCCAATACAATTGGTTCATTTCATCTGATTGGATGTGTCTTGTTAGGCAATTAGTAGGTGTACTCAGTTAATTAAACCTTTTGATGCTAATCTCATTCCTATCACTTCTGATATATCTTTGAAATGTGTTTTTTCTTTTTTTACCCAAATCTTTCAATACATTACAAACAACAGAGAAGTGTTTCTAAACCCAATAAATTAATATTTTCAGATCTTGATCTTTAAAGGTGACCATACACTGCAATCAGTTAGACCTTAAATAAATTAGATTTAGTGCAAGAGCCTGTTTGATTCCCTATATTTTGAACTGATTATTCAAGTGCGTCTTCCTATTACCTATTTTGCTTAAATATCGAGTTGTACAGAGATTGGCCAATCAGATTGCATAGTGCATGACCATCTTAAGTGCCAAATTTGGAATGTAGATGTGCCATGACCCACTTGTATTTTCCGAACGATATTCCTTGGGCATTATAGAAGGCACATGAAAATCCACCTTTTTTCAAGACATGCTAGAGTTATCAGGAATCTTCAAAATACGGCTCTCCAGCTGTTGTGGAACTACACATCCCATGAGGCATTGTAAAACTCTGACATTCACAGACATGACTAGGCATGATGGGAATTGTAGTTCCTGAACAACTGGAGGGCCGTAGTTTGAAGACCCCTGTGCTAGACCATTATTATGCCTCCAGAATTGGGAGTGTGGTATCTACCCAACTTCTGTCTGCTGGATGACACAAGAACCTACATCTATAGATATATCTATATATACACACACACTGAAGCAGAAAGCAATATATTGGCCCAGAATTGAATCTGTACACAGGAAGTAGGTGTGTGTTTTGAGGCCAAATCATTTAGACATACACACATGACCCATACAAACACTACCTCATGTAAAAATAAATCAAAAATGATCTTAATTTACAAATAAGGATCATCTCTTCTTCAGAGAACAGTGAGCAGGGCATGGTGGTGGGAAGAAATTAGCAGCAGTACAAGCAACTTCCTGGAGGGGCGTGATGTCATTCCTGTGTGCTGGCCACCGCTTCCGGGAACCAGATATGCACCATGGGTACATACCTCTACGCAGACAGCATCTCACATACACAGCGGTCACGCATCTAACTGCAGGAACCCAATTTTTATGGAAAATAATACCAAAGCAGATACAAAACTGGTGTTTTCTATTAAACAAGGTCTAAATGGGCCATTGGCATGCATCACAGTTGAGCTTAGGAATGTGTCTTTGTAAAGTTAAACTAAATTAAATCCTTATTTATTTTTGCTTGGGGATAGAGTGCAGAGGGATTAGAGGTCTTGTCAGTTTTTGAGGATGTCTGCACCCCTGATAGGGTGAGGACACCTCCCAAATTTTGCCAGTTTCTCCTTCAAATTTATTCACTTCCTGTCACATAGCCAAACAGGAAGTGAGGGTAAAACCCTACCAATGTCGTTCCTTGGGGACACACAGGTCAATCTAAATAGTTTCCCCATTAGGTAAATTGCACTCTAGCATTTTGCTGTGTACACCGCAAATTATTAGGTATCTTGGACTTTGGGGATTATATACTAAAGGCAAATCCACTTTGCACTACAGGTGCACTTGGAAGTGCAGTTGCTGGAGATCCGAGAGGGACATGGAAGGAAAATAAAAAAACAGCATCTTTGCTTCTACGTGATTGGATAATAAAATCACCAGTGCTTCCCCTCAGATTTACAGCGAGTACACTTGTATTGCAGAGTGGATTTGCTTTTAATAAACCCCAAAATACCTAATCATTTGGGGTGTACACAACCAAGTGCTAGAGTGCAATTTGCCTAATGGGGACACTAGTTAGATTGACTCGTGTGTCCCCAAGGAAAGGCATTGGTAGGGTTTTACCCTCACTTCCTGTTTGGCTATGTGACAGGAAGTGAAGCCAATTTTCAGAAAAAGGACACAAAGCCCAACCTAAAAAAGACAAGCAGGGGTTCTAACACTCAACTGGTTTCCCCCAAATGCCCCCAATTAGAATAGGATTGTCTTGAGCTAGATTTTAGCTCAGTGCTCTAAATCAGTGGTTCTCAACCCTGTCCTCAAGTACCCCCAACATGCCATGTTTACAGGTTTACATTCATCTTGCACAGGTGCTTTGAATCAGAGTCAATGACTTGGTATTTTGGACAGCTATTTTAGCTAAAATAAATTCCCAAAACATGTCCTGTCGGGGTACTTGAGGACTGAGAACCACTGTGCTAAAATGGAAAATTGAATACTTACCTCTCATTAATTTTCTTTTCCTGGTGCCTATCCATGGCAGCTTACACATGCATATGCTACCATGAAGGCACCAGGAAAGTAGTTTTTAGACAAATCACACCTTTTTTTGTTTTGCTATGCCAATCAGCCTAGTTAAGCTGCAGCTGGGAAATCTGTGGCATGAAAATTGTTTAACCACTTACCAACCGGCCCATAGCCGAATGACGGCTGCAGGGCGGTTGGATAACTCTGGGAGGGCGTACTATGACGTCCTCCCAGAATTCCCCTCTCGCGCGCCCCCTGGGGCGCGCACCCGAACACACCCGTGACCGCCGGGTCACGTGACCGCACGGATCCCGGTAAATGGCCGCTGATCGCGGCCGTTTACCATGTGATCGCGCCATCAAATGACGGCGCGATCACATGTAAACAGACCGGCGTCATCTGATGACGCCGGTTCCTCTCCTCCCCCTCTCCTCCCCGCCTGTGTACCGATCGGTACACAGTGACCGGAGAGGCGGATGGATGGATGTCTGCAGCGCTGTGGGCTGTATATGTAGTGCCCATAGCGCTGCACAGAGACATCCAGGCATCCATCCATCCCTGCTCAGCCATCCCTAACGCTCTGCAATGCTGTGCAATACTCTGCAACACCCCCACAATACTCTGCAATACCCCCACAATACTCTGCAATGCTGTGCAATACTCTGCAACACCCCCACAATACTCTGCAACACCCCCACAATACTCTGCAATACCCCCACAATACTCTGCAATGCTGTGCAATACTCTGCAACACCCCCACAATACTCTGCAACACCCCCACAATACTCTGCAATACCCCCACAATACTCTGCAATACCCCCACAATACTCTGCAATGCTGTGCAATACTCTGCAATACCCCCACAATACTCTGCAATGCTGTGCAGTACTCTGCAATACCCCCACAATACTCTGCAATACCCCCACAATACTCTGCAATGCTGTGCAGTACTCTGCAATACCCCCACAATACTCTGCAATACCCCCACAATACTCTGCAATGCCCCCACAATACTCTGCAATGCCCCCACAATACTCTGCAATGCCCCCGCCATACTCTGCAATGCCCCCACAATACTATGCAATGCTGTGCAATACTCTGCAATTCCCCCGCAATACTCTGCAATGCCCCCGCCATACCCTGCAATGCCCCCGCCATACTCTGCCATGCCCCGCCATACTCTACCATGCCCCGCCATACCCCGCCATACTCCGCAATACCCCGCCATACTCCGCAATACCCCGCCATACTCCGCAATACCCCGCCATACTCCGCAATACCCCGCCATACTCTGCCATACTCTGCCATACCCTGCAATACCCTGCAATACCCCGCCATACTCCGCCATACCCCGCCATACCCCGCCATACTCCGCCATACTCCGCCATACTCCGCAATACCCCGCCATACCCTGCCATGCTGAGCCATGCTCAGCTGTACTCGCCCTCTGTATGTGGCCAGGCTGTGGAAGTCTCACACATGTGGTATCGCCGTACTCAGGAGGAGCAGGGGAATCTATTTTGGGGTGTCATTTTTGGTATGTACATGTTATGTGGTAGAAATATTGTATAAATGGACAACTTTGTGTTAAAAAAAAAAATGCGTTTTAACCACTTCCCGCCCACCGGCCGTCATACAACGTCCTTGACTTTGTGCGGAGATATCTGAATGATGGTTGCAGCTACAGGCATCATTCAGATATCGGCTTTTTCAGCCGGCGATTCCCTACACCATGAGAACGATCATAGCAGCTGTTCCACTGCTTGATCGTTCTTACGGGAGGCGAGAGGGGATGTCCCCCCCTCCCGCGCTCACCGCTACGATCGAAGCCAGGATCGTTTTTTTTTATTTTTTTATTTCAGGCTTCCCAGCCTAGAGGTGAGATGTGGGGTCTTATTGACCCCATATCTCACTGTAAAGAGGACCTGTCATGCCATATTCCTATTACAAGGATGTTTATATTCCTTGTAATAGGAATAAAAGTGGTCAAAATTTTTTTTTTTTGGAAAAAAGCATCAAACTAAAATAAATAAAGTAAAATGAACAATAAAAAAAAAAAAAAAATTTAAAGCATCCCTGTCCCTGCGTGCTCGCATGCAGAAGCGAACGCATACGTAAGTCCCGCCCACATATGAAAACCGTGTTCAAACCACACATGTGAGGTATCGCTGCGATCGGTAGAGCGAGAGTAATAATTTTGGCCCTAGACCTCCTCTGTAACTCAAAACATGTAATCAGTAAAAAATTTTAAAGCGTCGCCTATGGGGATTTTTGAGTAGCAAAGTTTGGCGCCATTCCACAAGCGCGTGCAATTTTGAAAAGTGACATGTTGGGTATCTATTTACTCAGTATAACTTCATCTTTCACATTATGCAAAAACATTAGGCTAACTTTACTGTTTTGGTTTTTGTAAAGCACAAAACAGTTTTTTTCCCCAAAAAAACGCGTTAAAAAAATTGCTGCGCAAATACCGTGCGAGATAAAAAGTTGCAACGACCGCCATTGTATTCTCTAGGGTCTTTGCTAAAAAAACATATATAATGTTTTGGGGTTCTATGTAATTTTCTAACTAATAAATGATGATTTTTACATGTAGGAGAGAAATGTCAGAATTGGCCTGGAAGCTACAGAACGCCTGAAGGTGCTCCCCTGCATGTTGGGCCTCTGTATGTGGCCACGCTGTGTAAAAGTCTCACACATGTGGTATCGCCGTACTCGGGAGTAATAGCAGAATGTGTTTTGGGGTGTAATTTGTGGTATGCATATGTGGTGTGTGAGAAATAACCTGCTAATATGACAATTTTGTGGGAAAAAAAAAAAGTAAAAAAAAAACCTTGATTTTGCAAAGAATTGTGGGAAAAAATGACAACTTCAAAAATCTCACCATGCATCTTTCTAAATACCTTGGAATGTCTTCTTTCCAAAAAGGTATCATTTGGGGGGTATTTGTACTTTTCTGGCATGTTAGGGTCTCAAGAAATTAGATAGGCCGTCAGTACTTCAGGTGTGATCAATTTTCAGATATTCGCACCATAGCTTTTGGACTCTATAACTTTCACAAAGACCAAATAATATCCACCGATTTGGGTTAATTTTACCAAAGATATGTAGCGGTATAAATTTTGGCCAAAATATATGAAGAAAAATTACTAATTTGCAAAATATTATAACAGAAATGAAGAAAAATGCATTTTTTTACAGATTTTTCAGTCTTTTTTCTTTTACGGCGCAAAAAATAAAGAACCCAGCGGTGATTAAATACCACCAAAAGAAAGCTCCATTTGTGTGAAAAAAAGGACAAAAATTTCATATAGATACAGTGTTGCATGGCTGAGTAATTGTCATTCAAAATGTGAGAGCACCAAAAGCTGAAAATTGGTCTGGTTATTAAGGGGGTTTAAGTGCCCAGTTGTCAAGTGGTTAAAGGGGGGTGGGGGGGGGGGGAAGAAAAAAATGTAAAATGCATTACTTGGATTGAGCATGCATCTGCAAAACAAATAATTATCAAAACACATGAAACATAAAAATTTGCTACAAATTTTATTGGTCAACAAAACAGGACTTGAAAAAGAGAATATGGGTTTGAGGTCTGACCATTTTGCAGAGGAAATTAACAGTTTAAAGGAGTTAAAAGGACTGCTTCCAAAAACGGACATACTTTTAAGGATTTAAACATTTAGTAGTCACAAGAGCTTGAGGAAGATTTTGCAAAATAATGCTTGCTTAATAAAAAATACTTGCTCTAAAACACATCTGTTTTGCAAAGACATAACACAAAGAGAAAATACATGTGTTACAAACTCTAATAGGAAACCTAAATGTAACGCACGCACCCACCTCTTTTCAGGGCAAAGTAAAGAATGCTATCTGCAAGCTTTATATAACATAGGTTTGTGTGCTAATGAGGCAATTGAAAAAACATGCACAGTCCATGAAACACACAAATATAACTTCACCCTATGTAGAGACAGAACTTCAAAGTGGGTACACCTGTTAAGGATGTCATTAAATTACTAACCCAAAAAACACACTCCCTGAGCATGCCCAGAAAAATCCAAGTTCTTTTCACACACAAAAAGCACAAAAAAACCCAAAAGTCACTGAGTGTGCCCAGACCAACACAAATGCATTTCACACACCAAAAGCCACAGAAGAAAAACAAAGTCCCTTAGCATGCCCAGAACAACCCAAATGCTGCTAGCACAAAATAAGCCACCCCCTGTCCAAAATGAAGCACATCATCCAGCATGCTACAAAATTACAGATGGGACAAACACCCCCTGGCCCAAACAAAGAGCCTAACATGGGCAAAAGTTATACAACAAATATCATTGCAGTCTATGGGAACTGACTTGTTAATTTTGCGAGTCCCCGCTTGGCTGGCTTATATTCTAGTTATTGGCGTAAAAATGAGTATGGGGGCCCAGGTCCCACCCTAAGGGACATATATCAATGTCACTAATTTGGACAACCCCAAAAACGAAACATGAAGAAGTGCCTTTAAAAATGCAAAATTGCTTAAAAGCTAGTAACTTGTGGGGGGGGGGGGTTACTCTGCCTGTAAAGTGGTGCATCTGTAGCATGTATCCAAAATGCTGCTTCAAAGATGTACAGCTTTAGATAAAACTTACAAATCTACATTGCAGCTGCAAGATTTTAACCCAAAACAAAAAATAGCCTGCCCCCCCAATACATACAAGGCCATTGGGGTCTGTTAAGGCTTAAAATGAGAACCCCCACAGGAAAAATACCACCCCAAACTAAAAAAATATTGTGCCCTTCCCACACACCAACAAATCCGTAGCCAAACACACAGCAAGCCAGCCCATGAAAGGGGGGTGGAAGCTTGGGGGCAGGAGGGACTCAGGCACCCCAAAAGTCAACCACCTTGTTCCCATATTCATTTAGTAATATGTAAATGTGCGTTGCACCTCGCCATGCGCCTCTACTGATGGCGCACGACTTTTGTAATATCACCCCCTATGTGTCACTTTGTGTTGGTCTATCACATAAAATCCCAATAAAATACATTTACGTTTTTAGTTGTAACATGACTAAATGTGGAAAATTTCAAGGTGTATGAATACTTTTTCAAGGCACTGTACATTCATCTCAAGTTGCTCATGGCCTGTTTTCTGCATTTTGTTACTGCTGTGGTATTATACTCGTGTTTAAGCTAACCAAGGTCCTTGCAGCACGTTTTATGATACAGGTGTGTCAGTGGGGACCGAGCGGGTTAAAGAGTGGTGGTAGAGAACAGAGGACCCAACAAACCAAGTGGCTTCTGCGATGGTAGTGTTACATACATGTGCAAAAAAATCTACAAAAATCTCAACCAAAGTGACTGAAGCCCATCATTTTTGGCAAGTAAGTGGGCCTGGGACATTCACAATGTAGTCACTGTTAAGCTGAAGGTAAATATATACAAATGTACAAACTGTGCTTCACCTTAGAGTTACAAATGCAATAAGTCATGGTAATAGCAGAAGCTCAACTCTCAACCAAGCTCTAAGGATGTCATGGCCATGAAGGTGATCATGGAAAATTCCAGAGGCGGCAGTGAAGACCCACCCACTCCACCAAAAATGTGGGAAATAATTCTGAGTTTGGTTGCTCTTTCACCTTCACAGCTTCCTAGTTGCTTGAAAGTATTATGCCATATATGACTGTGACTTTGATCTGCATTGTTTCTAGACAGTGACCAGCAGCCCAAATTTGGCACCAGTGTGAAATTACATTTTTTTGGTGTCAGCAAATATAAAGGAGCTTCCTCTTTGCGGTATTCTCAACTACAGTACAGTACGTGGTATGGCTTGAAACTCAGAATATTTACAAAAATACATTTCTGTAGTTCCACTTTGTGCACAAAGACATTTTCTGTGTGTAATGTTTGCATGACAGGAAACCATTTAATCCTTTTAAATACACAGGTAGAGTGCTAACAAAGGTCTACTGAATGTCTTGTACTTCATATACAAATTCTTGTACATGTAATACAACTCTGGCAAGTATTTTTCATGAAATATGGCCTATAAAGTATACCTCCTTAACTTGATGGTCAGTATTTCCTTTCATATTGGTGGTCAGTTTGCCCTTTTGCATTGGTGGCCAATGTGCCCCTGACTTTGATGTTTTGTGGGATAGTGCCCCCTTTACAATAGTGGTCACTGTGCCCTCCTTATATTGGTGGTCAGTGTCCCCTTACATTGATGGTCAATGCCCCCTTACTGCGGTGGTCAGTGTCCTCTTACGTTGGTGTTTGTTGTTTTGGGGGGTTTATTTCCAGTTCATATTTTGTAGTGCATCACAGGTGGCACTAAATAAAATACTACGCCTAGCTACCATGCACTTAGCAGTTCTCTGTAAAAAAAAAAAAGTATACATTCTATTCTATAGGTTGCTCCATTTAAAATTACACTTAATGGATGTTGTTGCATGGCAAAATTTTTTTTTTATTTTTTTTTTATTCAACATCGAAAAGAATAAACCAATCAAACACATTGGCTGAAATGGTGCTAAGTTGAGAGGCATACAAATTTGGAAAATGCCTTTAATGTATGTTTTCTGCCTATGTGCATGAGACTTAAATGTATTGACTGCACTATATCCATCCATACTAAGAATGTTGGTGTTTGTTCATCTATTGAATACACAGATTAGTGTCCAGATCAGTGCATTAATTGTGTTTTATTTTCTGTTCAAGTCTGCAATGTCATATAAATATTGTTGTATTAATTTGTATTTTCTATTTGTATTGTCATTTTTTGAAATATGTATTTTCTATTGTAGTGATCATCTTATATACAGTGCCTGCTGTAAAAAGATCTCCTGAAGAAGCCACAAAAGGCGAAACATGTAGAGATAAATCAAATGTGCATTTTTGTCTGTATATGACATTGATCCAATATATGTATGTTTTATGTATTCAATCTAAAATTTGAATCTATTAAATTTCTATTTTTTCTATAATTTAGTCTCATATGCCCATAAAAAGTCCCAAAATAACCTTTCTATATTCTATGCATATTCAAGGGATGTGGCTCTATAACAATTAATTTTACAACAACCTAACTCTATTTCCCTGTATACACGGTCGGATTTTCCGACGGAAAATGTGTGATAGGACCTTGTTGTTGGAAATTCCGACCGTGTGTGGGCTCCATCACACATTTTCCATTGGAATTTCCGACACACAAAGTTTGAGACCTTGCTATATAATTTTCCGACAACAAAATCCGTTGTTGGAAATTCCGATCGTGTGTACACAAATCCGACGCACAAAGTGCCACGCATGCTCAGAATAAATTAAGAGACGAAAGCTATTTACTACTGCCCCGTTTATAGTCCCGACGTACGTGTTTTACCTCACCGCATTTAGAACGATCGGATTTTCCGACAACTTTGTGTGACCGTGTGTATGCAAGACACGTTTGAGCCAACATCCATTGGAAAAAAAACATGGATTTTGTTGTCGGAATGTCCCATCAATGTCCGACCGTGTGTACAGGGCATAAAACCTTCTTTCTCCTCTGTGATATAATAGGGTGGCAAACACCCAAAATTTATGGAGCTGGTTTGTTGAAATGTATTACTTCTAATTTTGATTTGTAATTATCTACTTATCAGTGTATTGTCTAATTATAATTTTTGTCTTGTACAATGGCAACTTATAGTGGTTTGGGCTTTGAGGGTCTGATGGATAAAATCCATCTAGCACAAGGGGCCTCCTTTGGAGGTATAACTTTGGAACGTTTCTTAATGAGTCTTAGGAGATTATTTTGAAACAAAAAATATTTTTTAAAATATATTGAAGACAAAATAGTTCCATGGGGCTTGCGAGTGCAAATTATTCTGAATCTATTTAAGGTGGAGTCACAATTTAAAAACGAGTGGGAAAGCAATCTCCAGTCTTGTTCATTTACAATGATGAGCTCTCTTTGTCAGCATTATTCCAAGGAGATTGAAATCTTAGATATTGAAATTGAAAAGTTATACACAGATAATAATGGTTTACTGGCTGACTCCACTTTTAGAGATTCAGAAATTGCCCTGGAAAAACATCTTGAAGTATTTGTAACTGATATTTTGAAAACTATAGATAGGAAATATTATCGAGATAGACAGTCTGATGAAACCTATTCAGCCTACAGATGGTTATCTGAGGGAGGTGGATGCAAAAGGAAAGCTTTTCCCCAGAGACAATACAATTCAAACCAAGACCCAAGTGATTCTGCTGAATCATTGTTATCTTCTATCTCCTCCCAACAAGGTTCCAAACAGACTTCAGCAAGTGGCTCACAAAAACGCAAGTATGACCGTCCGGCACAGAATTTATTGGCTTCAAAACGTATTTCACTTAATAATACACGATTAGGTCTTCATTCACAAAACAAACCTGTATCTTCTGCACTTTCTTCCACTGTTTCTGATGTTGGCAACAATGTTTCTTCTATTTCAAATTCTCTGGCAGCTTCTCAGGTAAGCCCGTCTAATGTAATTACCCCTTCTGGGGACTTACCACTGATCCCCCCGCCAGGGGATCTTCGCAATGCACCAATTTTTTCTCCCCAGCCCACTGCGGATCTCTCAAAAAGATTCTCAGTGCACCTGGGATCACAACAAAAACTGGAGGCAAGACAACTTCCAGGGTATTAACTTATCTTCCTGCTCACTAACAGAAGATCAGGCCAGGGTTCTTAGCCTTGGTCTGTCATTCTGTCCTGACCAGGAGGTCGATTCTTTTGAAGTCATAAAAGATATAAATTTGTTTGCCCGTAAATTAATGTTCAAAGTAATTTATGATAAGGATCAGTCACATCCTATTAGGACTAATTCGTCCAAAGATATTTGGAAAAATAAAACCATCAATGGAATTAGAGCCTTAAATGATCTTATGGGACTGTGAGAAGAGAGTAACCCCTTAGATGGCCCTTGTTAGATGCAACTGTTAAATAAGTTGCTTAAGTTTATATTGCTTTGCCAAATTATTGCTTAGTATAGGAATTAAGACACAGAGTCAGGTATGTCTGTATCAAAGTTCTCAGCATAATGGACTGCTGCCTTTTACTCTTTCAAAGGCCTTTTATAAGCAATTATACAAACAATAGCATTAGCACAGCCCCTCACAAAGGGCAATGGTAAACAACAACAGGAGTCACCTGGGCTACGAACACAAGCTTCAACACCATGGCAATATAGTTACAAGAAAACAAAAGCAGAGTTTAACAGCCAAAAAGTTACATTCAAAACAGATTTACATGTAGGCATCATATTAAGTGAGAAAATTAAATCCCTGACCTTATCAATTTCCCCCTTTGACATCATCCTCTCCTTCCCCCTGGGTCCTCATGAATAAGTTCTAGTCAGTTTTTCCCCAGAGTCCTTTCCCTGACCGCGGGTTGTCAGAGGGGTAGAACCCATCCCCCTAGGTATTACCAACATCTTAAAATTCAAGAAGAGGAGTTTTATAGGAGTAGGGTGATGTCAATACACATTTATCGGTATGCCCTGTCTATTCTCCTAATTTTCCTATTTATTTTCCTGTATACACATATATTCGTGATTGTAAGTGATATTAATATTAGAATAATAATTACCATTGGACTTAACAACCAGTGAAAGGTATTGGTTGCTGTAGAAGACATTCCACTAAATATATCCCACCAATGTGGTGCATTATCCTGTTGTATCTGTGAGGAAAGATGTACTAGTCTACCTTTGTCAATAATTGCGGATACGAGGTTATTCTGTAGGGTATGTTCTAGTGTTTCTATGTGTTGTCTTAACAACTCTGATTGTTCCAAAACCTGTTTTAGTGGGTCTAAAGAAATTATAAAGGGTGTAGTGTCAGTGAGATTATGTACCTCATAGACTGAAGAGAATATCTTATCGGCGTCTGGTTCAAAAAGATAGGTGTCGTTACCCCATTGTAATATTTTAATCTTTTTTATACATCCCGCAAACGGCGCCGATTTATTTAATGCTGACATGGTGCGGTTATCATTAGTAATGATACAAATATGCTGGGGTCCTATTTCTATGAATCTATTGTTCACATTTATCGGTGTTCTTTGCATTTTGCATATGCTAGTTTGGTATTTTAACAAGCAAGGTTCATATACTGGGGAACTTCTGCCACATACCATTCCCTTATTAGTTCCTTCACATAGAGTTAAATCATGGGTTCTGTTTCTTTTATCTACATATTTCCCATATATTTCTGGATACCAAAACTCGTCTTTAATTACTAGTGGCATGACCACTATTTTACACATTTCCATTACATCTGCTACCCGGTATGCTTCGAACCTTCCTACACACCATTTCTCCTCACATTCTATCTTATCCCCTTTTACTTGGAACCATACACCATCGTCAGTTAAACCCTTAAAATATTTCATCCAGGTATGATAATTTCCCAACTGTAGTTCAGTCCTGGCCCTATTTATTTGTATATGATAGGATAAGAGGTTAAAAGAGCACTGTGTGAAATTTACAAACTGTTGATTTTGATTCCACAGCTGGAGCTCTGCTCCTATCGTGTGATTTATTAACCCTCCCAAAAATTGTAATAGGGGTATTTCTTGCAATTGGGTTTCAAAAGTGGTGGGTAACCATTTGCTTGTGATAGTCAAGCTGTCAGCTATGTGTCCCCCTGCATGCTTCCATCTGTTGTTCATTTCTTCTATCTCGACCGAGTTTAAAATTCCCATCCCTGTACCTGTCAGTCCCAGTGTGTCGTACCATTCTCGTTTATACCTACACTCCGGTATCGAGGGAAAGGTGATATTGAATTTTATTTTTGTTTTCTGTTGTGATGTTGATACATTTATGCAAGTGTTTGGTACGGGTGTTAATATGGAAGATTCAATTGTTGGCATTACTTCTTCCTCCATTTGTATGTGAAACCCATAGGCCTCTGCACTCCAATACCACCCATCATTTCTCTCTTCCCTCCACCAAGAGGCACAGAGGAAAGTACTGGATTGATTAACGGTAATATCTGTCAGATTAAACATCCCTTCGGTTATATTCCCTCCTTCTGCCATGACTGTTAATATTTGGTACATTTGTCCCACTACCCGTTCCCGGGCTTGTTTCCATGTCTGTGAAAGGGATATTTTATGACACCTATGGTTCTTACTATTGTTAAAGGGGAAACCCATATTATCATTCCACTGGAAAGTTACGGTTACTTCTGAGAGGGGGTCTGCCTGTATCCATGCTATACCTACATCTACATGAAACGGTCACCTATGTCTTTCAACAGTATAATTACCCACAGTGTAATCCTTATTTATCTCATATCCTGATACATTTGCTACTTTAGGATCATCTATACTCCATTCAAAAGTCATTGTTTCTTCTACCTCAAGTACATTAATACCAGGAGTCCATGCATATATTTGTAAAACAACAATCTTCAACAAAAAATATGTAAGTAGATATTTCATCATGTTGTTTTCTCGGGTTGTTTCTTGCAATGTGATGCGTGTATCCAGGTAGGTTTTCCTTCCAGCTTTACTGAGGTGGCTGTGGTCAAGAGTACTTGGTAAGGACCTTCAAACCTGGGTTCCAATGTCTTTCTGGTGTGTTTCTTTACATATACATAATCCCCTGGTAGCAGCGTATGTGTACCTGTTATTGAATTAGGGTCTGGAAGAGAAGAATACACACTTTTGCGGATCTTAGTTAGACGTTGTTGTAATTGTATCACATATGCAGTCAAACTATCACATTGCAATTGCATACTCTGTGGAAAGTATAAACCCAATCTAGGTGCATTCCCAAAAAGTATCTCATATGGGGATAATCCTGTCTTTCCTGTTGGAGTGTACCTTATAGAGAACAAAGCCAAAGGCAGGCATTCTGGCCAAGGCTTGTTTAACTCTTGCATGGCTTTTTGTATTTTTAACTTTATTGTCCCATTTACTCTCTCCACTGATCCTGAACTCTGTGGGTGGTAAGGGGTGTGAAAACTTTGTTGAACCCCTAACATGGTCATCACATTCTGCATGATTTCTCCTGTAAAGTGTGTCCCCCTATCTGATTCTATGGTTTCAGGAAGACCAAACCTAGGTATTAACTCAGTGATCAGTTTCTTAGCTGTGGCTTTAGCTGTAGCCGATTTTACTGGATAACTTTCGGGCCAACCTGAGAATAAATCGATACACACGAGGACAAATTCAAAAGGGCCGCTCTTAGGCATTTGTATGTAATCAATCTGCAGTCTCTGGAAGGGGTATTGGGCCCGGACCTGGTGTTTTCGTGGGGTTTTCACTTTCTGTCCTGGATTATTCAGGAGACAGATTTGGCAGGCTGCACAGTAGTTTCTTGCAGTACTACTGAATCCAGGGGCGAGCCATCCTTGGTTCACAATCCTATACATGGAATTGGAACTGACGTGTGTGGGTAGGTGAACTGCCGCTGCCATTGCTGGGTACAGAGAGGCAGGCAGGCATATTTTGCCCCCTTCCCTCCATACATTGTCAAGGTCTGGTGCTGCTCCCATTCTGACCCACTTATCTTTCTCGCTCTCCCCTGCTTGCTCCTGTAATTTACTCAGCTGCTGCCATGTTGGTTCTGGGATACTCACCTCTACCGCTGCTAAGGTCTCAGGGCTTCCTTCCCCTAGAGCTGCCTGTTTTGCAGTCAAATCTGCAAATGCATTTCCTTTTGCCTCAATTGTTTTTGCGCTCGTGTGTGCCGCTATCTTCATAATGGCCACTCGTTTAACCTTTTGAAGATTGTTCAGGACTCTCTTAATCCCTTCTCCATGTTTTACAGGTGTACCTGCTGCTGTCAGATAACCTCTAGCCTTCCATATATGGCCATAATCATGCGCTACACCATAAGCGTAGGCAGAGTCAGTGTAAATATTCCCTTCTCGTCCTTTTAAGTATTCTAGGGCTTGTTCTAAAGCTTTTAATTCTGCTTCCTGTGCTGACATGTGGGCCGGTAAGGCCTGTGCTTCAATCACCTGTGTATCAGTCACTACAGCATACCCTGTGTGATATTTACCCTTGTCATCAGCAAACCTACTGCCATCTATGTACAAAGTTTGCTCAGCATTTAAAATTGGTGTATCTGTAACATGTGGGAATCCCATTGTCTCCTGTTCCATGAGCTGAAAACAATCGTTCATCTACTTGTTTAAACAAAAGAGTGTCAGTGTCCTTATTTCTTTTCTCACTAGTACTATTAGTACTATTATTCCCCCTTGCCAAATCTGGTGACTGAAGAGGCGAAAAGGTAGCCAAATTTAAGGTTGTACAGCGCTGAAAAGTAACATTTGGAGGTAAGAGTAAAGTACACTGTAACCTTAATTGCCTAGCCATTGAAATGTGTTTGGGCTGTACCTGAGACAAGATTGCATGTATGTCATGTGTGGTATGCACTACGACTGGATTGTCTAGAACAATCTCTGATGACTTATCTATGATAATTGATACTGCAGCTACCGCCCGTACACAAGACGGTGAACCTCTAGATACTGGATCTAATGCTGCTGAAAAGTAAGCGACTGGTCTTTGTTTTACATGTGCCTGTGTCAGAACACCTGTGGCGTGTCCAGTGATCTCAGCAACGTACAGATTAAATATCTTAGTATAATCTAAAGTGATAAACGATTCATAAGCTACTTCTGTAAGCATATACGGTACAATTTTCAAACAATCGTATAATGGCTGCATCAAAGCGCTAGCATGTGGTATCCACTGTCTACAATATGACACAATACCTAAAAACATACGCAATTGTTTGAAATTCCGTGGGGGTAACATTCCCTTTATCACTTGAACCCTCTCCTCAGTGAGATGTCTCGTACCCTGTGATATACAATGTCCCAAAAAGATAACTTTTTCCTGACACACTTGTAACTTTTTCTTATTAACCTTGCAACCTTTTTCTGCCAAAAATCGCAACAAATTAAGGGTGGTGTGCAGGCTTTCAGTCTCTCACTTATCTGTGGAATTAATCCTTCCATAAACTGTCTATTGAAGGCTCGGATCGTGACTGGCAGCTCTAAATCCATTCTCTCATCTGCCATCATACTTTCCATCATACTTTCTATAGATAAGTAAAATTCCGAAACATTCTGTCCTGGCATTTGTTTCATGGGTGATATTGACCCCCCCTCTTGTTGTTTTGCCTGACAAAAAGCTTCTAATCTAGCAATAAAAGGGGCCCTTGAGTCTATATGTCTGACTCTAAATTGCCATCCCCATCAACTTGTCCTGCAGGTCTGTGTGGACCTATTTCTGTCATAAACTGGTTAAAACAGGGTCAGAGTCATTTTATGTCTGCATAGATCCTCCCCATCCTGCCAGGTCGCTTCATGTGTATTCATTAACTGTCACAAATCTACAAAAAACAGCTGGCTTTACTATAATGCATGTATCAGTGCGTACGGGAGCTACAGTTTCTGAATGAAATTCTTATACTCCACAAACCTGAAAAAACCCATTCTCTACCCTTAAGTACAGGACATATCTTGTGTGGTTTACGTTCTATGTCAGTATATGGGGGTGGGATGGTTGAACTAAGATTATTTAAAATTTCAACATTTTTTGTTCTTCTGTCTTTCATATCCCAACCATCACAATCTGGATTATATTTCCACCCCTCTTCTTTCGCTCTATTTGAGACCTTAATTAAGCACTGAACCTGACGCATCCATTGCTTCTCTAACACCTCTCCTTGTCTGTCCCTTTTTATTTCACTCCATACATCCGGGTCTAAGCCCGCTGCTCCTTTCACCTTAAATTTACGAAGGACATCCTTTAAGTCCTGTGCTTCGGTTTTCCCATAAATGTTCTTAATTATCTGTGGCACCGTATAGTGCGCCACAATTCCCTGACGGGGTTTTGTG
Organism: Lithobates clamitans; assembly: GCA_037952925.1. Taxonomy (NCBI): domain Eukaryota; kingdom Metazoa; phylum Chordata; class Amphibia; order Anura; family Ranidae; genus Lithobates; species Lithobates clamitans. The sequence goes on along the minus strand of JBBGZY010000453.1, from coordinate 3,236,102 downwards.
TTCCTCTGGCCCATTCTAACAGTCCTGCCTAGGTAGCGTGTGGGACACTTAGTGTACAATATAATGCGGCTACAACATATACAAGAATGAATAATTACTTTATATGCTAGCCCTATAGCATACCAGCTAAGTTACACTAGTTCCTCGTTGCCTTCCTCCTAGGGTGCTAGAATTCTAGAAACCTCTCCGGAATGAGATTTCTGAAACCAAATTACTTTATATGCTAGCCCAAAAATAAATAATTACTTTATATGCTAGCCCAATAACAAACCAGAATGCGGCTACAACATATACAAAAATGCGGCTACAACATATACAAGCATTCCTTTAAGTGGCCAGGTATCCGACTAGATCTCGGGACTTTGTTGAGACCTTATTCCCCCCTCGTATCTGGGAATCCCTCTCATACACTCTTATCCCTGCTTTATGGAGCAGACAGGGCTTATACTCTCAACCCGTCTATGGTTTATGAGTTAGATGTGAGGTTAAGCATAAGCGTCAGACCCCCAAGCTCACAAGCCCTCAGGTTCCCAATCGTGTGAGGTAAGGCGCATTCTGTTGCTTAGTTCGGCAATCCCCTTCTAACTCATACCATCCTTGACAAGGCTCATTCACTTTCTCAACAAGACAGACAAGACAAACACAGATAACAAAAACAAACAAATAATTCCAGCAATATAAACTAAAATATGCAGTAATTCTAGACTCACCACTACAGAGGCTGGTGTTTTAAAACCAGGAGAACCGTAACTGACAGAACGGATAGGCACAAATCAGGGGAGCACAGAATATAAGAAAAATAAAGCTTTTTCTTACCTGCGCAGGTTTTTTTTGATCTGTGATTCCCGGAGTGCCTGTCTTTTGGTTCCGTCAGCGTAGCTCATCCACCTCTTGTAGTATCATCGGTGAGTCCCTCGTCCGGGCGCCAAAATGTTAGATGCAACTGTTAAATAAGTTGCTTAAGTTTATATTGCTTTGCCAAATTATTGCTTAGTATAGGAATTAAGACACAGAGTCAGGTATGTCTGTATCAAAGTTCTCAGCATAATGGACTGCTGCCTTTTACTCTTTCAAAGGCCTTTTATAAGCAATTATACAAACAATAGCATTAGCACAGCCCCTCACAAAGGGCAATGGTAAACAACAACAGGAGTCACCTGGGCTACGAACACAAGCTTCAACACCATGGCAATATAGTTACAAGAAAACAAAAGCAGAGTTTAACAGCCAAAAAGTTACATTCAAAACAGATTTACATGTAGGCATCATATTAAGTGAGAAAATTAAATCCCTGACCTTATCACCCTTTAGAGGATCCTTCCTCTGATCCGTTACCATCTTTGGATTCCTAATTTGAGAGAAGCTTCCCTTCACCCCCTCTATACAAACCTAAATCACAATGTTTCCCTGTGCTCCAGGGAAATCCAAGTATCTGGGCATTCACTCAGCAAGTAACGAAGGAAATCCAAAATACCAAGTGGAAACGATCTAATAGAGAATCCAATCTTGACCCGATTCAATGTAGAGCTTTAATCTCCTTAAAAAATAATGATCAGTTGATCATTAAACCTTCTGATAAAGGAGGCAACATAGTTGTTATGAATATTGAAAACTATAAAGCTATGGTCATGGATCTCCTAATTAATCGCCAATGGTACAGACCTATTCCTTTAGCCCAGGTTAAATATACCCAAACAAAATATCACATTCTAATTACCCGAGCATTCTTTGATAATTTAATTGATAAAAAAACTTGTGAATTTCTAACTGTGAAAACGCCAAGGTTGCCAACCTTATACGCCTTGCCAAAGATACATAAAAACGCCCTATTTCCTCTGGGACGTCCTATTGTGTCAGGCAATGGCTCTTTAATGGAACCAGCAAGTCAGTTAATTGATGACTATTTACGGCCACATGTAAAATCTTTGAGTTTGTATATTCAGGATACTGCGGACCTTCTACGATCTCTTGATGGGCTGTTCATTCCGGAGGGAGCCTGGTTGCTCGCTATAGATGTGGAGGCCCTCTACAACTCGATTCCCCACAAGTTGGGGGTTTGAGTTGTCAATGGCTTCCTATCTGAGCGGGGCCCCAGGCAAGGGCATATAACAACTTTGTTGCCAAGCTTCTGCTCTTTATTCTTACCAACAATATATTTACCTTTGACCGCTCCCACTACCTCCAGGTGCAGGGGGTTGCGATGGAGACTAAATGTGCCCCATCATATGCCAACCTGTACCTGGGGGGGGTGGGAGCGTGAGATTTTTTTCTTCAGTTTTGCTAAGTGCTTTGATAAAGTACTAATCTGGAGACAGTTCATAGACAGTATTTTTATTGTCTGGACAGGAACCAAGGATGAATTAACTGTTTTTCTGGAGAAATTGGAAAATAATTCCTACAATTTAAAATTTACTCTGGTTTGTAATCAGAGGTCAATCGACTTCCTGGATATCACAATATATGCAAACTCAGATGGCACTATTGGCTCATCTCTTTACAGAAAACCGTTAGCAGGAAATACAATCTTGCATGCAACCAGCTCTCATCCTGAGTCTCTGATTCACAGCATACCCTACAGCCAATATTTGCGACTGAGGAGGAATTGTAGCAGGGGTGAAGATTTTGAACAGGAGGCAAAAGCACTCCAGAATCGTCTTCTTAATAGGGGATACAGCAAGGCATGCCTGCAAAAGAGCAAAAAAGCCTACAAAAGAGCAAAACTAAAAGACAGAAGGAACTTAATTCACTCAAAAAAAGTTTTAAAAATGAACAAAATGTGCGTTTAATTACAAGATTCGCAGGGGAACATAAAAAGATTCGTAGAATAGTTAAAAAATACTGGCATTTACTTGCTACAGATGTCCTGTCTAGATATGTGGGGGCCTACCCCCAAATTACTTATCGTAAATCGAGGTCCCTCAAAGACTAACAGGTGCAAAGTCATCTAAGTCCTAGAGTAAAGCAAACACGCAAGGGTACTTACCCGTGTGGAAGATGCGACTTCTGTAGTCTCTTAATGACTACTGCAGAGGTGGCTCTTCCTAATGGTCAAGTATACAAACCTAGTTTTTATGCAACATGCAAAACAGTGGGTGTTGTTTACTATATGAAATGTGAATGCAATGTATTTTTTGTAGGAAAAACAAAAAGACTATTTTTTCACTGAATTAGAGATCGTGTCTCTTTTTTGGACAAGAAAAAAATAGAAACACCAATCAGTAGGCATATGGGACTTTTTCATGCCTTTGATGCTTCCAAAATGAAATTCTTTGCTCTAGAATATGTATCCGATTTTGATAGAGGTGGAGATTTTGATAGGGTGCTCCTCCAACGTGAATCCAAATGGATACATACTTTATCTGCTACTATCTACCCAGGCTTAAATGATTCTCTTAGCTTTAAGCCGTTTCTATAGTGATACGACCATTGTTCATGGGGACTTTTTTCTCCTAGTTAAAATTGTGTTTCTAAAACTTTAAAACATTTGTAATTTAATAATTAAATTAAATGGACTGGACAGTTTATTAATACTCTTGGTGCCCGGGTCTGGACCATAGCCGTGTTAGGTAAACAAAAATCTAAATATACATCATTAATTTTCTTTATATTCTTTTGGTTATTAATCAAATTGATTCTCTTTCGTAAAGGAATTTTTTAATTTTACAATTTTTTTAGATTCATATAGTATTGTATGGAATGGTTTTGGATCGGTTTTGGATATTGACACCCAAGGCGCTTACTTTGTTGGTCTCCAACAGGTGGCGCCATATCAGCTGTTTGTTGATCTATCTTATCTAACCATTTCCTCTACAGAGGTAAAAGGTGTTTGAGCAAATTCCTCTGCTCCGTCATTTTTACATCTCCGCACTGGGTGACAATTTTGTCACCAATGGGCCCCGTAGTTTTTTCCAACTTCGGGCAGGAAATGTACAGGCGAATGATCGTAAGATCTCTCCTTCATTTCCGGTGTTATTTGGCTGCCGCCATGTCACTTCCGGTGCGCCTGGTGATGTCTGATGTCACTTCCGGTGTGGCGGGATCTGATGTTCAGCTTCACAGGTGTCCTCAGTTCGTTTTGGCGCCATTGATTTGGTGCCAGATGAACTGGAGAGGGATATAAAAGGAGGCTTTCACCACTCATTTAGTGTCTGGTCCTCGTGAGGAAAGGAACCTTGGAGGTGCGCTCTTGTGACGCATAGGTATTTGGATCACCGATTGATTTCTTCCTATGCTTTCTGTTCAGACACACTTTTGAATCTGTGCTTATTTGATTTAAGGAAAACCCGGGATATCAATGCCAAGGCCTTCAGGGAATATCTTCCTTCCTGTTGGCTCTTTTCTTTGACATAGTTTAGGGGTCAGTAGTAAGTGAGCTGGAGTTCAAAAGTCAGTAGTAAGTGTGGAAGAGTTCAGGGGTCTGTAGTAAGTGAGGTGGAGTTCGGGGATCAGTAATAAGTAATGTGGAGTTCAGAGGTCAGTAGTAAGTGATGTGGAGTTCAGGGGTCAGTAGTAAGTGATGTGGAGTTCAGGGGTGAGTGGTAAGTGATGTGGAGTTCAGGGGTTAGTGGTAAGTGATGTGGAGCTCAGGGGTGAGTGGTAAGTTATGTGGAGCTCAGGGGTGAGTGGTAAGTGATGTGGAGTTTAGTACTTCCCTCTTTCTGCAGTGCAGGCTCTCTTTCTTTTTTTCGCTGGGTTCTGTAGGTGAGGATTGAAGGACTGTAATTGCTCACTACTAAAGCCAATCACCCCCCCAATGGAAACAAGAACCCACCTGAGCCCTCCCAAGGGAAGCTATCAAAGCTGATATCTAACCATAGGTGAGACATTTCCTGTCTAGCACCGGGCATGCTGCAGGGTGGGGAATGCCTTCGATCATTAGTTGTTGGGTTTACAGCTCCCTAGCTGGATAGCTCAGGCGTCCAAACCCACCTGAGCTCATCCCTGCCAGCTGGATTGTTACTCGCAGCTACAGCAAAAACAAAATGGAATGGCGTTCCCTCATGTTGTACAATGTGTGAGGGCACAGTGGGCCAATGGAGGATATGCAACTGCGTGCAATGCAGCGCTGCTACTTTGTACATTATGACATTGGAAAGCCTTAGACTGGTAGAGCAGCAAAGGGAAGTGGCTTTGGGGGATTGGTCTAGAAAGACCCTTTCAGTGTGTTTGTGTGAGGAATGTTGCTAGGATTTTTTTTTCTGTTGTTAAAGGTTGGGCTTAAAGCCCAACTTTGGGAAACTTTAAAATGGTCCCTTGCAGTAGGGCTGTGCCCAAACTTTGACGGTTAATTGCTTGTTTAGGTCTGTAGAAAAGTAAGCATGGTAAGCTTGGCAGGCGAGGATTCCCCATTGCTCCGGTGGTGAACTGTTCCTCAGCGTCATCATCTCCTATGCAAGCTATGGACCCTACATTGGTTCTTGATAACATCAGGACCTTAGACTGCCAGAGCATGGGGGTGAAGATACTGCGGGGACCTCCTAGCAGTGAGGAGGATCAGAGGATCAGGTAAGTAAATCTACTTTAACAAATGCCCTAGACCTAAAAAATCAATTAATACTTTTTAGTATTGGGTGCAGCCCCACTGCAAGGGATAATTTTTAAGTTTCCTGGAGTTGGGGTTTTAATTAGATAAATAAATTAAACTATAAATATAATGCCCTGATGTTTATTAAAAACATCTAAAAAGGAACTTGAACAAGACCTGGGTCACTCTAAGATGCTGAAAGATAAGGAAATCAGAAGCCAGCTGCTGCCATACACTCATTATTGCAAAATGTTTTCAGCTTCAGATGAATAATATTTATTACTATCACATGACAGAGAAACACTTTGTGTGACTATTCTCCATAACCCAGTAAGCAGTCTGAGATCAAGGCAGGCGGCAGTCCAAAAGAGTAGAAAAAAACACAACCAGGGGTGAAAGCAAAATAGAATCCAGTGTCAGGTATTGCAAATCTGAATCAGGCAGGGAAGCAGACAGGCAGTCAGGAAGCAATAACGCTATCACAAGCCCAGAGCTCTGTCAGAAACCATGAAATCAGGCCGAGAAGGGAAGTACAGTTAAATCACACTTGTTTAATAATAAAAGTAAAAAGAACAAACGTAGTCAAAACATAGTCAACGTTCAGTAACCGAAATGGATAGTCAGCCAAGCCAGAAGTCAGGGATCAATGTATAGGAACAGCAAGCAGGATCTGGAGCCAGAAGGGATGTCAGCAAAAACAATCTTTAAACAGGAACGCAAGAGATAGTTTCTTGTGATGTTGACCAAGGCGAAGGCAGAGACCCTCTGGATTGGACGGCTTAAGTAGGCAGGACTGACAAGCAGGATATCATCAACAGCTGAGTAAATGTGGTGAGAGATGGGAGCTAGCAATTAGCTGACAGCTGAGTGGCCAGCTCAGAGAAGGAAGGGCTGGGCCCAGCCCTAACAAGCTCTGGATTGTGATGTTCAAATAAAGCACCACTGTGGTGCAGTCAGTGAGGAGCAGAGGATGCCTGAGCTGACAGTTGCCTAGCAATCTGGATCCTTGCCTGGGGAGGCGTGCTGTCACCAGCCATTCAGAATGGGAGGTGCATCAGGCTGGGGGGGGGGGGAGTGGCCACTCGCTCCTTTGCAGCAAGCAGCAACCCAGCACTCCTGATATACACATTGACTATGCCTTGTGAATTTGCACTGCCTTCTGCCTTTTTTTTTTTCTTCAGGACATGTGGCCAGGCATGGTTCAGGTGTTTGTGTCGGGGGGGGGGGGGCACATGCTCTCTGCTGCTCACTTTCCTGGCCACTCAGGCTACATGGTAAGAAGAGGCTTTGGTATAGATTTTGTTCAAATAGCCGAGACCATAACATTTACCATTACAGCAGTTATCTTATAGTCATGTTGTACACAAAGAGTTTTAGTATGAAATGATAAATGCAAAAGTGTTAGGAAACACTGTGAAATACAGTACAGATTTGTTGAAGCCAGTAGGAAGGAAGTAGGCTACCCACGGGGCAGCATGGTTTAGTGTATGCAGGTCTTGCAAGGTGGCTCCTATTTTGCCATGGATCATGGCCTGTGTGATCCAATTCTTCATATAGTGCTACCCCCGAACGAGTCGCTGGTTAAGATGGGTTCTCTGTTTTCCGCCTTGACCCTTCAAAGGCCTCAGCCCTACTGACACACCAGGCTACTAGATAAAGGAGTAAACACACACACACAGCTTTCTTAACACCCTGTATTCCATCTATCTTGAGTTAGACAACGGAAACGTAAGTAAAAGTGAGCTTATTGGATATTATTTGGAAGCATGTTAACAGACAAATGCAAGCAGTTAACATTTAGAGAGGGAACAAGGTGGGCATACTGTATGTGGCATAAAAGCCCCAGGTCAGCATAAACAGTAGTACCACCCAGAGTACCAGGCAGGCAATGAGTGGATCTTACTTAACAATGTCAGGACTATATTGCCCTCGTGTCCTAATGGTGGTTGTGCTAGTCGTACACTGTTTGAGACAAAACAATCAGCAAAAAACAGCATAGACAGTCAAGAGAAGGGAATTGTAACTTGGCAAGAGGAGCAGTATTTAAAATGGATCTTCAGCCGACTAACTTTGGGGTCCTGTAGAAGACTGTTGGTATACTAGAGGTGTTTTTTTTTTTGTGTGGATCCTGCAGGCAGTAGAGATGCTGTATTAAGAAGGCAGTGCAAAAGTTCATTAGCCTGGGGGTGCGTGGTACACCGTAATATAACTGCACCCTGTAATGACAGTAACGTGAGGTGAAGTCAAGCAAAAGAAATCTCAAATGGGTAGATCTAAATACAAGGGGAGAGTGATTGGTATTCTGCTCTCAGTGGTATGTCTGTCTGGTATTAAGAGTAGATGGGCTGGCGGCCTGCTCACCAACACTTCATAAAGCTAAAGAAGCTTGCGGTTAAAGGGTGCCCCCCTTTAGACCTGGTTTCAAAGTGGTGGTAGCTCGATTGCCAGTTCATTAGACATGTGCACTGCCGAAATATTCGTTTTTTTTTTTAAATTTTCGTTTCATTCAGGTTTTTCTTCTTTCCATTTTTTGGATCTTTCGTTATGATCAATATTGGTTATTTTGAATAAATTTGTAACTTCAGAAAAATTCAACTTTGTTACATTCCATTTGTATAGATGCGGAATTCGTTATTTCAGATAATTCGTAACTTTGGATAAATTTGTATTCATAACGTTCACTAACAGACAACTTTGAAAGGAAATACCAATACCTACAATTTAATAGTTTAGAACTATTAATATAGTTTTTATTATTATTTATTATTAATAAATAATAATAATAACAATACAAAAACTGTAATAATGATTAATAAAACGTAATATTTTAATTATAATAGAAATTATCCAAATGTTTTTTATTCTTTCTGATTTTCGTTCTTCTTTTCAGATTTTCATGCTTTCGAATTTTCTGATTTTCGTTCTTATTTTTAGATATTTGTTCTTTCTGATTTTCTGATTTTTGAATTTTCTGATTTTCAATCTTTCAAATTTTCGAATATCGGGTTTTCGTTCTTTCGAATTTCAGATTTTCGTTCTTTTGAATTTTCTTTCTTTTAGAAAATCAATTTTCGAAGAAATTTGTTAAATAGTCTTTCGTTAATTTGGATGTTTCCGAATTAACGAATATGCCGAATTTTGATGACAAACTGATTCGGAATGAAACGAGTTGCACATGTCTACAGTTCAGCTGATACACGAGTCTATAGGCTAAAGATAGGGTGGGGGTCCGGTCAAGGAGGTGTTCTCGTGGCAGACACCTCAATCTGTTCAAATAGCAATTCCAACCTCAGCAACTTTAGACCTACTTCCAGGCTCTCTTGAGTGGCTCATTACAACAGGTCGTGTTTGCTTGGATCTCCACAGCCCAAGAGAGTTGGCTTTTCCTAGGCAAAAAACTTAAGGCCCTTTTGGCTCCTTCTGCCGCACACAGGCTATAGGGATTTGTAGATTAGAAAGGCAGTCTCGAACTACATCTCCCAGAATTCCAGGCGTTCCAAATTTAGGTTTTTAAGCTTAGCTTGTAGTAATTATTATTTGTTATTAATATTATTTAAGGTACTAATATAGCGCCGTCAATTTACACAGCATTTTACATATACATTGTACATTCACATCAGTCCCTACCCTAAAGGAGCTTACAATCTAAGGTCCCTAACTCATATTCATATACTACGGCCAATTTAGACAGAAGCCAATTAACCTACCAGCATGTCTTTGGAGTGTCGGAGGAAACCAGAGTAGCTGGAGGAAACCCACGCAGGCACACATACAAACTCCAGGCAGGTAGTGTCGTGGTTGGGATTCGAACCAGCGACCCTTTTTATTGCTAGGCAGAAGTGCTACCCACTACACCACTGTGCCACCCCAACTTGACTTTCACCCTGTTGGCTGGAGAAGAATGGAGCAACAGCACAAATAACTCAGCGAGGGCAGCAAGACAGATGGATTTTGAAACAAGGTCTTTGTCTCAACTACTGTAGTCCAGTACCTGGCTAGTCTAGGACATGGGTGCTCAACCTGTGGCCATTCAGCTGTTGCAGAATTACAAGTACCATCATTCCTTTCTCTTAGGGAGTCATGCTTTAAACTGTCATCCTTGCAATGCCTAATGGGACTTGTAGTTTTTCAACAGCTGGAGGGCCACAGGTTGAACACCTGTTTTATAGGTGCTTTCCAGGACTTGGTCAGCATTTGCTTAGCAGCTGTGGTAGCCTGAAGGAGGCATTTAAACTGCCTTTTAGAAGGCTTAGGCATAAGGAGTCTATGAAACAGTTTAGTCCAACAATTGTGCACCAGGGGGCAGGTCCACGATATATGAAGATGGGTTTCTGACTTCCCACAAACCCTAAAACAGGTGGATGAATATGTTGGTACATATTTGTTGATCCACATGGGGACCAAGTATCACTCTGAAAGTACCTTGAAGGGATTCCCAATGGCCTGGTCTGAGAATAAGATTTGGTAGCCTCATAAATTTCCATCAATTCCTCAGGGTATAAAATGACATTGGGGTCAGCTGTTCACTTATACACGTATGAGGAGGGATATGAATATATCGTAGTAATAAGTTAGGAGTATACCCTGGATATAAGGCCTGGAGAATGGAAGTGTTTAGAACACTTGCCTTCATAGAGCGAAAGTTGGTCTAGAGAGCCTGTGAGTGGACCACAGAGAGGTAGAAATGTATAATCTGAAGATACCTTAACAACTCCGAACGGGGGAGTTTTTGCTTCTGCTGAAGTGCAGTGATAGGTTAAATTTCTGTAGGGCCTGCTAGTTGATGTAATCAAGCGAGGTTCAGCCCAGACCAGAGAGCGAATATTTGTGGTGATTCCGTCACCAAGTAAAATTGTGGGTCTTATAGAAAACATAGCATAGAAAAGTGTTAAGACAGAAGAGAAAAACATATTTTTTAATCTATCCCACAGCTGCAGAGCATGAAGTGTTATAGGATTCGTTAAACATGGGTGCTTGGAAGAGTTAAGCCACAGGACATTATCGATGGTGAAGGGGTCTTTATCCGTCCCACCCAGAGTGGAATTTCCCATTCTTGTTTTATAGACAGTTTAGGCCAACTGCAAGCTGTAAAAACTAGGAAATTGGGGAAGGCCCAGACCGACAGTCAACCTAAGCAGAAATACTGAACTCTGTGGCAACCTGGGTTTTAAAGCACCCCAAACATAGTGATGTACATGTCTCTGAAAGATCCTAAAAGAATTAGATGAAATGGACTCAAAAGAGATATAACATTTTTGTTAACAACATTATCTTGACTCTTCTGAGCCAAGAGGTAAGTAAGGGGGACCACTGAGAAAGGAACTTTGGGAACATAGGCCTAGTAGAGGGTTTCATACATTTTGGTAAGGCTGATACCTAAGAGGTCCTGAGGAATGAGAGAGATCAATCATCCACCAGTTTAGTTTGATTGAACTTAAGGTTTAGTATGGATTTTTCTGGAGAACCCTATGCAAAAAAATAAAAATAAATAAATCCATACCAGATGCTTATCTGAGCATGCAGCCTGTCTGGACTCTTCTAACAACAACAAAAACATCTAGAGCAGGGGTAGGCAACCTTTTGAGCACAGTGTGCTGAAAAATGTTTCAAAGAAATTGAGCGTGCCAATTTTATAACAAAAAAATGTCAACTTCACGCTCTCAATCACAAAAAGGTTTTTTTATAAAGTAAATGCTGAAAATTACTTGAGTAGTAGTGAGAAATTAACATCCTCCACTCTCACGCCTCAGATCAGCACCAATTCCTGCAACTCCACACTTCAGATCAGCCCCAATTCCTGCAACTGCACACTTCAGATCAGCCCCAATTCCTGTACCTTCACACCTCAGATCACTGTCCTCCCTGCAAATCTGTTTCACCACTGTACCCCCTGCACATCTGCCCCACCACTGTAACCCCCTGCACATCTGCCCACCACTGTAACCCCTGCACATCTGCCCCACCACTGTACTACCCTGCTCATCTGCCCCAACTCTGTACCCCCCTGCTCATCTGTCCCACCACTGTCCCACCCTGCTCTTCTGTCCCACCACTGTAACCCCCTGCTCATCTGCCCCACCAATGCTCCCCCTTTCTCATCTGCTTCACCACCGTACCCCCATGCTCTTATCTGTCTCATCTGTCCTAACACTGAACTTATCTGCTCATCTGCCCCACCACTATAACCCCCTTTCTCAACTGCCCCACCACTGTACCTCCTGCACATCTGTCCCACCTCTGTTCCCCCTGCTCTTCTGCCCCACCACTGTAACCTCCTGCTCATGTGTTCCACTGATATACCCCCTTTCTCCTCTGCACCCCTCTGCACATCTGCTCTACCTCTGTACCCCCCTGCTACTCTACTCCACCACTGTAAACCCCTGCTTATCTGTCCCATCAATGTACCTCCTTTCTCCTCTTTGCCGCCACTGTACCCCCACTGTAACCCCCTGCTCATCTGTCCCACCAATGCACCTCCTTTCACATCTGCCCCACCGCTTTACCCCATGCTCTTCTGTCCCACCGCTGAACCCCCTTTTCATCTTCCCCAAAACTGAACCCCTCCTGCTCATCTTTCCCACCACTGTAACCCCCTTCTCATCTGACCCAACACTGAACCCCACTGCTCATCTGTCCCACCACTGTAACCCCCTGCTTTTCTGCCCCATCACCGTACCCCCCTGCTTTTCTGCACCACCACTGTACCCCCTTGCTCTTCTGTCCCACCACTGTAACCCCCCCTGCTCATCTGCCCCATCAATGTACCCCTTTTCTCATCTGCCCCACCATGTACCTCCCTGCACATCTGCTCCACCGCCATATCCCCATGCTCTTCTGTCTCACTACTGAATAACCTTCTCATCTGTCCTAACACTGAACCCATCTGCTCATCTGCCCTACCAATGTAACCTGATTTCTCATCTGCCCCACCAATGTACCTCCTGCACATCTGTCTCACCTCGGTACACCTTTGCTCTTCTGCCCTACCTCTGTTCACTCTGCTCTCCTGCCCCACCACTGTAACCCCCTGCTCATCTGTCACACAACTACACCTCCTCTCACATCTGCCCCACTGTTCTACCCCCCCCCTGCTTTTCTGTCCCACCACTGAACCCCCTTCCCATCTGCCCAAACACTGAACCCCCCTGCTCATCTGTCCCACCACTGAAACCCCCTTATCATCTGCCCCAACACTGAACCCCCCAGCTCATCTGCCCCATCTCTGTACCCCCCCCCGCTCTTCTGTCCCACTGCTGAACCCCCTTCTCATCTCTTCCACCACTGTACCTCCCTGCACATCTGCCCCACCGCTGTACGGCACCGCTGTTGCGGCATCGGTGCCTACTGCTGATCTAGAGTTTAGCTTTACCCCTTCCTCATTCTAGCCAAATTAAAAACATGTTTACCTTAAGTTCACCATCTATTGCAAAGGGTGCAGAGAAGGTATTTTATTCTAGGTGTATGTGGACTCCTGACCCAACACATTAATTCTCCTCTTCACTTCACAATCCTTATCTGCTGTTTTAATGTGCACTAGGCACGTTAGTGAAACATAAAACAGTTTACCATGGCATCGGGCATCTGTGCTTTATTTTTTGAACCTCAGCCAGGTAGGTTTTAGTTACACCCCGGGTCAGGTCTCACATCCAGCTTCAACCTTGACAAAGTCAAACAAAGCCACAAGATCCATAGAAGTCTAAAACAAATATTTAATAATTGACAGTGTTTAGTGCTGAGCTGAAGCTGTGTCTTATGTTATTTACATTTAGAAAACCCTGTTAAATATGATAACATACAGTATATTGTGTTTTGACTGACTTAAAGTGATTCTAAAGGAAACTTTAAAAAAAATGTCATCATTACGTGCTCTGTGCAATAGTTTTGCACAGATGCAGCCCAGATCCTCCTCTTCTGGGGTCCCCCAGAGGTGGTTCGGAGCGCTCATGCGGGCTCACTCTCAAGCCACCCTGTGTAAGTGTATTGACACACTGAGCGTGGCTTTGCCCCACCCCTGCTCTCTGTGAGGGCAGTGAGAGTAATAATGCTCTCATCATTGGTATCAGTGGGAGAAATAGTACCCCAATATTGGTATCAAGGGAAGGGATAATGACCAATTGTTGTAGCAGTGGAAGAAATAGTGTCAGATTGTTGGTGTCAGTGGGAGGGATTATGCCCTGTATCATTGGCACTGCAAGCAAAGGGCCATATCTGGCCTCCAGGCCGCAGTTTGGAGACCACTACTTTAGACTGTTTATACTCACACAATAAAAGTATGCGAATGCAAAATAGGTCTTGACATCCTGGAAAGCTCTGGATGGGGCTGGGTGTCACTGTGGGGGAGATGGGGCTTCTAAAAGGGGGTTAAAGTGTAACTAAGGTTAAAAAATTAGGAAAAGGAAGGCCCTATCTCTCTATCTCTCAATCCCTATCTATTTGTAAATTCATATATATATATATATATATATATATATATATATATATATATACACACACACTGAGCAAAATTATAAACACAACACTTGTGTTTGTCCGCAAAAGGCCTATTTCTCTCAAATATTGCTCACAAATCTGTCTAAAACTGTGTTAGTGTGTTTTCACACTGATGTGTTGGGGGCGTCGGTGGTAAAGCTCCGCTATTTTTAGCTTTACTGCCGTTTTAGCGCCACTATTCGGCCACTAGTGGGGCACTTTTAACCCCTGCTAGCGGCTGAAAAAGGGTTAAAACTGCCCGCTTTGCCAGTGGTTCGGCGGCACTGCCCATTGATTTCAATGGGCGGGGGCGCTTTGGAAGCGCTCCTACAGCGCTGCAAAGATGCTGCTTGCAGGATTTTATTTACCGTCCCGAGGGCTTTCACACTGGAGAAACAGGAAAGGCTCTTTACAGGCGCTATGCAGGCACTATTTTTAGTGCTGTAGCGCCTGTAAAGCGCCTCAGTGTGAAAGCAGTCTTAGTGAGCACTTCTCCTTTACTGAGATAATCCATCCACCTCACAGGTGTGGCATATCAAGATGCTAATTGGACAGCATGATTATTGCACAGGTGTGCCTTAGGCTGGCCACAATAAAAGGCCAGTCTAAAATGTACAGTTTTGTCACACAGCACAATGCCACAGATGTCGCAAGTTTTGAGGGAGCATGCAATTGGCATGCTGACTGCAGGAATGTTCACTAGAGCGGTTGCCCTTGAATTGAATGTTCATTTCTCTACCATAAGCCATCTTCAAAGGCATTTCATAGAATTTGGCAGTACATCCAACCAGCCTCACAACCACAGACCATGTGTAACCACACCAGCCCAGGACCTCCACATCCAGCATCTTCACCTCCAAGCTCGTCTGAGACCAGCAACAATCGGTTTGCATAACCAAAGAATTTCTGCACAAACTGTTAGAAACCGTCTCAGGGAAGCTCACCTGCATGCTTGTCGTCCTCATCGGGGTCTCCACCTCCACCAGTTCGTCGTCATAACTGACTTGAATGGGCAAATGCTCACATTCAATGGCGCCTGGCATTTTGGAGAGGTGTTCTCTTCATGAATGAATCCCAGTTCTCACTGTACAGGGCAGATGGCAGACAGCATGTATGGTGTCGTGTGGGTCAGCGGTTTGCTGATGTCAATGTTTTGGATTAAGTGGCCCATGGTGGCTGTGGGGTTATGGTATTTGCAGGCGTATGCTATGGACAATGCACACAGGTGCATTTTACTGATGGCATTTTGAATGCACAGAGCTTGACTTGGCATTCTTAGATGAACACTAAACGTGTTTCATGGCCTGTTGCCAATCATCAGGAGTTGGATGCATGATTGGTTTGTGTTATTCACTAAGCAAGTTTGGTAAATGCTTGCAACATTTCTACCTGAGGATTTGGGATGTACTGGGCAAAGCAGGCAGATTTCCACCTGCCTAATCTCTTAATGATGTGGTCTAGGAACCCCATGCTGGGATGCGGCTGAGGCTGCTCCAATTCGGAACGAGTGACCAGAGTACCGACTGGGGTCAAGGTCTAGGTTGCGCAGGAGGATCCTGACGTGCTTAATGATCTTGGTAGCAAGCCAGGTGACGTCTACACAGTACCTGGCTGGCAGGGCTATTACAGGTAAACTCGCTAGGCTGCAAAAAAACTTAGTAGGCCAGGTAGATGGCCGCTTGAATGACCAAGCTGGGAAGAAGGCCAAACGGAGAACAAGAGAGGATGGTCGACATGTCTCTGAAGATGGTACTTGTGATGGGCAAGCATTTGGAGTTGGTTATGGGCTGTTGCATCTAAATGCTGTGCGGGATGGCTCGGATCGCATGGGTTGCAAACAAGGACGGCTTTGTGGAATCCTGTAAGGCCAGGAAGTGTTGGATACCGGCTATGTATAGTCTGATGGTGTTGTGTGATAGAGCCAATTGATTGTGGCAATATGAAATGAAAGATAGTACATGCTTAGTGTCTGTTGACGTTGCTGCGGGTCAGGATGCCAGAAACTTGCAGAAGGTGTTCCAAGCTGTGTGGTAGGCCTTAAGTGTGTTGCGGGATAAAGATTGATTGATGAGCTGAGTTGCGCTGTGAAGGTGCTGCTTTAATCCAATGTCAGCTGAGACCAAGGTGGTATAAGAGATGATGTTGGGTCGGCTCCGGGTTTCTGCTAAAAAAATGAAATGAAGTTAAAACGGGACAGTGCTGCGACGTTGCACTTGCCTGGAATGAATGTGCAGTGGACATTAAACTGATGCTGCAGGGATAATTGAACCAGCCTGCATAGGAAGGACATAATAGGAAGCGACTTGGACCTGCCTTTATTAATGATATCGGCCGTGGCCTGGTTGTCGGTGGCGAAGGTCACCGTTTGTTTGATTGGGTATAGTTCGAACAATGAGGAAGACCGGATAAACCCGGGGAGTATCTATGGAGGCCCTGGTCCTGCAAACCAATGGTGGCCAAAAATTACAGAGAAGCCTGTAGAGGTTGTGGCATCCGTTACTACCTGCGGTGATAGAGGCGATACTGACGGTATGAACATGGATATGCCATTCAAACTAGTAAAGAGCTCATCCCACATAGACAAATCCACTACTGCCGCTATGTCTAATCTAAGGATTTGATCGAGGTCCTGTGTCTGAGAGAGGAAGATCAAGAGGCGTGAAACTAAAGATCGTCCCTCGGGAATGATTCACATTGCAAAGTTGAGCATTCCTATGAGGGATTGAAGCTGCTTCTACCCCTGTGCACAGGTAAAGTCGTGAAGAACAGACCTGATGCAGGTCAGTTTGTTAGGGGAAGGCTGGCCTGCATAGAGCGAGTGTCCAGGTTGACCCAGAGG
This sequence comes from Lithobates clamitans, assembly GCA_037952925.1. Taxonomy (NCBI): domain Eukaryota; kingdom Metazoa; phylum Chordata; class Amphibia; order Anura; family Ranidae; genus Lithobates; species Lithobates clamitans. Next base: position 3,219,270 of record JBBGZY010000453.1, on the reverse strand, counting down.
AAGGTGATGGAGTGTGCTGGGCCTTCCACTTTGTGTTCTGCAATGGGCACATTGAGATTCCCAAACACAACTCTTAACCTATCAAGGTCTTCTGGGGGCATGCTGGGCTGTTCGATTAGCAAGAAGTCATCCAGGTAATGAGTGACTTTCTTGCACTGGGCTTGGTGCGACAAGATCCAGGTTAGGGGCTGTGTGAAGGTGTCAAGGAACCATGGGCTACTTTTATAGCCAAAGGTCTGTTTGGTGGGCTGAGTGTTATCCTACACCTCGATGCTGACACAATCCTCCTCCTCCTCCTCTTCTTCTTCCTGTGTGATCGGTGGGCCTACAGGAATACTAGTATCTGGATAAAGGGGGCCTTGAGAGGTAAGGAAATCCTCCTCTTCCTCCCGCTGTTCTGCCTCAAGTGCCCTGTCCATTATTCCACGAAGCGTGTGCTCCAGCAGGAAGACAAGAGGGACAGTATCACTGATGCATGCACTGTCACTGTTCACCATCCTCGTGGCCTCCTCAAATGGTGACAGGACAGTGCAAGACAAAGCCAAGCTCACCTGACTCTGTCCTAGTGCCATACTCACACAGGTATTCATTGATGGCCCTCTGCTGCGTGTGCAGCCGCTGCAGCATTGCCATTGTTGAGTTCCACCTAGTGAGCATGTCACAAATGAGGCGGGCAGGTTGCATTCTCTTTGAATGTCAGCCAGCCGAGCACTGGCATTATATGACCGGCAGCAATGATCACAGACTTTCCTGGCCTGCCTCAGGAGATTTTGTAAGCCCGGGTACCTGCTCAAGAACCGTTGCACCACCAAATTCAGGACGTGAGCCAAACAGGGAACATGGGTCAAGTGTCCCTGTCTGAGGGCGGAGAGGAGGTTGGTGCCATTGTCACATACAACCATTCCTGGCTGAAGCTGGTGTGGCGTCAACCATCTCTGAGCCTGCCCCTGCAGAGCTGACAGAATCTCTGCCCCAGTGTGGCTCCTGTCCCCTAAGCAGACTAACTCAAGCAGCGCATGCCATCTTTTTGCCTGAGTGCTTGCGTAGCCCCTTGAACGCTTATGGAGCACCGTTGGTTCAGAGGAGAAATCTGCAGAGGAAGAGGCCACAGAGGAAGAAGAGGAGGAGGGGGTGGAGGAGAGAGCTGTGGCAGAATCCCCACTAGCATATTGAAGGCGTGGTGGCGGAACAAGCTCCAACAATACTGAACCTTGTCCTTCCCAGCTGCCAGCAGAGTTTCCCAGTGCACCGTGAAAGAAAGGTAATGGCCATGCCTGTTGGACCATGAGTCAGCAGTAATATGCACCTTACTGCTAAAAGCCCTGTCCAACGAGGCCAAGACATTGCTTTCCACATGCTGGTAAAGAGCCGGAATGGCCTTCCGTGAAAAGAAATGGCTTTTGGGAACCTGCCACTGAAGTACCGCACATTCCACAAATTCGCGAAAGGGGGCAGTCTACCAGCTGAAAAGGCAGCAGTTGCAGTGCTAGCAATTTGGCCAAGCTAGCATTCAGACGCTGAGCATGTGGATGGCTGGTCCTGAATTTCTTTAGACGGTTTAGCAATTGGGATAGGGAAATTTTGCCTGCTAAAATCAGATGGAGGTGTACTGATAGCAGCTTGGCTGCAAGTACTTGGGACACCTATTGCTATACCTTCATTCCTCTCAGTGCAGGTTTCTGAGAGGACTGGAGGTATAGTGGGGTTGGAGAACCCAGCTGATGAGGAGCAATGAGAGGTCCGCCTTGTTCTTTGATGTGGGTCAAAATATGTGGGGAGTCAGCAGAGCCCTGCACCTGCTTAGCTCTGCGGTGTGATGCAATAGGGTGGCTGCCCTTAAGCTGCCCCCTGGAGGGCATCCTACCTCGTTGGAGATGTGCCTCCTCCTCCACCTCTCTTCTATCAGGCACCCAAGTTGAGTCAGTGACCTCATCATCCCCTCCCTCCTCATCACTGGAGCAAACTTGGCAGTATGCTGCAGCTGGGGGAACATGACTGCCAGTTTATTGACCTTCTTGGGCACCCCCTCTCTCTAGGCTGACGTTACACCCTTCCTCAACCTGGGTACCATCATTGGAGCCTTCAATTCGCTGCGCATCCTCCTGCAGCATGAACCCGACACTGTGGTCGAATAGTTCAGGGGACTCCTCCGTGTATGATGGTGGGGCTAGGGAAGGAGTGACTGTTGACATGGAGACGATGGAATAGGCCGCTTTGGCAGCTGCATTGGCAGGCAAACTACTCTGAGCCTAGGTGACAGAGGATGAGGAGGATGAAGACGGCTTTGTTATCCATTCCACCAACTCTTCTGCATGTTGTGGCTCAATAATACGGCCAGCTGCAGGAAAAAAGGACAAGCGTGCCCCACGGCCACGTGCTGGTCCAGGACCAGCAATGTTGACCGTAGACACAGAGCCTGCTTGCCCTCTTTTAGTGGCCTGTGAGCATCTGCCTCTCCTTGGTGGCCTTCCGGACATGCTGCAAATTTTGTTTAGCAAAAAAACATTACACTGTATTGTGTACACCACCAGGAAAGTAGTAGCAACTGCACTAGGGGTGCAAGGTACTGTGTACACCAACAGAAGTGTAATAACAACTATGGGTGTACTGTATGTATTGTGTACTGTGTACACCACCAGAAAAGTAGTAGCACTAGCAACTGCACTAAAGGTGCACGGTACTGTGTACACCAACAGAATTTTAATAACAACTATGGGTGCACTGTATGTATTGTGTACACCACCAGGAAAGTAGTAGCAACTGCACTAGGGGTGCACGGTACAGTGTACACCAACAGAAGTGTAATAACAACTATGGGTGCACTGTATGTATTGTGTACACCACCAGGAAAGTAGTTGCAACTGCACTAGGGGTGCACGGTACTGTGCACACCAACAGAAGTTTAATAACAACTATGGGTGTTCTGTATTGACCACCAGAAAAGTATGAGCAACTGCACACTGCACTATGGGTGCACAGCATTGTATACTGTGTACACCGCCTGAAGTATATTAGAAACAGTACACCAGGAATGGCCTGCAGTGAGATATAGCTAAACTGTATGTAGTGGACCTGCTCAATCTAAATGAGACTCTCGCTCCATCCACGCCAACAACACACTACATGAGCCCGACGTGCAGGTGGCCTTATATAGTGTGGGGCGTGGACTTGGTCCCCCTGAGCCATGATTGGTAAAAGGCACCCTGCCTTTGGCCAATTATGGGTCTCTTAGCTGAGGGCGCTGTGATTGGCCAAAGCATGCAGGTCATAGTGCATGCTCTGGCCAATCATCATACAGCAATGCACTGCGCTCCCGCAGTGCATTATGGGCCATTATAGGTGCTCGAATTTGGCGCCAACGGCCCATAATGTTCGGTTTTTGACGAACGGGTGAACAACCAATGTTCAAGTCGAACACATGTTCAACCCGAACAGAAAGCTCATCCCTTTTGGAGACTAATGCAGGGTTTTTTGGTCGCCCATAAAAATCTCCTGAGCACGGAGTGTAGGGTTCTTAAGAAATTTGATGGTAGAAGGCTTAGGATGGTCTGAAAAAAATACAGGATTCTAGGTAAGACTGTAATTTTGATGATGGCTGCTCTCCCGAACCACGAGAAATATTTTAAAGACCATCTCTCTAGGTCCCTGTTTATGGCTTGTAAAAGGGGTTGAAAGTTTCTTGTATAAAGTGAGTCAAGTTTCAGTGTCAACCATATCCCTAAGTATTTGAGAGCTTTGTTTTCCCATTTAACCACTTGCCGCCCGCTATATAGCAAAGTGAGGGCGGCAAAGTGGTTTCAATATCCTGACCGGAGGTCATATGACGTGATCAGGATATTAAGCCGCTGCGCGCCCCCAGACTGACACACCGCAACTCCGATCTAGATATAGACTCTTTACCACGTGATCAGCCATGTCCAATCACGGCTGATCACGATATAAATAGGAAGAGCCGGTGATCGGCTTTTCTTCACTCGCGTCTGACAGACGCGAATAGAGGAGAGCCGATCGGCTGCTCTCCTGACCGGGGGGGTCTGTGCTGATTGTTTATCAGCACAGCCCCCCTCGGATCCCACCCAGGAACAAGAAATGCACCTCCCCGTTCTGCCTCTCAGTGACACGATTGCAGGACACCGGCGGACCCGCGGGCAGGGTCACGGGGCTAGTGCGCCCACTAGCCCCGCAAATTAAAGGGGACGTAGAGGTACGCCCATTTGCCCACCGCTGCCATTGTGATGACGTATATCAGCATGCGGCGGTCGGCAAGTGGTTGAGTAGGGAAATTGATCTGTAATTGGTGCAGTCCAGTGGGTCCTTGTTATGCTCCAATTATGCTCCACTTTTGGTGTCTGTGGAAGGAATAGTGTCTCGTATCAGTGGAAGGAATAATACCCCAAGAGCCAGATAAATGCAAGCAAAGGGCCGCATCCAGCCTGCGGATCTCAGTTTGGAAGCTACTGCTCTACATGGATGAAACAGAAACTAAATGGATGCATGAATAAGAAGGTTTTGTCTAGTTATGAGCTTGTCCAACTACAACAAAACAGAGGGTACAAAACACTAATAAATGAATGAAATAAACAGTCCAGTGCCGGGGTTAGTGTTTGGGTTAAGGTCAATGGTCAGAGTCAAAGGTCAGGTCTTTTTTTTTGGACAGGATTTTTTATTTTTTAAATTAGTGTCAGTAGGTGTCAGTATGTTTTAGGTAGGATAAAAAAAAAAAAAAAAAAAAGCTAAATGCGCTCTATTGTTTCTGGGCTGTACTGCAGATACAAACAACAAATAACATACACATATGTGGTATCGCTGCAATCGCCAGGATCAAAATTTACTGGGTTGTTCTTTGGTGGAAGGTTATGGTAGTAGTAAGAAATATACAGCTATATTTAATTTTTTTTTTTTTTTTTTTTACTATTTTGGGCCAGTTTTCCTTTGATAATAATAATTAAAAAAAAAAAACAGGAGCTATCCATTACCACCAAATGAAAGCTTAATTTGTCCTGAAAAAACAAGATATAATCCACCTAGATGCACATGCAAGTAATTGTGATGATATGTACCGTTTTACTAACATATGTCAAAGTTGCAAAATTGTGCTTAAGATTTGCTTTACCCTTAGGAGCAAAGGGGTTAAAAGCAAAGAAAATTTGGAAGAACTTTGACATTTGAACTAATGACATTTGTCATATCAACTGAGAATGTTCATATGAAAATCCACTAGTGTATGGCAAACATTCAAGGTTATACGCTTTATCGCAAGGATAGAGAGAGTAAAAAAGGGGGAGGTGGAATCCTTATGGGTAGCGCTCCAAAGGGATGAAGCTAAGGGGAAAATAATACTGGGAGTATGCTATAGGCCCCCTAACCTGAGGGAGGAAGGGGATACAGATCTCCTATCACAATTTGGATTAGCAGCAAGGATGGGAAGTGTTATCATAATAGGGAATTTTAATTATCCAGACATAGACTGGGTGGAGGGAACTGCGCATTAATTTAAGGCTCGCCAGTTCCTAAATGTCTTGCAGGACAATTTTATAGGTCAGATGGTAGACGCACCAACTAGAAATAAAGCGTTACTGGATCTACTGATTACCAACACTACAGACCTGATCACGGATGTGGAAATACGGGGCAATTTAGGCAACAGCAATCACAGGTCAATTGGCTTCAGTATAAATCACACAAATAGGAAACATAAGGGGAATACAAAGACACTGAATTTCAAAAGAGCCAACTTCCCTAAACTACAAACCTTGCTAGAAGGCATAAATTGGGATAAAATCTTAGAAACAAAGAACACGGAGGAGAGATGGGTTTGCTTTAAGAGCATATTAAATAAGGGCATTAGCCAATGCATCCCATTCGGTAATACATTTTTAAAGAGTGAATAAAAGTCCTGGATGGCTTAGCTCCAATGTAAAAATGCATATAAAAGCAAAGGAGAGGGCCTTCAAAAAATACAAGGTTGAGGGATCATCATCAGCATTCAGACTTTATAAAGAATGTAACAAGAAATGTAAGGGTGCAATAAGGACGGCTAACATAGAACATGAAAGACACATAGCGGAGAAGAAAAATTCTAAGAAATTCTTTAAGTATGTAAACAGTAAAAAAGGGAGGACAGACCATATTGGCCCCATAAAGAATGAGGAAGGACATCTGGTTTCAAAGGATGGGGAGATGGCAAAGGTATTGAATTTATTCTTCTCCTCAGTCTTCACGAGGGAATCGGGGGGCTTCAGTTACCAAAACTGCAGTGTTTATCCTCATGACACAACACAGGAAGCACCTCCATGGTTAACAGAGGACAGAATTAAAATTAGACTTGGGAAACTTAACATTAATAAATCACCAGATGGCTTGTACCCAAGGGTACTTAGGGAACTCAGTCAAGTAATTGCCAGATCATTTTTCCTAATTTTTACTGACAGTCTACTGACTGGAATGGTACCAGCTGATTTGTAGCAGCAATATTTAAAAAGGGCCCAAAATACATCCCTGGGACTTACAGACCAGTTAGCCTAACATCAACAGTATGTAAACTCTTGGAGGGGATGATAAGGGACTATATACAAGATTATAGTAATGAGAACGTATCATTAGTCAGCATGGATTTATGAAGAATCGTTCTTGCCAAACTAATCTATTAACCTTCTATGAGGAGGTGAGTTGCCATCTAGATAAAGGAAGGCCCGTAGACGTGGTGTATCTGGATTTTGCAAAAGCATTTGACACAATTCCCCATAAACGTCTACTGTACAAAATAAGGTCTGTTGGCATGGACCATAGGGTGAGCACATGGATTGAAAACTGTCTACAAGGGCGAGTTCAGAGGGTGGTGATAAATGGGAGTACTCGCAATGGTCAGGGGTGGGTAGTGGAGTCCCCCAGGGTTCTGTGCTGGGACCAATCCTGTTAAATTTGTTCATAAATGACCTGGAGGATGGGGTCAACAGTTCATTCTCTGTATTTGCAGACGATACTAAGCTAGGCAGGGCAATAACTTCTCTGCAGGATGTGGAAACCTTGCAAAAAGATCTGAACAAATTAATGGGGTGGGCAACTACATGGCAAATGAGGTGCAATGTAAAAAAATGTAAAATTATGCATTTGGGTGACAAAAATATGAATGCAATCTATACAATTGGGGGGGGGGGCTCTGGGGGAATCTAGGATGGAAAAGGACCTGGGGGTCCTCAGCAAGCTGCTGCTAACAAAGCAAACAGAATATTGGCATGCATTAAAAAGGGGATTAATTCCAGAGATAAAACAATAATTCTCCCGCTCTACAAGACTCAGCCGCACCTAGATTATGCTGTCTAGTTCTGGGCACCAGTCCTCAGGAAGGATGTACTGGAAATGGAGCGAGTACAAAGAAGGGCAACAAAGCTAATAAAGGATCTGAAGGATATTAGTTATGAGGAAAGGTTGTGAGCGCTGATCTTATTCTCTCTGGAGAAGAGACGCTTGAGAGGGGATATGATTTCAATATACAAATACCGTGCTGGTGACCCCACAATAGGGATAAAACTTTTTCGCAGAAGGAAGTTTAACAAGACTTGTGGCCACTCATTAAAACTAGAAGAAAAGAGGTTTAACCTTAAACTACGTAGAGGGTTCTTTACTGTTATGCCCCGTACACACGGTTGGATTTTCCGATGGGAAATGTGTGATAGGACCTTGTTGTCGGAAATTCCGACCGTGTGTGGGCTCCATCACACATTTTCCATCGGATTTTCCGACACACAAAGTTTGAGAGCAGGCTATAAAATTTTCCGACAACAAAATCCATTGTCGGAATTTCCGATCGTGTGTACACAAATCCGACGCACAAAGTGCCACGCATGCTCAGAATAAATAAAGAGATGAAAGCTATTGGCTACTGCCCCGTTTATAGTCCCAACGTACGTGTTTTACGTCACCGCGTTCAGAATGATTGGATTTTCTGACAACTTTGTGTGACCGTGTGTATGCAAGACAAGTTTGAGCCAACATCCGTTGGAAAAAATCCTAGGATTTTGTTGTCGGAATGTCCAATCAATGTCCGACCGTGTGTACAGGGCATTAGAGCTGCAAGGATGTGGAATTCCCTTCCACAGACGGTGGTCTCAGCGGGGGACATCAATGGTTTCAAGAAACTATTAGATAAGCACCTGAACGACCATAACATACAGGGAAATACAATGTAATACTGACTTATAATCACACACATAGGTTGGACTTGATGGACTTGTGTCTTTTTTTCAACCTCACCTACTATGTAACTATGTAACTATGTATGGCCAGATGGTAGTAAAAGCTGGTGATAGAACTGGTAGTAGTACACTAAATTGGTAGTGGTAAACTATGGCAGCCCATACATTGATCTTTTTTTCAACCAGTGGGTTGAACAAAAAACAAAATAATCAAATTCCCTCATCCACACATTCAATGTGGATGGGTGAATCCTTCCCACTATGGTATTGTATTTTGACAGCAGGGAAATGTCCCGACCATCAGAGTACAATGATCAATGTTGCTAGCTATAGCCGGTTCCCCCCGATGACGTCAATTCTGTTAAAACGTGTGGGGCGGAGTTTACGCTCGTGACCTCACCATGCCCGCCGATTCTAGGAGGCTGTCTGCTTGACTCCTGGGACTGGTATATGCTGCATATATGCTTGTTTTTAACAATTTCGTTGTAAGTAGTTGGTACTTTCACTTTTAATAAATTTCATATACAGTTTTACATTATGGGAACATTTTGATGTATTTCCATGCATGACATGCTGGGGTAACTACCTACCATCTCTCATGAGAGTGTCCCCATTGAAAAGGAAGAAAGGTGCGGAGGACTTCCAATTTAAGGGAGATCTTTTCACATTGTGCTTATGACTCTTCTAATTTAGAGTCTATTTTCTCTGGTAAGCAGCCACTTTATCACATGGTAGGGGTTCACCTGGGTGTTTCACGTTTTTCGTTTGATAATCATATCAATGGTGTAGATTGGACTTATGTTGAGCACTGGAGCTTTATTATCTTTTGAAGTGAATACAAAGATTCATCATTGGACTGTTATCACTTATGGGACTTTTCTTATTTCTTGTTTCTTTTGAAGATTTTATTTGACTTTCATATTTATTACATTTATCACCATTTCATGTTAGCGTGGCAAATTTTGTACTATGTTAGCTATAGCCAGTGGCACTGATGGTTTGGGAATAACCCGACAGGCTGATTGTACACAAGTTGATAGATTCACTTGTGTACAACCAACCTGCCCAGACATGGATTGAAATTTGCCCGGTCCCTGATGAACTAGCTGAATTTCAATCCATGTATGGCTGGCTTAAAAATGGTAGAAGTCCATTAGTAGAATTTAGAACGAAAAATTTGCAGAAGAATTTATAGGAAAATATATACAAAATTTTAATATGTTCTAAAATAGTTCAAGATCTTGTTTGCTTTTAACAATCGATTATGGAATGAATGGACTTTACCAAATAAAACCACATAACTGTTAGAAATTTGTACATTCAAGAAAAAACTTCTATCCATTCTCTCATCACTGCAGTCGAAAATGAACGCCAATTTGAACCCATTAATGATTAGAAAAACAAACAAACGTTCTTAGAACAAAAAATATCAAACAAAATTCTTCTACTATATACCTAGCTTAAGGCCAAACTAAACTCTCCTATTCTTTTAGCCAAGGAAGTGGATATCTTAGCCTCTGTTTGATCTGAATATGCCATGGTGCTGCACATGGGAGCTGGTATCACATCAACCATTTTATGGTTTGACAGTTTGGTTGAGAACCAGCAAATGTGACAGTTATCATTCCTGGCATTCCGAGAATGTAACTGTTTTCTGAAACTGTTAAATCGGTGGATTTAGTTCAGTTTTAAACCTCTGTTGGAGTAAGATTACACCTATCTACTGTAATGTGACAGCAGACTCACAAAAAACACAATAAAACCAGCAAATGTTTCCTTCATGTGCTACCATAGCAACATGTACACATGGTGAAAGTCAGATGGCCTCAACACAACATATAAAAGCTAAGAGCATGACACCCTATTCTAGCTAGTACAGAAGTCATGATGTTTTCTGGTTCAGCCATAAAGGATAGAGGAAACAATATATTTTCTTTCAATACACCTGTCACTGTTATTTACATCTAGAGTTATGATGATGAATGAAGCAAAGGTACTACCAGATGCAGATTGGTATCTTTATTGGGAGTTGCCTTACGTTGCACTGTGAGTCATTCCTTACCATCACTGTTTCCAAAGCTGAAATATGCATAATGCAGGCCGTGGAGAACCCCGCTAAGGACAAAAAACACCTACGCTATATTATCAAAAGTATTGGTACGCCTTCATTTACACGCACATGAACTTTAACCCCTTGGCGCCGGCTGCCATTGGCCCTTTAAGGGGTTTGCTATGCCAGGAGGTGGGCAGGGTTTTGGCCACGTGACTGCCGTGATTGGCTGTCACGGCAGTCACATGATCGGAAAAGTCCCAATCTCAAACGTAAATCGGGAACTTTCCATGAACCACCAGTCACTGTGTCAGGAACGCACAAGGCACGCACTCTCTGCACAGCACTGTCAGCGCTATTGAATGCAGGTATGTGGCCGCTCGGCACCAAGGCCCGGCCGCCGAGAGGCTGCATATTTGCATGCACTCTGCGGCAAGAGGTTAATGGCATCTCAGTCTTAGCCCATAGGGTTCAATATTGAGTTGGCCCACTCTTTGCAGCTTTAACAGCTTCAACTCTTCTGGGAAGGCTGTCCACAAGGTTTAGGAGTGTGTCTATGGGAATGTTTAACAATTCTTCCAGAAGTGCTTTTGTGAGGTCAGGCACTGATGTAGATGAGAAGGTCTGGCTAGCAGTCTCCACTCTAATTCATCCCAAAATTGTTCCTCTGGGGTTGAGGTCAGGACTCTGTGTAGGCCAATCAAGTTCCTCCACCCCAAACTCGTTCATCCATGTCCTTATGGACCTTGCTTTGTGCACTGGTCCAAATCATTTGGTGGAGGGGGAATTATGGTGTAAGGTTGCTTTTCAGGAGCTGGGCTTGCCACCTCAGTTCAAGTGAAGGGAACTTTTAAGTCGTGAGCATACCAAGACATTTTGGACAATTTCATCCTCCCAACTTTGTGGAAACAGTTTGAAGATGGCCCTTCTTGTTCCAACATGACTGCGCACTTGACTGGCCTGTACAGAGTCCTGACCTCAACCAAATAGAACACCTTTTTAGATGAATTAGAGCACAGACTGTGATCCAGGCCTTCTCTCCAAAATCAGTGCCTGACCTCACAAATGTACTTCTGGAAGAATGGTCAAACATTCCCATAGACACACTCCTAAACCTTGTGGAGTGTTCCCAGAACAGTTGAAGCTGTTATAGCTGGAAAGGGTGGGCCAATTCAACATTGAACCCTACTGACGAAGACTGGAATGCCATTAAAGTTAACGTGCGTGTAAAATCTGGTGTCCCAATACTTTTGACAATATATTGTATCTTCACATGAAGGAGCTAAAAAGCAGAACTTCACCATAAAGAGGGAAATTCCGCTTTATGTCCTTGCCTAGACAATCTGATTGGAAGTGCCCCCCTTTTGTCTATAGCCTTTTGGGACATGTAGCAAATTTGCTTTATCCCTTTTGCTGCAAGAGCCATTTTTGCATTTTTTTTGTTCACAAAAAAAATAATTTTAGGCCTGAAGATTACATAAAACTTCCAAACATTATATATTTTTTGAAAGCAGACACCCTAAAGAATAGAATATTGGTAGTTCTAATTTTTTTCATGTCATGTGATATTAGTGCAACAGTTTAAGAAATGGAAAAGTTCAGTAAACAAATACACTAAAGTTTATTTTTAATTAAATAAAAAAATGAAATAAATTTGAATTTTTAAGCACATGAATGCAAAGAAATTAGCCATTTTGTAGTAAAGTATAAAAGATGAGGCTGCACCAAGTAAATAGATGCCCAACATGTTAAACATTAAAATTGTGCCCCTGAATCAGTGACAAACCTCAGTACCCTATATTTTCCATAGAAGATGCTTTAAAGCACCTTCAGGTCATAAATTTAGAGTTAACTGTGAACATTGGGCCTAGAATTTTATTTCCCACTCCAGTGTGCGTAGTGATATGAAAGCGTTTTCATGAGTAGGTGCCCCCGACGCATGCATTTGCATTTATTACATTTGTGTATGTGGGGGTGGAGGGGCCTGAAAAGATTTTGAAGGGGAGATTTAAGTACTTGGGTGTAATTTAAATTTTAGAATTTAAGAAAAAGACAAAAGGTCCACTATGTGATGCAATTGTATTGACAGGTTCTCTTTAATGAGACAACAGGGGTCCAGGGGTCCAAAAGATGTTTTATGAATTAAGTCATTAACAGGAAAGGGATATCAGCAAATGGACGTTTGCTGATCTTCCCCTCAACTTGGTGGCACCTGCCATGGTGTATCTGGACCTGCCAATGGCGCGTGGAGCCTGGGAAACACGGTGGGGGGCAAGCAAATAGAGGGGAGAGTTGCTGGCAGTAACAAGGGTGTGTAGAAGTGATTGATTTACTTCCACCTGACAGTTGACAGTCGTCTTGTCAGATTTACACACACTCCCAGTGGTTTTATCTGTCGGGAGCGTGTGTAAACCCCCCCTCCATAGTGGTGGCGGTAAAAAGGTTTAAGGAAACAGAGACAGCCATTGCCCCTTCTCATTCTGCATATTTTAGTATCCTGACTGTCTTGTTTACTTTCTCTCTTAGCTGCAACAAGCATGCAAATAAGGGTGTCTGACTCTACCTGGACTCGCATACATATGTTTTGTTCCAGGCCAGCTACTCAGACCTTACTGAACCCAGGTTATCAGTGTACTAGTCCGACAATTTGCATCTTCGGCTCGGTTCACACTAGGCCAACTCCAAAGTCGCGTGACTTTCAGTGCAACTTTGGAGTCTGACTTTAATATGACGAGTAGCGTTGCTAGATCTGCAAAAGATCTGGGGCTATAGCCTATAGCAGCGGTCACCAACTTTTTGCATGCCCGCGGGGGGGGGGGTTGACCTAAGCAATTTTTCCCGGGCGCTGGTGTTGGCGCTTCAATCATCACGGCACCATGGTTGATATGGTGTCAGGGTGATTAAAGTACATTATTTCTATTGTTACATTCTAATATATAATGAAGTTGTTCAACTCACCATACTGCAGAATCAGTGGGAGCCCTGGGCGTGTCACTTACCACATCTCCTGGCTCAATTTGCAGATTGTCACATCTCCTGCCACCATTTGCAGATTGTCACTTGCCACATCTGTTGCCACCATTTTGCAGATTGTCATTTGCCACGTAACCTGCCACCATTTGCAGATTGTCACTTGCCATGTCTCCTGGCTCAATTTGCAGATTGCCACATCTCCTGCCACCATTTTCAGATTGTTACTTGCCACCTGATGTGGATTGTAACTTGCCATGCCAGCCAGTGCTACCAAATGTGCATTGACGCTGCATTGGTGGCAGGCTGACAGCACTGGTCCATTTAGTGAGAGCAGGACGGGCAGTGAGAGATGATGTCATCTCGCTGCTCCCCACTGCACCTCCGACATTGAAGCAAGGGGGTCTGGCTGCAAAGTGAAGCTCCACGATGACAGGAAGCACGTGACCTTCACTCCACTGTGCTGTGAGGGTGGAAGAGCGCTGATGTGTGACGGGCAGTGAGAGATGATGTCAGCAGCCGCAACCCGCTGGTTAGGCAGAGACCCTGCAGCAAGAGTCTCGGGGCTATAGCCCCAATAGCCACCCCCTAGCAACGCCCCTGGATGACTTTGATGTAACTTTTTACATTCTGTGGCATTGAAGTCGTATCAAAGTCAAACCAAAGTAGTGCAGGAACCTTTTATAAAGTCAGACAGACTTGTGTAGTATCAGTTAAGACTGCTCTCAAAGGGATACATTGAATTTCACATGCCATCCAACTTGGTGTCTCACAGGTCGGATCTTATGTCGCATCAGCCTTCGGAAGAGAATAGGCACTTTAGCTCAACTGTGCAGCTGCTTTCTCCGTGACACTTTGCCTGCTATCTACCCTGTTTCCCCGAAAATAAGACCTAGCGTGATTGTCGGTGATGGCTGCAATATAAGCCCTACCCCCCAAAATAAGCCCTAGTTAGAGTCCTTGTAGGTCTGATTTTCAGGGTAGGGCTTACTTTTGGGGAAACAGGGTAGGGCTTATTTGGGGGGTAGGGCTTATATTGCAGCCATCACTGACAATCACGCTAGGTCTTATTTTCGGGGAAACAGGGTAATAACATGCGGTGCAGAAAACAGAGACTATAGTGATGTTGAAAAAAATACACTTTTTTATGACATCAACCAACCCTGCAGTTGATTCAGAAAAAGGCATTTAAACCATGGTCCAATTTACTCCAACAAGTAAAAAACTACCGTATATACTCGAGTATAAGTCGTTCCAAGTATAAGTCGAGGCCCTAATTTACCACAAAAACTTATTGACCCGAGTATAAGACGAGGGTGAGAAATGCACAGCTACTGTAAGTGGAAAAGAGGGTCAACAATGCCCATTTGCAGCCTCGCTGTGCCCATTTGCAGCCTCACTGTGCCCATTTGCAGCCATAGGTCCCCTGAACTTCAAACTCGGTAGTTAAGGGTTCCTAGATGCCCCCTAGCTGCAGCCAAAATTTGGGGTCTCTGAACTCAAAGGGTCCCGAAATGACATTGCTGCAGATGGACCCAGTTGACCGAATTTGGGGCCCTGTATCTCGGGGCCACGTAGTGCTAAGAACCCCAAATTTGGTGTGCAAACCCAGTGGAACTAGCACCATAGAATTTCCAAAGCTGGGGTTTCTAGCACCAAGTGGCCCCGAGATACAGGGCCCCAAAAATCAGTTCAGAAAATGTCAAGCACTTTTCTGCAGCAGAGAATGACATTTTTCAAACTGGTTTGGGGCCCCATATCTCAGGGCCACTTGGTGCTATTGGATATGTTATGGCACAAGTTCCACTGGGTTTGCACACCAAATTTGGGGTTCCTAGCACCAAGTGACCCTGAGATATGGGGCCCCAAAGTCGGTTCAGAAAATGTCAGTCACTTTTCTGCAGCAGAGAATGACATTTTCCGAACCGATTTTGGGGCCCCGTATCTCGGCGCCACTTAGTGCTAGGAACTTCAGCTTTGGATATGTTGTGGAACCAGTTCCACTGGGTTTGCACACCAAATTTGGGGTTCCTAGTACCAAGTGGCCCTGAGATACGGAAAATGAATTTTTTTGCTGCAGAAAAGTGCTTGACTCGAGTATAAGTCGAGGGGGGCACTTTCAGCACAAAAAAATGTGCTGAAAAATTCGACTTATACTCGAGTATATACGGTAATCTTATAAAACAATTGGATCAACATTCCACAGTGTTATTTCTCATAAACATTTACAATTAAAAGCCATTTAGATTTCCAACCTTTTTTTGAAGCAGTACAGCACAAGTCATTGGGGTTACCTTACTAAAGGCAAATAGGCTGTTCACATTGTAAGGGAAGTTTCTCTAGAACAGATCTGTTGCCTTCCATCATCCAATCATGCGCAAGCCAAAATTCTATTTTCTTTGATGTGATTGGGTATTCCTTGCAAATGAAATTTAAAACCTCCGGAGAAAATCTCAAAGTGCAACTTCACTAGCAATGGCTATATCCTATTTGCCTTTAGTAAATCAAACCCATTGACTTCTTAGAGTTCTGTTGTCAGAATGTCCCTTTCTATCTATTTATCTATCTATTCATCTGTTTGTATAGTTCTATTTATTCTATTTGCAATTATAAAAAGGAACTATTGGTCGTACTCACCATTGTTGCTCCTGTACGAGATCTGTTTGTGAAATGTAGCGACAGAGTTTAATAATTATCCTTTGCACGTAGTTGAAGCTCGGAACACACTTCCTCTTTTTTTTTTTTTGGCTCATTAGGTCTTAT
Organism: Lithobates clamitans; assembly: GCA_037952925.1. NCBI lineage: Eukaryota > Metazoa > Chordata > Amphibia > Anura > Ranidae > Lithobates > Lithobates clamitans. Next base: position 3,203,292 of record JBBGZY010000453.1, on the reverse strand, counting down.
CAGAGAATGATTATCTGAGCCACTCTACGGTGCTCTCCGTCCTCAGTCCTACTCTGATTTTATGTGTAAAGTCGAAGAAGGCATACTTCATAGAGTTGTCTCTGGTAGACACTTATGGCTTTGGTGGATCTAGGGAACACTTGTGACTTGCAAGTCAACTGGTGATTTGTTATGTGTATTTCCTCTTTCCAAAACTCTGTAGTTGATATCTGCTGGGTGTGTATTTTTTTTTTGTATTTTTCTTATCTATTTCACTTGCTATATTACTTAATATTTGTATTATTTAATATCCTTTATAAGGATCTCATTCTTTTCCTCTGAGTCACATGCTATATATAGTATAGCACTGATGTATGAGTTACAGCAGCAAGAATTGCTCAGGATTAATGTATATATGAACTATCACCTTGTAAAGCAACCCATTCAGTTTAAAATAAAAATAAAAGGTAAAACATTTGTGTATACATAAATAGTAAATAAATATCTTGTCTTTCATTTTCTTTTAGTGATCACATTTCATCTAGTCTCATCTGCGTAAGGAGTTCAGGGAGGAGAAACAGCAGGACACTGATCTTCCCAGTGAATGGCTGTGCAGGGGGGCGTGTCAGCTCATGTCTGAGAGCAGTCTAAGTCCCCAGCACAGCCAGAAAACTGACCAGAATGTGCTCTTGTTGCGTTTGCATGTAGTGCGAAAACGTGGACAAAAATGCATTAAGGCAATGCCCTCATCGCGCATCATAATGTGTTTTTGATGCATTTTTTCGTTTTTTTGTAATGTGTTTTGCGTTTTTTATGCTTTTTTTTTGGTCATTTTATTGTTGGGTGGATTAAAAAACACAAATCGTGGCAAAAATGCACCACATGCTTTTCTGAAGCTTCTCCATTGAAGTCTATTGAACAAAAAACGCAACGTTTTGCTTTTAACCACTTAAGGACCAGCCTCGTTTTGGAATTTAGGTGTTTACATGTTTAAAACAGGTTTTTTTGCTAGAAAATTACTTAGAACCCCTAAACATTATATTTTTTTTTTCTAACACCCTAGAGAATAAAATGGCGGTCATTGCAATACTTTTTTTCGCATCGTATTTGCTCAGCGGTCTTACACGCGCGCCTTTTTTTGGAAAAAATTCACTTTTTTGACTTAAAAAATAAGACAACAGTAAAGTAAATTTTTTTTATATTGTGAAAGATAATGTTATGCCAAGTAAATTGATACCCAACATGTAACGCTTCAAAATTGCGCCCGCTCGTGGAATAGCGTCAAACTTTTACCCTCAAAAATCTCCATAGGCGACGTTTAAAAAATTCTACAGGTTGCATGTTTTGCATTACAGAGGAGGTCTAGGGCTAGAATTATTGCTCTTGCTCTAATGTTTGCGGCGATACCTCATATATGTGGTTTGACCACCGTTTACATATGCTGGCGCTACTCACGTATGCGTTCACCTCTGCGCGCGGGCTCGTCGGGACGGGGGGTATTAAAAAAAAAACATTTTTATTTTTATCATTTATTTTACATGATTTTATTTATTTTTACACTGTTTTAAAAAAAAATGTGTCACTTTTATTCCTATTACAAGGAATGTAAACATCCCTTGTAATAGAAAAAAGCATGACAGGACCTCTTAAATATGAGATCTGTGGTCAAAAAGACCTCAGATCTCATATTTACACTAAAATACAATAAAAAATAAAAAAAAGTAATTTAAAAAAATGACATTGAAAAAAATGTTCCTTTAAGACATATGGGCAGAAGTGGCGTTTTGACGTTGCTTCCGCCCTGTAGTGTCATGGAGACGAGTGGGCTCCATCTTAGCCTCACTCATCTACAGGCACAGCAAGGAGACAGACGCGATCACCTCCACCGCTACCGACGGCTCCGGTAAGTGGCGGAGGGCACCGGATCACGGCGGGGGGGGGCCCCTCTCCTGCCACCGATAAAAGTGATCTCGCGGCGAATCCGCTGCAGAGACCACTTTTATCTGAAAGCCGACCGCTGCAGCTAGCTGCTGCCATAACAACGATATCCGCCGCCAAACTTTGGACGTACATCGGCTTGTGGCGGTCGGCAAGTGGTTAAAAAAGTCCCTGACCTCCTCGAAAAATACAGCTGCTGAAAAAAGCATAGATGTGAACGTGCCCATTGAAAACAATGTTAAATGGACTGTAGTGCATTTCTGTAAAAAGCAACAAAAAGCACATAGGTGTGAACCAAGCCTTAAAGTGGTCGTAAACCGCAGTTAAAAAAAAAAAGTCCCCTGCAAGGCAATGTTATAATGTGCTAATATGCATTGCATACTAGCAAATTATAAAAGACTTACCTTGAAACGATGCTCTCCAGTAGCGCACTGTCACCGCTGACAGGGCTTCTATCTTCACCCGGTCTTCCTTCCGGATTCGTGGCCTCTGGCTACATGAGTGGCCACGGGTGAGATGATGTCACTCCTGTGCATGCACGTGGGAGCCACAGTTTATGGCATGGGCTCTGAAGGTTCAGCACAGTATACCGGACCTTCAGTGCCAATGCGCCGGAGATGTCACCAACTGCATGAAGTGTGAATATCTCCTAATCAGTGCAAGTTCAGGAGATATTCACAATACCTACAGGTAAACCTTATTATAGGCTTACCTGTAGGTACAAGTGGTAAAACTGAGTTTACAACCACTTTAAAAGCAAAACGGTGTGGTTTTTGTTCAATAGACTTCAATGAATTTTGCTTGGATTTGCGTTTTCTAATTCGCCCAACAACAAACTAGGTCAAAAATATAAAAAGCATAAAAATTGCAAAACACGTGAAAAACGTGTGGAAAAATACGTCAAACGCATATGCAAAACCACAAAATGCACCACAAAAAGCACTGCAGAAATGGATCAAAAGCAAACTACAGTCTTACACCTTTTTCCTCCTCAGCACATCCACCATAACCACCATAAAAGCCAGAAGAGAAAAGCTCCAGATAATGAAACACCATTTAAAAAAAAATGTTTAGAGACCTTTTTTTAAAATAAAATACGTTTAAAAAAGTTTTTTCAGATCCATTTCTATGTTAATACCTACTGGTGCTAATGTACCCAGGGTATATGTCCATTTGGTCTCATTTTGCAATAGTTTTTGCTTTTTATTTTGTCCCCTTCAGTGGCAGCAAGCAGATTGGAGAATATCATAAAGAATGGTTACTTCACTTTCTGCAGTATTTGAATAAAGTGTATAGTGAAAAAAACAAAATTAAAGTTACAGATTGGTATATGACAAATCAATGGGGTTGACTGAAAGTGTCTTATTTAAAAGAGACAATTTCAGGGTGTACCTGAAGGCCATCATTTTTCAGGTAGAGTGGTGAAAGTTCGAAACCCCTTTCATTCTTTTTTCATGTTTGCCTGACTGCAGAGATTTTCCTTCACTTCCTTCCCTGCAGGCATAACAGGAAGAAGAAGATGTCTTCCTAAAGAGAGGGAAATCCCCTTAAAACTGTTTTCTTAAACATGTTTTCTATTAGCAGATTTTGCCTTTATTCCTTTGTTCATTAACAACTTTTTGAAATTTTAGATTTTTCCTTACTTTGCCCAGCGACAATGGTCATTATGATAAATAGAGTGGGAAAATTACACCGTGAAACAAACAGCAAGAAAAACCTGTAAGTAGAATGCTTTTACTGCCACCATCATAGTACATAGTACAGTGGTAACGGCCGGGGGGGGGGGGGGGGGGGGGAGTTACACACACTGCAGCCATTATGAGTGTGTGTAAATCTGTGTGCAAATATGACAAGTCGACTGTCAGATGGAAGCAATCCAGCAGCTGTGCAGCCTCCAAATCGCTTCTACACACCCTTGTATGTGACAGTCCCCTTTGCCCCACCGTGTGCCCATTGACGGACCTGGGACTGGCATGCCGGTGCCTCCTGGTCACTTCCGGGATCTGGTGTCACTAATAGATCTGCTCTCTATTAGCTTCATTTGAGGACAGGTGAGACATCAGGGATCTTTTTTCTTTTAGACCCCTGATGTCTTATTAAAAAGAACCTGTCAGCGAAAATGTATCGCATAGGGCACTTTTTGTCCCCTATGTGATAGAAAAAAAGTTTATTGAAAAAGAAAATTGTAAAAAAAAAAATTAAAAAATTAACGTTAAATCCAAGAACTTAAAATACCCCTTCCCCCATTCACAAAAATGTTGACACGCTATACATGTTACATATCACCTCTCATGCCAGAGTAACAGCAATAAATTTAGGCTGCTTATTCTCTGTTAACTCTATACTGACCTGTAGGGGCTTTTACAGCGTTGCATATAGAAAATATAGGGTACACAATTTTAGGACTTAACATGTTGGGTATCTGTTTCCCCGGCACAACCTCATGTTGGATATTTTACCACAAAATTGGGTAATAGAATGTATTTATATGCCCTAAAATAATGTAGCACCCTGTAGTTAGTGACGTGCTAGAGTAAGGTTTTGCTCTGGCAGTGTAGGTAAATTTAGGCAGGCCTAGCTAATTGCTAGGCCTTTTTGTTTTCATTCTGGGCTGGGAGTGGCTCAGGGTAGCACCTGATGACTCACAGGCAGCGTCACTTTTGGGTTACCTCCCTCTTCTTTCTAGCATTTTCTAGAAGGAGAGGAGGGGAAGAGAGATGGAGCTGCCTGTGGTATCTTAAGGTGCTCTGACCAATCCCCAACTTGGATTGGCAGGGGGCAGGCCTCCATAAATACCTGGGGCTAGCCCAGCTGGGGAGGAGTTGTCGGGTGGAAGAAATAGAGTAAGTGAGGGGTGGAGGCTGTTCGGGCCCACGGGGCTCTCCCCAGTCGTGGGTGGGCGGGTGGGTGACCCTGGGCTGGGCTCGGGTGCATCCAGGAGGAGTATCGAGATCTTGGAAGGAGAGGCACACGAGAGAGCAAGTAGAGGACAGTGGGGGAGAACACTTCTAAGAGTCTCCAGGGAGGACTACTGGTTGCAGCCAGGAGGGCTGGTGAGTGATCACAGTCCAGAGGACTGGGGAGGCACGCCTAAGAGAACTGGGAGATTGCAGTTTGAGAGATTGGTGCAGATTGCAGAACCAGTGGTGAGAGGACTGTGGAGAAGGGCAGTGGAAAGGGGTCTTTGCAGCCAGGCTTGCTGGCAGGGCCTGAAGAGAGCTATCTGGGAGTGGTAGCCCAGTAGAGGACAGCTAGCACCTGGACTATTCTACACCACAAAGGCCCAAAGGTCCCTGCCCACAAAAGGCAGTTCGTTGAGGCCTGTCTGAAGTAGTGTCAGGCCTACACATGCAGTGCTAGCTAGTCTGGAGGAGTGACAGTCTGCAGCAAGAGAAATGCTGGAGGAGTTAACGGTGAGCAGCAAGTGTTTGTGCTGGAGAGAAAAGAGTGAAGTGTATATACAGGAGTGTATACAGGAGTCCTAAGCAACTTTGCACTAAATATTCCTGGGCATCCCATAATTCCCAAATCCCCACCCAAGTTGTGACTGGGATGAATGTCTGGCTGGGCAGGGTGATAGGTGAACCACAACACACAGCAACCCCTACGGGGGCATGGCTACATTAACTTTAATGTATTTTCCTGATGAAATGTTGCATTTTCTAAAGGGTTATGCCAATATTGTGTGACATAAAAAATTAGAACTATCACTATTTTATTCTCTAGTGTGGAGCCTCAATGGGGGTATGGGGGGAGCTGCAGTTCAGTCCTCCCCCACACTCTCCGGCGCTCCTCTAGCACCTTTGTAGGGGGTTAAGGAAACCCCCCTAAGGCAGAGCATTTGTTGCTTGTGTGCATGGAGTGTGTACTGCTCTGATCACATGGGATGAACAGGAGAGGAGGACAGCAGCAGGGATCGGAGCACGATACATCCCATCCACACAAGGTACAGCAGTGGTAAGATTGTGTTAAGATCTAGGGGGCTGCCCCCCACCTTGAGTTCAGCTGCACCCCCCAAAAGCCCTTCACCACTTCTGATGCTGTGTCGGCAATCCCTGCACGGCATTTGTTTTTTTCACTATACGCTTTATTCAAATACTGCAGTAAGTGAAGAACCCATTCTTTATGATGTTTCCCAGTCTGCTTACTAGGGAAAAAAAAAAAAAAAAGCAAAAACTATTGCAGAATGAGACAAAATGGATATATACCCTGAATACATTAGCCCCAGTAGGTATTAACATAGAAATTGATCTGAACTGCTTTATTGCTATTTTTTTTAATGTATCTTTTTTAAAAAAAAAGGTCTTTAAATTCTTTTTAAAAAAGTGTTTTGCTATCTGGAGCTTTTCTCTTCTTGCTTTTATGGTGGTTATTGTGTGCTGAGGAGGAAAAAAGGTGGAAGGCTTTGTTCACACCTATGCAGTTTGCTTTTGATCCGTTTCTGCAGTGTTTTTTACAAACCACCAGTAGCAGTACACAAAACTAACGTGACTCCTCCAGATTCTTTTCACAGATCTGCCAGCTTCTCTAACTCAGAGACAAAGGTCAAAGATCCTGGTAAGCAGTGTCCCTTGCATCGGAAGCCACATCCTCTCCTAAAATGCAGAGCCTTCAGAGAGAAAACCCTGCAGGACCGCAAGGCCTTCCTCAAGGAGAACCACATCTGCTACAGGTGCTGCTCTTCCACATCTCACCTTGCCAAGGACTGTAAGGTCAGCTTAAAATGCATAGAATATGACAGGAGTCATAGGTGGCAGGTCCTGCTCCTAAATATGCCTAGTCAGAGTCTACCCAGCAGGCCAAAAAGACAAAGTGTAAGAGAACTATTAGTACCCATCCGGTGCGCACTCGCGCGCACACGGACGGCTGCAGATGCCTGTGCGCATCAATGCGCGTGCGCGACGAATGGCGTGCACGCGCAGGAGCGCGCCCATAAGACCAGTTGGCGCCAGCCGGCCTATTTAAAGAAGTGCTCTGCCCTCAGAACGGTGCTGACTGGTCTTCAGCTGTACCCTGATACCTGAACCCTGCTACTACCTGCTGGTTACCTGTTGATGAACCTGGCTTGCCTTGACCCTGCTTCTGGATCCTGTTTTGCTCTGACTACCGGTTTCTGATCCTGGCTTCCCATTGGACTCTGTTTATGCCTACTGCCTTGCACTGCACTGCTCGCCTGTTACCAGACCCAGCTATCCATGTGACGTTTCTTCTGCCTGCTGCCTTGTACCCCGCTGCCCGCCTGTTACCGAACCTGGCTACCCTTGAGACTCTGCTCTTGCCTCTGGCGTTTCTCCTCATTATCCTGCAAGTGCCTGCAATCACAGTCCTGCAACCTGCTGCGACTTCCTGCTGCAAGTATTCCAGGAACTTTACATCACCTAACGTTCCAGCACCACAGTTTCTGCGGAGTGCCTCCTTAAGCCCAGCTGATCCTTGGCACAGCACCGCTTATCCTGATCTGACGGTTTCTCTGCTCATCCAAGATCGCATCCTCCTCCACAAGTCTCTGGGTCCCCAGTTGCAGGCACTCGTGTCCCTCCTGGTCCTCGGCTCCCCGCTGTTCCACTTTCAGCAGGACCTGGACTGGAGATACAAGAGAGGCCGACCTCGTCATTTCAGTCTCCAACCAGGTACGTGACACAAAGCTATTAAGCTTTACGCAATTCTTTATGACCAAAGTAACAAGTCATTAGCCAGCTCAACCTTCTTTGACATCTTTGGCATTAAAGGCCCCAGCATTCCCTACTCCTTAAAAACTTGTGCAGGAATAGTGGAGACAGCGGGGAGGAGAGCATCCGGCTACCAAGTCGAGTCCATTGACGGACAATCATGCTTATCTTTGCCAACTCTTATCGAATGCAACCAGATCCCCGACCATAGATCTGAAATTCCTACACCAGATGTGGCTGCTCATCACCTACACTCGAAACCCATAGAGCATCTGATACCAGAACTTGATCCTCAGGCTCAGATTATCCTAGTCCTTGGGAGAGATATATTACGAGTCCACAAATCAAGAGCTCAAATTAATGGTCCCAACAACGCTCCTTATGCTCAGAGGTTAGACCTTGGATGTGACACCATAGGGGATGTTTGTCTAGGAAGCGTGCACAAACCTAACTCCGTTAACAGCTTGCTCACAAATACCCTAGAGAATGGGCGTCCCTCTCTTTTCCAGCCATGCCACAACCACTTGCTTGTTAAGGAATCACCGTACACCACCCACTTGCCTTGTCCCTTCACGAGCCCCACTAGTGACAACTTTGCCTGTGACAGAGACCAAGACCATTTAGGGTGCACAGTCTTTCAAAGAACTAAAGATGACAATCGTGTGGCAATGTCTATTGAGGACAAACTCTTCTTAGAAGTAATGTAGCAAGGACTAATCAAAGATAGCACAAACAGCTGAGTTGCACCTCTTCCCTTCAGACCACAGAGACAATGCTTACCCAATAACAGAGAACAAGTGCTGCAATGTTTCACTTCCCATAGACATAATTTACAAAGAAAACCAGAAATGAGAGAACATTTCTTTTCTTTCATGGGGAAGATCTTTGAGAATGGTCACGCTGAGATAGCTCCCACCCTTAAAGACTCTGAAGAGTGTTGGTACCTCCCTATATTCGGAGTGTACCATCCTAAAAAGCCAGTAGAGTAGTGTTTGACTCTAGTGCCAAATTCAAGGGTGTCTCCTTGAATGATGTCCTCTTAATGGGTCCAGACCTCAACAACAAACTCCTGGGAGTGCTCTTACGCTTCCGCAAAGATTCTACTGCCTTCATAGCTGACATTCAACAGATGTTCCATTGCTTCCTGGTCAGGGAGGAAGACAGAAACTTCCTAAGGTTCCTTTGGTTCAGAGACAATGACCCTTCCAAAGACATCTCAGAGTGTCGCATGAGGGTACACATCTTTGGAAATAGCCCTTCACCTGCAGTCGCTATCTACGGACTCAGATATTCCGCCCAAGAAGGTGAACTTGAGTATGGCTCAGATGTAAAGCAATTTGTAGAGAAAGACTTTTATGTAGATGATTGCTTGAAATCCCTACCTTTCAGTGAGTTTGCAATCTGTCTTCTTAAAAGAGCACAGGAAATGCTCGCTTGTTCGAATCTTAGGCTTCACAAGATTGCTTCCAACACCAAAGAGGTAATGGAAGCTTTCCCTGCTCAAGACCATTCTAACGATCTAAGAGACTTAGATATAGGTACAGACTCTTTACCTGTACAGCGCAGTCTAGGTCTACTTTGGGACTTGAAATCTGATTCCTTTACCTTCCAAATAAACGGAGAAGAAAAGCCTTTCACTCGCAGAGGTGTCTTGTCCACAATCAATAGCCTATATGACCCATTAGGATTTGCGGCACCTGTTACAATTCAAGGTAAAGCCCTCCTTAGAGACTTGATTCGTGAAACATCCGACTGGGATGCCCCACTACCCCCTGATAGGAGGAACTCTTGGGTAGAATGGAAGAACTCTCTATCAGTCTTATCTGATCTCCATGTTTCATGCACAAATGCTCCCATACCTTCTACACAGACACAGAGCCAAAACCTTTGCATACTCTGTGATGCTTCTATCAAGGCAATAGCTGCTCTGGCCTACTTAAGAACTGTCAACACTACAGCACGATGTTACGTAGGATTCGTCAAGGGCAAGGCAAAGCTAGCTCCACACCCTGAGCACACTGTACATAGGCTAGAACTTTGTGCTGCAGTACTAGCTGTTGAACTAGCAGAACTAATAACCTCAGAGATGGACATTGACCTCAAGGATATCCAGCTCTACACTGATGTTTACGTCAACAACAGAGTGTTGAGGATTAGGAGATCCACTCGTCCAACACAATGGCGCTACGTACCTACTGACCATAATCCTGCAGACCATGCTACAAGAGCTGTTGCTGCATATAACCTTAAAGACACAACATGGTTTACAGGACCTGCATACTTGTACAATGCAGAACAGACTGTTCCTAAGAGTGAAACTATTGAACTAGTAGATCCAGACTCAGATACTGACATCCGTCCTGAGATCTCGACATTTCAGACTGCAACTTCAGACTGCCAGCTTAAATCTAACAGATTTACCAGATTCCCAAAATGGAAGACGCTTGTTCAAGCTATTTCTTGTCTTATCCATATAGCTAATTTTGTTGTTGTCATCTGAGGAATAAATAGTGGTATCTGATGATACCAGGCAGGGAGTGTCATGCTTTCAGCCTATAAAGGAAAAATAATATCCTCTGGACTTGCAATATCAACATTGGCCACTAGATGCCACTCTCAACAAAGGACTATTGATGGGTAGTGTTCTATGGTTAATAGACATTTCCTGTCATATCACTAGGAACTAGCCCGCTTCCTATGCAACTCTTTCATCTTTACCATGAGGAGGAGAGACTGAAATGGAGCCAGCTAAGCCTGTACTGCATGTTCTGAGGAATTTCCAGTTTTTCTAGGGCAGCATCGCTGGTATGCTAAAGACTGTTTATTTGTATACCTGGTAGACATTTGTTATGTTCATGTAATTCTTATATATGTTCATTGTCTGTTTATTTTTAGTTTCACCGTGTGTACCGCGCATATCATATCCTATCTTATATGACCACCACCTGTTCATCGTAATAAAGATCCAAAGTTACAGACAGTCTGGTTATTGTAGGATTCAAGGTTTAAACTGTATGTTCAGCTACATACACGCCAGGGGCAAACATGTAGCGAGAACAGAATAATGTGAAAGATACATATACAGAGAGATAAGGTTGCTGCACACCCTGGATAATATAATATGGGAAGGTTCCCCCAAAAGGGTTTTTTTTAGTAGCAGAGTACATAAATGTCGAGGAATTCAAGGAGAAGTATTGGATTAATAAAAATTTATTAGCATACAATATAGCATGAAAGTTAAAATATGAGCTCGACACGGGGGTATACCCATAAGGTGCAAATATTAAAAAATAAAAATACATAGCATTACATAGCAAACATGTCAGTTAAGACAAATCCTGACGCGTTTCAACCCAATTCGTTAGGATCTTCTTCAGAGGATGAGTTTGCTGCAAAGAGACTATATTTAGCATGTCAAGTGGAAAAAACACATAGATGATCACATAAGTGCAAATAGTAGCCATTACACATACTTACTTATATGCATGCGGAGGGGACTTCCCAACCGAAATTCCCAAGAGAGCTGTCAGACAGTTCTGTGCACGGGCAGATCAGAAAGTAACCCAGGGTAGAAACGAACCCCACTCCATGTGACTTACAAGGAGTCACATACTATTGCTCGCGAGGCCTGCCATGCATGGAGGGGCTGACACCTGCGGCAGAATTCCAGAGCATCAACACAAGTGGTATGTATACAAATTATATTATGTAGCATTATTATTGAATTATTAAATGTAAAATTATTTATATTTGTATATTGAGTTATATGGCATGGTTGGACAATTACGCCGAAACAATTAATTGATGGAGATTTTTTATCAACAGTGGATATGAATATAATAAACATATAATGGGAATGTTAGATGTGTGAACTAGTTGGAAAAATTGATACGAAGGTGAAATGTTGCAAAAGGGAACAAAAGTGTGAAACATAAGGGGATGTGCGAGGGGGACAGCGAAAGGGGACAGATAAGGGGGAAAGTGAAAAACGGGAGAAAAGGGAATGGAAAAGAAAGAAAGAGAAAGGGGAAAAGAAAGGGAAAAAGAAAAGTGCATGTAGGATCGGAAGTGAAGTGAGTGAATGAAAAGGTGGTGCGAGTGGGAGAAGGATGAGGTGGGATGGGGATGTATAGGAGAGGTGAGGGGTCGTGTGAGCAATTATGAAGGAAAAGTGTTGAGACGAAGACAGTGACAAGAAAAGGAGATAAAGGAAAAGTTCATAGTGGGGGGAAAAGGAAAAAAGGTGCCAAGAGGAGTGTGGGAAACAGTAAGGAAGGGGAAATTAAACAAACAAGCTGAAAGGTAAAAAACGTGACAAAGAGGAAGGGGAGGGGAGGGGGGAAAGGAAGAAAAGATGGAAATGGGAAAGTACTAGTGGGTGGTGGGGATGACAGTAAGGTGTAATGTGATAAAAGATAAAAAGAAAAAGTACCAGTGCAGGTGGGAATGAAAAAAGGAATGTGTAGAGAAGTGCAAGTGAAAAGTGCATGGATACAAACATAAATCCCTCTATCACTTTCAAAAGAGCAACGTTGCTCAAAGACAGGGAGTTTAAAAATGAATCCAAGAGACGACAACATTGTCTGGCTTTGGGTTCCTTCCCATGCGGCCAATGCTCCTACTGTCCCCTTATGAGAAGAGAGAAAGTTTTCACTCTTCCCAATGGAGACATTTTTAAACTATCTCATTTTGTGAACTGTCATACCCGGGGGGTAGTATACCTTCTGGTCTGTGAATGTAATGCCTATTATATAGGTAAGACCAAACAAGAGTTTTGGCGATGCATGTCTCATCACCTGTACAGCATGCGGATAGGGAATCGCCATCTCACAGTTGGTCTACATGCTGTGCTTGTCCATGGTTATAAGGTACCCAAGATTTCCTTCACTGCACTCGATCGGGTACACATTCCCGATCGGGGCGGTGACTGGAACAAAACTTTACTCCAATTAGAACCACCTCGCATCCAGGCTTAAATGAATCCATTTCTTTTGCCCCCTTTCTCAAAGGTTTTTCCTCTGGTAAAACACACTAATATGATATTTCATCTTGTTGGTGTAATTGTATTATTTTTTGTTGCATTATGATATCATTTATCACCCTTTGGTATCATTGGACAATTCTGTGCAATCTCTATGTGTTCCTTTTCAATTATTTCAGTACTGTATTTATCATACTTCTTTCCATGTTTACATGTATGTATTTACTGTGGGCAATTACTACGTTGTATGTCTTGTGGGACTTATGCAGGCTGTGATCACTCGCATTATGTCAATCAATTTGTATATTATTACATATAAAAAATTGCATTTCTTTCTTTTTTAACAAATGTTTCCCAACTTTCCTTCAGACTCCTGCGTGCTGCCAGTTATCGGGTATCCATGGTGGGCGACATCTCTGCTTCATGCGCCTTCCCGGCACGGGGGGCGCTATGTCCAACTGGCTCCCCATCTGTCCTGGATGAGGGTCTCCTTATGGTTACGTTCACCAGTGTTTACCCTTGCTGGCGGCGTCCCCAATCACTTCTGGGCACATCACGTGGCGCGCATGCGCGGCACCCACGCGGGTGCGTGCTGCATGATGACGTCACATTTTTTCGGCGCAAGTGACGACATTGATTGCCGACAGAGTCACATGCGGCTGCCCTTGGCGGCCATTAGCCTCTCGTGGCTGGCCAGGTAAGTGAGAGGGGATTCCTTCACCTGCGGCATCTTCTATTAATGAGCATACAATTAAGGGTTACTATATTAACTGCAGGATGTGGGCTGGTCTGTCAGGTGACCACCCCACATCCTGCTCCTGAACAGTCGAACACACGCCTTTTTTCTTCTGAGGCAGTAAGTACATTGTCACGTCCTAGCTTTGTTTACTTTCATCGAAGTATCCTTGTAACAACCCCAATTTAATAATCCTTACCAAATGAGTCACAACTTACCTATCATCCTCCAATATGTCTTTTTACATTATCTCCACCTTTGGGGTACTTGTTGCATCTCTCCAGTAATAAGGTACCCTTATTATTCATTATGGAATGGGGGAAAAAACTGCGCCAAACCCAAATGATAATATAAACGTGACAGCTGCCAACACTCAAAGTCCAAATAAAAGTGAATATAAATAGTGTAGCGCTAAAAAGTGAAATGTCTCTGTATATAAACAGGGGTAATACACAGTAACATGGAAGTGATGATGTAACACCTACTTGGTTGATTGCGAATGAACATAACATGAACCGTGAACCAAAATAAATGGTGCACAAAAAATAATAAAAATATAAACACAAGAGTGTATACAAGTGAAAAAAGTTCACTGTAAAATAATCAAAAAACACATGATGTGCATATCTGAAAGCATAAATGCCATAGTCTATAGAATGCCAGCAGTGAAAAAAATCCACTTCCAGAGATGGTGAAAAACTGGGATATTCGAAGACAATACCAAATGGAGTGACTCAGATGGATGTAAAGAACTTCAAACACAATAGTCAAATGGAAAAATGGAATACTCTTTCCAGATGTGATGGACACACATACCATACGGTAGTGGGTCAAGTAGGCTCTAAGCGCTGATTCCTAGAGCCCTGATGGAATGGGGCTACGAAAGTTAAATGGAACAGGATGATGGATCCCTGGTCTCCAGACCATTCGATCAGATGATGTCAATGGACTAGCCGATGAGTCAATCCGGAGCGTGGCCATGGAAGATGTTCTCAACAATAGCCAAGTATGCAGAAATAATATAAAAAGAATGGCTCTTAATGGTACAGGTCAATCAAAAACAATATATTAAGATCATACATCAGGAACAGATGTAGAGACGATAAAAATGTGATCACAAAATAGGTTGTAAAACAGCAATGTAAAACAGCAATGTGGAAGGCATAGGATAAGCAAGTCCGACGCGTTTCGACACTATAGGTCATCAACTGGGGCATATTTATTATTATTCATTATTATTACCTTTCACCCATTATTCACTTATCAATTCTTATTTTCATTTGAATTGGTTTTTACACACTCCACCCCTTCCCCCCCACCACACATTTTCCCTTTTCTTTTGTCTGCACTTTTCACTTGCACTTCTATACACATTCCTTTTTTTCATTCCTTCATTTTTCATCCCAGGCTGCACTGGTACATTTTTTTTTCTTTTTTCACATAACACCTTCCTTTCACCCCCTGCCCACTAGTACTTTCCCATTTCCATCTTTTCTTCCTTTCCCTCCCCTCTTTTCTTTCCCTTCGACCCCCCCCCCCCCTTCCTCTTTGTCACTTTTTTTTACCTTTCAGCTTGTTTGTTTAATTTCCCCTTCCTCACTGTTTCCCACACTCCTCTTGGCACCTTTTTCCCCCCACTATGCACTTTTCCTTTATCGCTTTTACTTTTACCTTTACTTTTTCCCTTTCTTTTCCCCTTTCTCTTTCTTTCCTTTCCATTCCCTTTTCTCTCATTTTTCATTTTCCCCCTTATCTGTCCCCTTTCACTGTCCCCCTCGCACATCACCTTATGTTTCACACTTTTGTTCACTTTTGCAACAGTGCACCTTCATATCAATTTTTCCAACTAGTTCACAGGTCCAACATTTCCATTATATGTTTATTATATTCATATCTACTGTTGATAAAAAAATCTCCATTAATTAATTCTTTCGGCATAGTTGTCCAACCATGCCATATAACCCAATATACAAATAGTTCTATATTTAATAATTCAGTAATAATGCTACATAATATAATTTGTATACATACCACTTGTATTGATGCTCTGAAATTCTGCCGCAGGTGTCGGCCCCTCCATGCATGGCAGGCCTCGCAAGCAATAGTTTGTGACTCCTTGTAAGTCACATGGAGTGGGGTCCGTTTCTACCCTTGGGTACTTTCTGATCTGCTGGCGCGCAGAACTGTCTGACAGCTCTCTTGAGAATTTCAGTTGGGTGGTCCCCTCCGCATGCATATAGGTAAATATATGTAATGGCTACTATTTGCGCTTATATGATCATCTGTGCATTTTTTCCACTTGAAGTGCTAAATGTAGTCCTCTTTGCACCAAACTCATCCTCTGAAGTAGACCAAATTTGTCTTAATTGACATGTTTGCTATGTAATGCTATGTATTTTTATGTTTTAATATTTGCACCTCATGGGTATACTCCCATGCCAAGCTCATATTTTAACTTTCATGCTATATTGTACACTAATACATTTTTATTAATCCAATACTTCTCCTTGAATTCCTTGACATTTACGTACTCTGCCGCTAAAAAAACCCTTTTGGATGAACTTTTCCATATTAAACAAACCGAACATATGGGGCATTCGCACAAAATTTGAGCACCGCGGAACGCCCCATAATGCACTGCGAGATTGCAGTGCATTGCTGTATGATGATTGGCTAAAGCATGCACCTGACCTGCATGCTTTGGCCAATCACAGCGCGCTCTGCTGAGAGAGCCATAATTGGCAAAAGGCAGGGTGCCTTTGGTCAATCATGGCTCAGGGTGACTAGGTCTACGCCCCACACTATATAAGGCTGCTTACACAGTGGCCGTGTGTAGTGTTGCTGGCGTGGACATGGAGATAGCTTGAGTTAGATTAAGCGGGCAGGTTGTTCAGTTAGTGGCAGTGTATTTGAGACTATAGATAGATAGATAGATAGATAGATAGATAGATAGATAGATAGATAGATAGATAGATAGATAGATAGATAGACAGACCTATCTATCTATCTATCTATCTATCTATCTATCTATCTATCTATCTATCTATCTATCTATCTATCTATCTATCTATCTATCTATCTATCTATCTATCTATCTATCTATCTATCTATCTATCTATCTATCTATCTATATATCTATCTATCTATCTATATACACACACACACACACACAGTCTCGCTCGTATATGTATATATATATATATATATATAGATATATACAGTGGGGACGGAAAGTATTCAGGCCGCCCTAAATTTTTCACTCTTTGTTATATTGCAGCCATTTGCTAAAACCATTTAAGTTCATTTTTTTCCTCATTAATGTAAACACAGCACCCCATATTGACAGAAAAACACTGAATTGTTGACATTTTTGCGGATTTATTAAAAAAGAAAAAGCGAAATATCACATGGTCCTAAGTATTCAGACCCTTTGCTCAGTATTTAGTAGAAGCACCCTTTTGATCTAATACAGCCATGAGTCTTTTTGGGAAAGACGTTTGTGGACAACCATTTTT
Organism: Lithobates clamitans; assembly: GCA_037952925.1. Classification (NCBI taxonomy): domain Eukaryota; kingdom Metazoa; phylum Chordata; class Amphibia; order Anura; family Ranidae; genus Lithobates; species Lithobates clamitans. The sequence goes on along the minus strand of JBBGZY010000453.1, from coordinate 3,186,474 downwards.
AGGTCTCTCCAGAGATGCTCAATTGGGTTTAAGTCAGGGCTCTGGCTGGGCCATTCAAGAACAGTCACAGAGTTGTTGTGAAGCCACTCTTTCGTTACTTTAGCTGTGTGCCTCAGGTCATTGTCTTGTTGGAAGGTAAACATTCGGCCCAGTCTGGGGTCCTGAGCACTCTGGAGAACATTTTCGTCCAGGATGTCCCTGTACTTGGCCGCATTCATCTTTCCCTCGATTGCAACCAGTCATCCTGTCACTGCAGCTGAAAAATACCCCCACAGCATGATGCTGCCACCACCAGGCTTTACTGTTGGGACTGTATTGGACAGGTGATGAGCAGTGCCTGGTTTTCTCCACACATACCGCTTAGAATTAAGGCCAAAAAGTTCTATCTTGGTCTCATCAGCCCGGAGAATCTTATTTCTCACCATCTTGGAGTCCTTCAGGTGTTTTTTAGCAAACTCCATGCGGGCTTTCATGTGTCTTGCACTGAGGAGAGGCTTCCATTGGGCCACTCTGCCATAAAGCCCCGACTGGTGGAGGGCTGCAGTGATGGTTGACTTTCTACAACTTTCTCCCATCTCCCAACTGCATCTCTGGAGCTCAGCCACAGTGATCTTTGGGCTCTTTTTTACCTCTCTCACCAATGCTCTTCTCCCCCCGATAGCTCAGTTTGGCCGGACGGCCAGCTCTAGGAAGGGTTCTGGTCGTCCCACACGTCTTCAATTTAAGGATTATGGAGGAGCAATTGAAGATTGCTCTTATTAGCTCAGCTATTTAAAGCATGGACCCTGATCCATTACGCATGCTCTGAGGAAGCCTGTAACCAGGCGAAACGCGTAAGCATCAGGCCACAATGTCTGTGGTGATAGGGACCTCTGGCTGTGCACATGTACCTAAAACCCTCTCCACTTCAACCCAGCGCTGCGTCCTTGCCGGCAGCCAAATAGTCTGAAGCAGTCCTGGAAGGATTCTCCCCACGTATCAACCACCCTTGAACCTGAATGTGGATCTCCACTGCTTGCTCCATCTCAGCCCCTGAACACTGCCTGTCTTTGGATGTGAACTGTGCGGCTCACCGTAGGCTGTGAAGCTGAATCAAGTAACTCACACGTGAAAGCAGCGTTATTCAGCGGGCGAAGAGACCGTGCACGGACGGGAGTCTGAAGCAGGAGAAAGAACCAACATTACAGAGATCCAGGCGGGTGAGCTCTAAACACATCTCATTGTATGGAGAATAAATATATGGTTATTAATGACTGTTAAACTATGCTGGGGACTCTTGGAAGTTCAGACCAATAAGGGCTGTTTTCTGGACCGCACTACAAATAATTCCAGCCGTGAACTGCATTTGTAAAGTGGATGTTTTACCTAATCCCTTCAATACAATCCATACAGGCAAATGTTTCTATTCTATACCCAATGGATGCCGTAACAATGCTTATCTAAGATAGTGCCCCTTTGGACTACTGAAAGCACATTGGACCCGGGTCTTAGAGATTTTTGTCTGCATGTGTATGGCTGATGTTGGTGTGAGAGGTGTAAAATAGGTATGGTGGCCACCCAAGTCTCTTAAGACGTCAGTCTTATTTTAATTATATGTCAATAGTAGTTGTAATTTGATGTGGAAGAGTCACTTATTACGTAACTGGCTTTTTTAAAAATCCGTTTGTTTTTGATAAATTTAATAAAGATTTATAATTAAATATGTTAGTGGGTCCTTGTTGAAGAACTGCTTACAGAGGCTTCTCTGGTTTCTTTTTTGTAACTTTTGAATGAGTTCAGAGGACAATCATCCCATGTCCGGTGATATTCTTCCCGTTCATTAAGGGGTTGATTAAACACATAGGTGTCTAAATCTGAGTGGGCAGTGGATAAGCCCTACCAAAAAACTCATGTTCACCTACAATTAATAAGGCTGGTCTATTCGGTCCCCTTTTTTGTTCTTTTATGCTTTACAATTAATGGGATTATACTTCCCTTCTGGACCATAGACCGCCCTATTCCACATCAGTTCTCTACCTTTACATATATTTTACTTTTCACCGATCTTAGTACATGAACAGGTGCGTTCCATAATTTTAGATGAGGTATCACTAATGGTAAACTATATGCCCAAAATATTTTTATTATAGTCAAACCTCATTCCATTCCCCCAAGAAATATTTTTCTGCAATATTCTATTAGTCTGCGGTACCTTTTAGGTGGTAAGATGGCTTATCTCATAGCAGATGATATTGATCTAGAAATACAATCAGCTTTTTCCCGCGACACCCCTGTATCACAGAGCAATGATGATAATTTGAAAAAACTACTGAAAAATCACAAGAAACTTACTATTAAATTTTTAAACAGAAAGTGGGACATCTCTTCGTTAAAATCCCATATTGAGTATAAAATTATACCCAGGGGGCTCCGTGAAAAAGTCATTCCGGCAGGCCACCTCCATACACCCCGATTCCTTGAAGTGTGGAAAAAGAGCTGTTTGGATCGTGGTCTTGCAATTTTGCAAATGATTGTTGACGAGGAACAAACACAATTAAATGAAATTAAACAAGAAATTGATGTGAGTGTGCAGCTGCTAGAACCTTATAAAACTGACCCTGAGTTCATTAAGAGTAATGATTTACTTAGAAGAGAAGTTGAGAGAACGCAAAAAATGCTAAAATCAACGAAGCAGGAGAAGTTTAAGCAGAACCTTTTAGACTGGGAAAATGGGGAAATGTTTGACCCCACTATCCCCAGGGGAAGGAGTAGATCACGAAGAGGGAGGAGAGGCAGGTCCAATACCAAGCAAGGGAGACGTTCTTCTACTGACAGTGATCCAGAAAGACAAGATAAATCAGTGACTTTTTTAGATCAAGAAGAGGACGAGATAGATATTCAAGTCCCCAGAAAAGACAAACTAAAGGACACCACAACAACCAGGAAATCTATAAAAAAACAACAGGAGCAGTCAGGAAAAGGAAAAAGAAATAAAAACAAACCCACGGGAACTCAGGTCAGGGTCACGGAAACCCTAAAACATGTATCTGAAAAATTGCCTATACAAATGAAGGCTGAGCCACCACTAGATCTTAATGTGGTTAATTTATCTGACTTCCCACTTAATCAGCACCATGTTTTATTATTACAGAAGGGATTATCATTTTCACCCACAGCCACGATGAGCGAGTTTGAGGTCTTTAAAGATCTAAACTTGTTCCTACGGAAGGTAATTTTTAGATATTGGCACTCTGATAGAAGCAATCAGTCAATAAAGGGAGATGAACAAACTAGGGAGGAACGTGAAGCATTGGAAGCTCTTGTTGCCCTTCTTGAGGAAAATCAGGATTCTGATTTCGAAATAGAAGGACAGGATAATTCACAATCAGGCCCACGCCCATCCAAATTACAGATTAGATCCTTGAAGATGCCATCCCTGTATAAACATAAGCACATCCAGTTCTTCCTGGAACAGGTAAAGAGGGACCTGTCCAGGATTAACTGGGGATATAGGGGACAGGACAACCTGACCAAAGAAGAAAGAAAGGCCCTGAGGGAGCTGGGGGAAGCCACTGATATTGTAATTAAAGGGAGTGACAAAGGTGGAAATACTGTACTAATACCCTATGCAATGTATGAAGAACAGACCATGCGGCTTTTGCGTGATGCAACCACCTATCAGAGGCTTACCACAAATCCCTTTGCGCAAATAGTATGCAATCTTAACTTCAAACTTCATATGGCCCACGAAGAATCTTTGATTTCTCGCAGAGAATATCAATATTTAAGTGTCCGTGAATTTAATATCCCCACATTTTATACAATTCCCAAACTTCATAAATCTATGACAGACCCTCCGGGGAGACCCATAGTGTCGGCAATACACGGCCCCCTGGAAAGGGTGGGTAAATATGTAGATGCATTAATTAAAGAGCTAGTCTGGGAACTCCCCTCATACGTCCAAGATACACGTGATGTCCTCAAAAAACTGGATGGGAGAGCGGTACCACAGGATGTTCTATTGGTGGGAATTGACGTTGAGTCGCTGTACACATCGATCCCACATTCATGGGGTCTAAAAGCAACACATCATTTCCTGGATAATAAGTTTCCACTGCAGGCCACTCAAAATGAGCTTATTGTTGATTTATTGCATTTTATGCTAGAGAATAACTGCTTTCAGTTCTTAGGTGTCTATTATAGACAAATCAGAGGCACTTCGATGGGGGCTCCTTGGGCGCCCTCATACGCGTGCTTACATCTGGGCCTGTGGGAGCGGGACTGTGTGTATCCCTCGTTGATGTACCTTGGCCACTGTCTACTGTGGCTAAGGTACATCGACGACGTGATCATGCTCTGGAGAGGCACTTTTGAGGACCTCACCATCTTTATGGATGAACTAAACAATAATGATAGGAATATCAGACTCACGTACATACGTGACCCAAAAACTTTGCCCTTTTTGGACCTTACCATCAAGGTGGATGATGGTGGGCTCCAAACTAAGACATTTAGAAAAGACACAGCGGCCAATACGTTATTACTGGCCTCTAGCCATCATCCCAAGCCCCTAATACGGGGCATCCCAGTGGGTCAGTTCCTCAGAGCCAGGAGGAACTGCTCACTGGAAGATGATTTTCATATGGAGCTATGTGATCTTTATGGGAGGTTTCGGAATCGAGGCTACTCCCATAAAACCATCAGAAAAGCCAAGAGGAGAGCTCTCCTCACTGATAGACAGTCCCTGATAAACAGTCAAACTGGGAGGAAAAATGGGAAAGAGAGTCAGGCTCCAATTAGGATTATTACGAGATATGGAGCACAGTGGGAGGAAATAAGGAAGGTCCTGGGCCGCCACTGGCACATTCTTTCCGAGGCTCCTATCTTGGGAAAAATTGTTGGTGATAGGCCACTCCTCACAGCGAGAAGGGCAAGGAATCTTAAAGATTGCCTAGTGCATTCTGAGTATAACAGACCCAAAAAAGCAAACTGGCTTACTAGCCTTCCACGCTTGAGAGGTATGTACCCATGTGGAAGGTGTCACATCTGCAAGCACGTTGACAGGACTGATATGTTCACCAACTCCAACGGCAATAAACAATTTAAAATCAATAGTTTCATTAATTGCACCACTACGCGTGTAATATATATGCTGACTTGTCCTTGTGGACTAATTTATGTCGGCAAGACTAAGAGACAGCTGAAGGTCAGAGTTGGTGAGCATATTCAGAGTATTTCCAACAAAGATGATGATAGTCCTATAGCTCTGCATTTTTTGTGTGAACATGGAGGTGACCCAAAGGGCCTGAAATGCAAAGGCATTTATAAACTGAACCTACCATATAGGAGGGGGGACTTTGATAGGGTCCTATTTCAAAAGGAAAAAATGTGGATCTTCTATCTGGGCAGTATGCAGCCCCTTGGTTTAAATAATGAATGTAACCTCTCTGTATTTTTGGAACGTTAACTGACCATAAGAATAAAATAATCACTATAACGAATGGATGGTGACTTTGATGTCTTGGCAAAAATGACCCTCAGTATACCTTATGGTCAGGCAATAATGAAACCTTTCGTTCCAATTTCATTAACTGCTACCCTTATTTGGTGTTCTGTCCTCTTAATAAAGTATCAGTGTGGTATTAATATAACCTCTGGATACTGGGACTTGAATCTCCTAAGATCTGGAGTTGCCCTTTATTCGCTGTTGATGGTGTTCCCCTCCCCTTCCCCTCTAGGAACGCACCTGCTCTAGAAATTAGAACTGCACTTTTTGGTGAATGACAGTCTGTTTGGTGATCAGGTGTGTGAGTTTTTAATTGAAGATTGCTCTTATTAGCTCAGCTATTTAAAGCATGGACCCTGATCCATTACGCATGCTCTGAGGAAGCCTGTAACCAGGCGAAACGCGTAAGCATCAGGCCACAATGTCTGTGGTGATAGGGACCTCTGGCTGTGCACATGTACCTAAAACCCTCTCCACTTCAACCCAGCGCTGCGTCCTTGCCGGCAGCCAAATAGTCTGAAGCAGTCCTGGAAGGATTCTCCCCACGTATCAACCACCCTTGAACCTGAATGTGGATCTCCACTGCTTGCTCCATCTCAGCCCCTGAACACTGCCTGTCTTTGGATGTGAACTGTGCGGCTCACCGTAGGCTGTGAAGCTGAATCAAGTAACTCACACGTGAAAGCAGCGTTATTCAGCGGGCGAAGAGACCGTGCACGGACGGGAGTCTGAAGCAGGAGAAAGAACCAACATTACAGAGATCCAGGCGGGTGAGCTCTAAACACATCTCATTGTATGGAGAATAAATATATGGTTATTAATGACTGTTGAACTATGCTGGGGACTCTTGGAAGTTCAGACCAATAAGGGCTGTTTTCTGGACCGCACTACAAATAATTCCAGCCGTGAACTGCATTTGTAAAGTGGATGTTTTACCTAATCCCTTCAATACAATCCATACAGGCAAATGTTTTTATTCTATACCCAATGGATGCCGTAACAATGCTTATCTAAGATAGTGCCCCTTTGGACTACTGAAAGCACATTGGACCCGGGTCTTAGAGATTTTTGTCTGCATGTGTATGGCTGATGTTGGTGTGAGAGGTGTAAAATAGGTATGGTGGCCACCCAAGTCTCTTAAGACGTCAGTCTTATTTTAATTATATGTCAATAGTAGTTGTAATTTGATGTGGAAGAGTCACTTATTACGTAACTGGCTTTTTTAAAAATCCGTTTGTTTTTGATAAATTTAATAAAGATTTATAATTAAATATGTTAGTGGGTCCTTGTTGAAGAACTGCTTACAGAGGCTTCTCTGGTTTCTTTTTTGTCACTGTGCTCTTAGGAACCTTAAGTGCAGCAGAAATGTTTTTGTAACCTTGGCCAGATCTGTGCCTTGCCACAATTCTGTCTCTGAGCTCTTTAGGCAGTTCCTTTGACCTCATGATTCTCATTTGCTCTGACATGCACTGTGAGCTGTAAGGTCTTATATAGACAGGTGTGTGGCTTTCCTGATCAAGTCCAATCAGTATAATCAAACACAGCTGGACTTAAATGAAGGTGTAGAACCATCTCAAGAATGATCAGAAGAAATGGACAGCACCTGAGTTAAATATATGAGTATCATAGCAAAGGGTCTGAATACTTAGGACCATGTGATATTTCAGTTTTTCTTTTTTAAGAAATCTGCAAAAATGTCAACAATTCTGTGTTTTTCTGTCAATGTGGGGTGCTGTGTGTACATTAATGAGAAAAAAAATTAACTTAAATGATTTTAGCAAATTGCTGCAACATAACAAAGAGTGAAAAATTTAAGGGGGTCTGAATCCGTCCCCACTGTATATATATATATATATATATATATATATATATATATATATATATATATATATATACTATGCATCCAGTGTAGCCTATATCTACAGTGCATTCGGTGGTGTACTGTTTCTAATATACTTCAGGTGGTGTATTAATATATATATACAGTCTTGTGTATATATATATATATACTCTGCATCCAGTGTAGTCTATATCTACAGTGCATTCGGTGGTGTACTGTTTTTATACACTTCTGGTGGTGTACACAGTATAAAATGCAGTGCAGCCATTGTACAGTTTTTAATACAGTGCAGGCGGTGTACACAGTATCTAATACAGTGTGTACAGTTTCTCCTACACTTCTGGTGGTTTACACAGTACACAATACAGTGCAGCGGTTGTACAGTTTCTAATACACTTCAGGCGGTGTACACAGTATCTAATACAGTGTAGTGTGGTGTTGCAAAACAAAAAATACATCATGTCCGGAAGGCCACCAAGGAGAGGCAGACGCTCACAGGCCACTAAAAGAGGGCAAGCAGCCTCTGTGTCTACAGTCAACAGTGGTGGTCGTGGACATGGTGCATCCTCTACAGGTGGCCGTGGGGCATGCTTGTCCTTTTTTTCTGCTTCTGGCCGTGTTATTGAGCCACAACATGCAAAGCCGTCTTCATCCTCCTCATCCTCTGTCACCCAGGCTCAGAATAGTTTGCCTTCCAACGCAGCTGCCAAAGCGACCTATTCCACTGGCTCCTTGTCCACAGTCACTTCTTCTGTTGCCCCACCATCATGCAAAGAGGAGTCCTCAGAATTTTTCGACCACAGTGTCGGGTACATGCTGCTGGAGAATGTGCAGCGATTTGAAGGCTCCGATGTTGGTTCCCAGGTTGAGGAAGGGAGTAAAGTGAGCCTAGAGAGAAGAGGTGCTCAAGAAGGACAAGAAACTGGCAGTCATGTTCCTTCAGCTGCAGCATACTGCCAAGTTTGCTCCAGTGACGAGGAGGGAGGGGATGATGAGGTCACTGACTGTGCTTGGGAGCCTAAGAGAAGAGAGGAGGAGGAGGCACAATTCCAATGAGGCAGAATGTCCTCTAGGGGGCAGCTTAAGGGCAGCCACTCTATTGCATCACACCGCAGAGCTCCGCAGGTGCAGGGTGCTGCTGACTCCCAGCTGACTTTATAAAAGTTTCTTGTTTTTTTGACACGTGTGCAGCAGATCGCACTGTTGCTGTTTGCAACCTATGTCTGAAGTGGATAACGCGTGGCCAGCACAGCAGCCGCTTGGGCACCACATGCTTGACCAGACATATGTCCAGACAACCTGCCATGCAGTCCGTTGGCAACAGCACTTGAAAGACCCACATCAAAGAAAAAGGCGAACTTCTCCTTGCTCCTCATCTAGGATCTCCAACCCTACTATACTTCTAGTCCTCTCAAAAACCTGCACTGAGGGGAATGAAGGTATAGCAATAGGTGTCCCAAGTACTTGCAGCCAATCTGCTAGCAGTACACCACCAATTGATTTTAGCAGGCAAATTTCCCTACCCCAGTTGCTGAACCGGAAAAAGAAATTCAGTCCCAGCCATCCACATGCTCAGCATCTAAATGCTAGCTTGGCCAAATTGTTAGCACTGCAACTGCTGCCTTTTCACCTGGTAGACTCTGCCCCCTTTTGTGAATTTGTGGAATGTGCTGTACCTCAGTGGCAGGTTCCAAAATGCCATTTATTTTCATGGTAGGCCATTCCGGCTCTCTACCGGCATGTGGAAGGCATGGTTTTGGCTTCGTTGGACAGGGTGGCCAGGCTAAGGGTTCATTTTACAGCTGACTCATGGTCCAGCAGGCATGGGCAGGGATGTTACCTTTTCTTCACGGCGCACTGGGTAACTCTGTTGGCAACTGGGAAGGATGCAGGACAGGGTTCAGCTCTCTCCTCCACCCCCTCCTCTTCTTCCTCTTTGCCCTCTTCTGCAGATTTGTCCTCTGAACCAGCAGTGCTCCGTAAGCGTTCAAAGGGCTACACAAGAAGTTAGGCTAAAAGATGCCATGCGGTGCTTGATTTGGTCTGCCTAGGGGACAGGAGCCACACTGGGGCAAAGATTCTGTCAGCTCTGCAGGGGCAGGCTCAGAGGTGGTTGACCCCATGCCAGCTTCAGCACCAACCCACATGTCCTGAATTTGGTGGTGCAGCGGTTCTTGAGCAGGTACCCAGGCTTACAGGATCTCCCGAGGCAGGCCAGAAAAGTCTGTGGTCATTTCCGCTAGTCATACAATGCCAGTGCTCAGCTGGCTGACATTCAAAGGGAATGTAACCTGCCTAAGAACTGCCTCATTTGTTACATGCCCACCAGGTGAAACTCAATGTCGGCAATGCTGCAGCAGCTGCACACACAGCAGAGGGCCATCAATGAGTACCTGCGTGAGTATGGCACCAGGACAGGGTCAGGGGAGCCTGGCTTCTTTTGCCACACCAGTGGCTACTGATCAAGGATGCATGCACTGTTCTGTCACCATTTGAGGAGGTCACAAGGATGGTGAGTAGCGACAATGCATGCAGAACTTGCGCAATATGCAATCGAGCTATTGGCCTGTCCTGCATCCAGTGTGCTTTCTGAACGCACATTCAGTGCTGCTGGAGGGTTTGTAATGGAAAAGAGTGCGCCTGTCCACAGACTCCGTTGATAGGCTCACATTCATAAAAATGAATCAGTCTTGGATCAGCAGCTATCAAGCACCTGATGCAACTGATTGAATTTGCTATGGATCTGGGATCCCTTGAAGACTGCCTATGCTGACTATCCTATTCCTCCTCAATCTTGATGATGCTAGCTTCCAACAATATTTTGGGTTTAAGGCACCACCACCACCCAGGCCCAATTTTTCTGCCCCTGTTTAACAGGGGCATGTAATTACAATTTTTAATCTAATATTTCACAGCAGGGCCCTTTCCTGTGCCCAACAAGAGTATATGTGAGAGGTTACAGTGTTGTGGCATCACCACCACCACCGAAGGCCCAATTTTTCTGCCCCTGTTTAAATGGTGCATGTAATTACAATTTTTTATTTTTTTTTTAATCTTAATTTTTTTTATTGAAAAGTATGCAACAGATACAATTGTAATTACAATTTTTGAGGGTGTTTGCGTGTTCCAACAAATTTTTTGTCTGTTCGCATGTTCTGCTGCAAACTGAACCGGGGGGGGGGGGGGGGGGGAATTCGGCTCATCCCTAATCAGGACTTGAAATTTTGAGCCCTGCTCTATTTTCAGAAATATATAATGTTTTCAGAGTTTTATGTAATCTTCAGGCCTAAAATATATTTTTTTAAAACTTGTGTAAGGGTTACACTCTGGCAGTGGAAGGGTTAATAGTAACTTTTTTTTGGTCTGACATATAATTAAAAAGTTATTATATAAAATAAAATATTTTTTATTTATACTTTAAGAGCAATACAAAATGTATAGGGGTACTGTTTAACTCTTCATCATTCTTGCCAAAAACAAATTTGCCTTGGGTTTAATTTAAATATGGGATTTTGGCAGATTTTTCTCCAAAAGTATGAACCATTAGAGGGATCTTCAAAGATTCATCTGGCATCATAGATTGATAGTAGACAAAATAGCAATACTTTCCAGGAGTCCCATATGTTTCCTTATATGAGAAGGTCGGGAGTCAGCGGATGAAGCAGTATGGTGAAGTACATAGCAATTCAGAAGAAGAGGGCAATGATCTTCAGGAATGAAGTGAGAACTGTAATGATTTATTAGGTTCTATCAGGTCGCTTCTTCAGAGTGGAATAAAAATGAGAGCACAGTTCATGTCTGCTGGGGAAAATTACGCCTTAGTGGATAAATATTAGACCTGGTTGCTTAGAAGGAAGTATAATCAAACTTTCCTCACATGGAAAATACATAGTTAAGTAAAAAGAAAAAGGAAGTAAAAAGAACAAAATAATCATTTGCATCAGCAAACCAAAGAAAATGAAGAATTTATAAAAGTAAATGTACAGTAAGAGTTAAAGAGAAAGTAAATTTCCATTGCAGACATTTACCTACATTTACCAGCCTGTTAGGGGAGAAGACCCGATCGTCTCCGCTGCTACCGATGGATCCGGTAAGTGGCGGAGACCACCGGAGTGCGGCGAAAGGGGGGGACCCTCTCCCACCCCGGATAAAAGTGATCTTGCGTCAAATCTGCCGCTGAGACCACTTTTATCTGAAAGCGGACCGCCCGCTGTTGAAGAGGATATCAGGGTTATGGCTGCTATCTTTTGTCATAACAACGGTATTCCACTTCAAACAGCCGACGTACAACTGCGGCAGGCGGTCCTTAAGTAGTTAAAGCTGAGCTCCAGGATAAGCAAATATTGTCCAAGTAAAAGCATCATGTGTTCTTATTTGAATCTCGGTGTGCTTTGTGTATTTCTGCCAGATCTGTGCAGTAATCCAGTGTGAAACTTTACTGTTGCCCAGGAACTTCCTGTAATAAAGACCACTCACTGCTGCTCTCTCTCCTTGTGCAGGGTGACTGGTCTTGTCTCTGCCCCCCTCCTGTAGATTTCTGCAGCTGTTCCGTCAGATTCGGCGACCTGTCAGAATTTGTAACGGAAATGACGTTCCGTCGCCACCATCTTGCAACACCCACACTCCTCCACAGTAGGCATACACTAATGCCGCGTACACACAAGCGGACTTTACGGCAGACTTTGCCCGGCGGACTTTTCAACTGACTTTATGACGGACTTTCTGAATGAACGGACTTGCCTACACACAATCAACCAAAGTCCGTCGAATTCGTACGTGATGACGTACGACCGGACTAAAATAAGGAAGTTCATAGCCAGTAGCCAATAGCTGCCCTAGCGTGGGTTTTTGTCCGTCGAACTAGCATACAGACGAGCAGACTTTTCGACCGGACTCGAGTCTGTCAGATAGATTTGAAACATGTTTCAAATCTAAGTCCGTCCAACTTTTGAGAAAACAAAGTCCGCTGGAGCCCACACACGATCGAATTGTCCGACGAAATCCCGTCCGCCGGGCAAAGTCTGCCGTAAAGTCCGCTCGTGTGTACGCGGCATAAGAAGGAAGCAAGTGGACATCTTGTTACACCCACCGGAGTTTTGCATTTCACACTTATTTTTAACAGTAAACAGAGCTTATATAGTGAAATACAGGATTTAGAAATCCATCGGACTGTTTACATGTTGAATTATAAAAGCAGCGTTGTTCTGTGAGATTAGCAAACCTGTGGCATCAGCAGCTTTGCCGCTGCTTTTAAAATTCAACACGTAAACAGTCTATTGGATTTCTAAATACTGTATTTCACCATATATGATACTGTTAAATATAAGTGTGAAATGCAAAACTCCGGTGGGTGTAACAAGATGTCCGCTTGCCCCCTTCTCAGTGTATACTTACTGTGGAGAAGTGCGGGGTGTAACAAGATAGCGTTGACGGAACATCGCTTTCGTTACAAATTCTGACGGGTCGCCTAATCTGATGGAACACCGGCGGTCTGTAGTGGGTGGAACCTACTGAGCCCCTCCCACAGCTCTGCTCTCGGCACAGGTTATGTGCAGCACAGTGATGATGTCATTGTTACTTTTACAAGGTAATAATTGACTTATTTGGTGCACATAAAGTCAATTTATATCCTTTGTGGCAATTCAAAAATATATGAAACTGAAATTTTTTTGAGATTTACTGATACGCCTAACCATGCAATGGTGCTTGAGAACCCACCTCTCCATGTATCAAAAAAAAAAATCCTTTTCAAGGCATATAGGGAAACATCTTTGATCTAACGCTGTCTTTAAAATAAGGATGATGCACAATAGGTATTTGTTTAAATCATTTGAATATCAAATTATTGGAACTGGTTTTAGCTGTCACAGGTCTGCAGCATTAACAACTGTAGTTGCTGTTATAAGCATTTCCTCATTTCTTTGAAAGATAACTACAGTCCATTGTATTGTGTTTATATGTACATGTGGATGGGATCAGCTAACATAAACTCATCAATGAGTGCCATGCTTTTTCTTTGTACATAAATACAGTTTTATTTGTTAATTCCATATGCATGTTTTGCTTCCCAGTTAGGATGTTCATAGAGAGCTAAGACAGCATGGGCAGACTCTGCAGGCTTTGGCTAATCTTATGAGTTACCTATAGAAGTTTGTTTATATCCTGACTCTGTACAAGCTTAAAGTGACACTAAACAATATCCTTATTCTCCAAAAATAATCCATACACATTCACTACTTAACCACTTGCCGACCAGCCGCCATTATACGGCGGCAGGTCGGCACTTTCCCGCAAAACGCCGTAGGTGTACGTTGGCTCCTTTAAGTAACTGTAGCAGGCGTGCGCACCCGCGTGCGTGCCCACTGTAGGCGGGGGACCCGATGGGTGTGGCCAGCGGATGCAATGTCCGCTGGCCACCCCCTATTGCGGGAACGAGAGCCAGAATGGGGATCTGTCAATGTAAACAGTCAGATTCCCTTTCTGACAAGGAAGTTAGAGAGATATCTGCTGTTCCTAGTGATCAGGAACAGCGATCTATCTCCCCCTCCAGTCAGCCCAGCCCCCATACAGTTGGAAACACTGCCAGGGAACACACTTAACCCTTTCATCTCCCCCCAGTGTTAACCCCTTCCCTGCCAGAGACATTTATACAGTAATCAGTGGCTCTTTTTAGCTCTGATTGCTGTAGAAATGTCAATGGTCCCAAAAAAGTGTCAAAAGTGTCCGATCTGTCCACCACTATGCCGCAGTCCTGCTAAAAATTGCAGACCACCTCCATTACTAGTAAAAAAAAACAAAAAACGCCATGTATCTATCCCCTATTTTGTTGACGCTATAACTTTTTTGCGCAAACCAATCAATATACGCTCACTTCCCTTTGTTTGGTACAAACAGTGCATGTTATTTGCAGCCATCTGCACTGCTCTATGTACACTACAAACCCTGCTCTTTTGCAGGTGCACAGCAGTGCCATTAGTTCTTATTGGCGCCACAACGCCTTTTGCTAACGCATGCGTTCATGCACGCTAAAACACATAGTACTGCAGTACCTTGCATTTTGATGTGGCGCAATTTTTAAAATGGTGCATGCACTTTTTTTTGTGTGTTTCTTGGGCATAAGGCAGCCCATTGAAATGATTGGGCTGCCCTAAATGTGGCACACGGAAATGCACGGAAACATGCAAAAAAAAAATCACACACACTTGCTTGCACCTCCATGGTGTGAACAGAGCTTTATGGCTAAAAGGATATCTAAAACTAGAATGAAAATGTAATATATTGCAGCTCATCAGATGTGGTGGCTGCATAGATTTTCATTTTTCAGGCTAGCAACATTTTCAGCAAGTACAGAATAACACTCATTAAACTTGCTACAAATGCAGTGTCCTTGTCACTTTCCGACTGATGAACTGGAAACAAGTGTGGGGTGGGATATGCCTTGTGTCAATGCAGTCTTGAATAAGAGAGAAGCTGATCTATGATCATACTCATACCTTTTACTATTTACAATAAAAGTTTTAGATAAGTGCCATCTGGTGCGCAGGGTAGAGCACCCTCGTCTAGTTTTATTTTTACTAGAAACAACGTTATTTGCCTTCTGTAAACTACTATCTCCTTCCCATGTATAGAAGATAAAGAGGTCACTACAGCACAAGGAAAGCAGCCTGAAAACCAGTCAGTATCTGGTGTGACCACCAATGACTCAGGGCCGGACTGGGAATAAAAACCAGCCCTGGAAATAATTTCATACCAGCCCCATAGCATTATTATACCAGCCCCATAGCATTATTATACCAGCCCCATAGCATTATTATACCAGCCCCATAGCATTTTTATACCAGCCCAACTGCATAACGTCGTTATTTTCTTGTTCACAAAAGGGAAAACCATGCATTTTAAAGCACATTTGAAGAGTGTATTATATTTACCGTAGATAAGAGAGACATGGAATTTACAAACAGCAGCAATTTTTTATTTTTTTACTGGCAGAAATCATGGCATTTACTGGCACATTTTTTACTGATACTGCAAAAAAAAGGTGCCGTAAATGGCAGTTTTCAGTGCAAATATCAATATTTAAGCTATAAACTGCTATTAGCAATGTGTTAAGTTAAACAAAAGTCAAACACCATATTTCTCCTCTTACATGAAGGTCAGATTAATATAACCCAGCACAGAGTTCCCCCCATGCATCAGGAGGATTCCCCTTTACAGTGCAAGGGAACTCTGACATAAAGGGGAACATTGCAGATCATGATCTAAGCGGGAACTCTGATATAAAAGGGGGGCACTGGTGACCAGAGACCCCACTTATATCAGAGTCCACTGCTTTCCCCTTTACATCAGAGTTCTCACTTACATCAGGGTCTGCAGAATTGCCCTTTACATCAGAGTTCCCCCTTGCACTGTAAGGTGGAATCCTGCAGACTATGATGTAAAGGGGAACTCTGGGAATGTGGGGAGGACTCTGGTGACCAGAGACCACCTTCTGCAGAAAGAAAACACTAAGGTACGGGGGTTTACTGATATAAGGGGGAAACCTATATATCAGTGCCCCCTTACAATATTGTATTGACCCCCCCCCCCCTCAGGTAGGCCTGGCGGCGCTGTCACTGACCTCTCAGGTGCACCGTACAGGGCTCAGTCAGTTGGCTCCAGCTGGGTGGCTCTGGTTTTATCCCATAGTTTCCTCTCCACAGTCCATACATGTCTGACTTCTCCCATGAACCCCATACCTGCGCCACTCCCACTGTTGACTCCGCTCCAGACTGCAGACGTGATATAAGACAAGAGATGGTCAGAGGCTTTGGATGGTACAGGAGAGGTCAGAGGTTGCGGATGGTACAGGAGAGGTCAGAGGCTGCGGATGGTACAGGAGATGTCAGAGGCTGTGGATGGTACAGGAGAGGTCAGAGGCTGCGGATGGTACAGGAGAGGTCAGAGGCTGCGGATGGTACATGGGAGGTCAGAGGCTGCGGATGGTACAGGAGAGGTCAGAGGCTGCGGATGGTACAGGAGAGGTCAGAGGCTGCGGATGGTACATGGGAGGTCAGAGGCTGCGGATGATGCAGGGGAGGTCAGAGGCTGCGGATGGTACATGGGAGGTCAGAGGCTGCGGATGGTTCAGGGGAGGTCAGAGGCTGCGGAGGGGACGACAGGAGAGGTCAGAGGCTGCGGAGGGGACGACAGGAGAGGTCAGAGGCTGCGGAAGGGACGACAGGAGAGGTCAGAGGCTGCGGAGGGGACAACAGGAGAGGTCAGAGGCTGCGGGGGGGGGGGGGGGAACGACAGGAGAGATCAGAGGCTGCGGGGGGGGGGGGGATGTCAGGAGCTGAGGCTGCGGAGGGGACCACAGGAGAGGTCAGAGGCTGCGGGGGGGGGGGGGGACGACAGGAGGTCAGAGGCTGCGGGTGGGAGATAGGAGGTCAGAGGCTGAGAAGGGGACGACAGGAGGTCAGAGGCTGAGAAGGGGACGACAGGAGGTCAGAGGCTGAGGAGGGGATGGGAAGAGGTCAGAGGCTGAGGAGGGGATGACAGGAGGTCAGAGGCTGCGGGGGGTGCGAACAGGAGGTCAGAGGCTACGGGGGGTGCAGACAGGAAGTCAGAGGCTGCAGGGGGGGACAGGTGGTCAGAGGCTGCAGGGGGGGGTAGGAGGTCAGAGCTGCGGGGGGGGACAGGAGGTCAGAAGCTGCAGGGGGGGGACAGGAGGTCCGAGGCTGCAGGGGGGGGACAGGAGGTCCGAGGCTGCAGGGGGGGGGACAGGAGGTCCGAGGCTGCAGGGGGGGGATAGGAGGTCCGAGGCTGCAGGGGGGGGACAGGAGGTCCGAGGCTGCAGGGGGGGGGACAGGAGGTCCGAGGCTGCAGGGGGGGACAGGAGGTCAGAGGCTGCAGGGTGGGACAGGAAGTCAGAGCCTGCGGGGGGGGACAGGAGGTCAGAGGCTGCGGGGGGGGGACAGGAGGTCAGAGGCTGCAGGGGGGGCAGGAGGTCAGAGGCTGCAAGGGGGGGACAGGTGGTCAGAGGCTGCGGGGGGGACAGGAGGTCAGAGGCTGCAAGGGGGGGACAGGTGGTCAGAGGCTGCAGGGGGGGACAGGAGGTCAGAGGCTGTAGGGGGGGACAGGAGGTCAGAGGCTGTAGGGGGGGACAGGTGGTCAGAGGCTGCAGGGGGGGACAGGTGGTCAGAGGCTGCGGGGGGGACAGGAGGTCAGAGGCTGTGGGGGGACGCAGGAAGAGGCACACGCCACCAGACGAGTCCTCACTGAGCGCCGTAACCGCTTTACTTTTAAAAATGGCGCCATCGTGGCACTGCGCATGCGCCCGCATTTCCGAAAATTGCCGAGCGTGTACGGGCTTACCCGAGCACGGCTAAATTCGCAACAGCGCTGGCGCCTGCGCAGTTGCATGTCGGCCTGGCCCCGCAGCCATATTTCTTTCAGGTGCCGCTGCCCTCACAGCGGCCGCAGGGGTAGCCAGACCACCGACCCACCGGGAGATTTCCCGGTATCCCGGTTGGCCAGTCCGGCCCTGCAATTACCTCACGCAGCGCAGCACATCTCCTTCGCATAGAGTTGATCAGGTTGTTGATTGTGACCCGTGGAATGTTGGTCTATTCCTCTTCAATGGCTGGGCAAAGTTGCTGGATATTGTCCAGTGAGTATGCTGGCCAAGTAAGAACTGGGATATTTTCAGCTTCCAGATCCTTGCAACACGGGGTTGGGCATTATCATGCTGCAACATGAGGAGATGGTCGTGGATAAACGGCACAACAATGGGCCTCAGGATCTCGTCACGATATCTTTGTGCATTCAAAATGCCATCAATAAAACGCACCTGTGTTCGTTGTCCATAGCATACACCTGCCCATAGTATAACCCCACTGCCACCATGGGCCACTCGATCCACAGCGTTGACATCAGCAAACCGCTCACCCACACGACGCCATATATGCTGTCTGCCATCTTCCCTGTACAGTGAAAACCGGGATTCATCCCTGAAGAGAACACCTCTCCATGCCAGACGCCATCGAATGTGAGCATTTGCCCGCTCAAATTGGTTTCGACGACGAACTGAAGTCAGGTCGAGACCCCGATGAGGACGACAAGCATGCAGATGAGCTTCCCTGAGATGGTTTCTGACAGTTTGTGCAGAAATTCTTTGGTTATGCAAAACGATTGTTGCAGCAGCTGTACGGGTGGCTGGTCCCAGACGATCTTGGAGGTGAAGATGCTGGATGTGGAGGTCCTGGGCTGGTGTGGTTACACGTGGTCTGCGGTTGTGAGGCCGGTTGGATGTACTGCCAAAATCTCTGAAACGCCTTTGGAGGCGGCTTGTGGTAGAGAAATGAACATTCAATTCGAGGACAACAGCTCTGGTGGACATTCCTGCAGTCAGCATGCTAATTGCACACTCCCTCAAAACTTGCAACATCTGTGGCATTGTGCTGAGTGATAAAACTGCACATTTCAGACTGGCCTTTCATTGTGTCCAGCCTAAGGCACACCTGTGCATTAATCATGCTGTCTAATCAGCATCTTGATATGCCACACTTGTGAGGTGGATGGATTATTTCGGCAAAGGAGAAGTGCTCACTAACACAGATTTATGAACAATATTTGAGACAAATAGGCCTTTCGTGTACATAGAAAAAGTCGTAGATCTTTGAGTTCAGCTCATGATAAATAGGGGCAAACACAAAAGTGTTGTGTTTATCATTTTGCTTAGTGTATGTATATATATATATATATATATATATATATATATATATATACATACATACAGTATCTCACAAAAATGAGTGCACCCTTCACATTTTTGTAAAGTATTTATTATATCTTTTCATGTGACAACACTGAAATAAAAGCATAAAATTGAAGAATTGGAGAAAGGAACCAAGGAAGGGAGACCTCATGGAGGGACAAAGCAAAAGCACCAGCGCACTTTCCTTTCTTGGGTGACAACACTCACCCTGCTATATCTATGGATGAGCAGTGTTGTCACCCTTACACAAGACCAAAGGACACATCTCTTCTCCATTGGTGATGGTGGTGGTGGTGGTGGGGGGGTTCTGTAGTTCTAATGCATTTCTTGATAACATTTGTTTGAGCTAACCTTGCAGAGGACATTGGACGGCACTGAATTGCTGGCAGGATCAGTCACAAACATTTTTGGAGTTATTGGACAGATATAGGAAGTGCTTCCAATTGTATATTTAACAGACCAAAAGGGAGCGAAAAAGAGAAATTCATTGATAGGTTTTACACTTTAATAAATCCATTTTTTCAGACGTAACAGCCAGGTTCTCTTTCTTCATGCCGCTCTAAGGAGGCTGCAGCAGTATACCTGTCATTCTTGCCAAGGCAAAAATGGAGGTAGAGGATGGAACATGGCTGAATTTTAATTAAAAAAAAAAAACACGTTTTAACCACCATACGTATATATATATATATATATATATATATATATATATATATATATCCTGTCAGCAAGCAGTTATACCAAAATCATGGCTGTAGCTGTATCGAACGGGGCCATACAAAATCGCCTGTGGTGGTTCCTGGGCTTTTGCTGCTCCTCCAAGGATCCTGGGACAGCAGGGATCCCTTCGTCCATTCCCCCATCTCCTCTGTGATGTTGTGATGAATGAAGCTGGCAGCAACAAGGATTTTCTCATTTCCTGCTTTAGAGCTGTCATTCTCTAAAGCAGCTCATCAATCATTATCTATGCTTGATGAGCTGCTTTGAAGGGCAGGGAAGACATTCTAATGGACTCCTGATGTCTCCATAAAGAGTATCTGTCACATGCCCAAAGCTATCACATGCATATCACATAGCAAATAAATTGATAAAAAAAAACTTAAAATGTGTAAAAAAAGTAATACAATAAGCAAAAATGATTACAAAATACATTTAAAATTAAACTACACAGATCAATAAATTTAGCAATACAGAAAAAATGTATTAAAAAAACTCTGTTTCCACATCTTTCTCTGCGACTTCTCTAATTATTCTAGCTTTTAAAAGCGGATTTTTAAAGAGGAAGTAAACTGTTTTTTTCCCTTTTTTCTTACTTGCAAAGTAAAAGCATAATGTGCTAGTATGCATTGTATACTAGCACATTGTGTGACACTTACCTGCAAACTAAGCCCTCGTCATCCCCGCTGGAGGTGGGTGATGATGTAATCGGTGCAGTATACAGTAAATATCTCCTAAACAGCGCACGTTTAGGAGATATTTACACTACCTATAGGTAAGTCTTATTATATAAAACTGTGAGTAGACAAGAAAAAAAGCTGCCCAATCCCGTCCTACCACCACTGCGCTCAATGAAGTAAATGATAACCCAATGCAAGCTGCCACTTTAAAACTTATAAATGGAAAATCTGAATCACTCCCAAGGAAAGGAAACACAGGAGATGAAGAGTGGCGCTACCCCCCTCATGTGGATTTGAGGTGAGTAGTAACCCCCCTCTCTAATAAATCATAAATCACAATATGAAAAGTGATGAAAACAATATATGAACACAACATACAATCAAACTAATAAAAAATGCCGCAAAAGACCAATGAAGTCAGTGATGATGACCACACACATGGGCAGGGGCGTTGCTAAGCCTAC
The DNA here is from genome assembly GCA_037952925.1 of Lithobates clamitans. Lineage (NCBI taxonomy): Eukaryota > Metazoa > Chordata > Amphibia > Anura > Ranidae > Lithobates > Lithobates clamitans. The sequence continues at coordinate 3,165,536 of JBBGZY010000453.1, read as the reverse complement.
TAAAGATCTGGGGCTAGAGCCCATAGCAGTGAAGTAAAGGAAGTCATACGCTTGGGCGGGCATACACATGTATATAATAAAAATGTGTGTGTGTGTGTGTGTATATATAATGAGGTGATGCAGAGGCTGCGGACATGGTACAGGAGATGTCAGAGGCCGCGGGCATGGTACAAGAGATGTCAGAGGCTGCGGGCATGGTACAGACCCCCCATCAGTATAGACACCCCCTCAGTGCAGCCACCCCCCCTCAGTGCAGACCTCCCATCAGTATAGACCCTCCTCAGTGCAGACCCCCATCAGTATAGCCACCTCCCCTCAGTGCAGAACCCCCAATCAGATTCAGGGCTATAGCCCCAATAGCCATCCCCTAGCAACGCCTCTGCACATGGGCATCAGTTACTAGTGCAATAAACATATGAACTAGTGCACACCAATCATAATCTTTAACATGACATAAGAATGATGAAAGGGTTAATGTATAAGTGGCTACAGTAACCCCTAGTGACACCCCGTGAGAAGTGAATCAGTCCGGTATCAAAATAAAAGAAAAATGACAGTAATAAATAGTTCAATGAATGAAATATTAAAAAAATATTCAAAATGGTGAAAAAAACCTAAAATAGTCCAATGTGAAAAGATCAAACGAAAACTTCCAAAAGTGAAAGAGTCTCCAATATTCAGATGCTGTTGACCCGTGTTCACCACACCTCAGTGACGTGATTCCACTCTCTTGTGAATTGCAAACTCACCAGCTGTAAAGGCCTTACACTCTCGTGTTTGGCCAGAAAAAACCTCAACCCACTCTCATGGGGGTTATCATGCGGCCAATGATATCCACTGCTAAGTGCCCCGAACACTTTCCTTGAGATGGTGTTTCCATATATAAAATAGGAAAAAAATGCTCCAATGGTGTGATATCGTTTAAAACATTTAATTTCAAACTAAAATCAACACATATGCACTCACATGATGAATAAAATAAACTAGGCACTTCACTTCAGAGCAAATGGAACTGTATCACAGCAGAACACAGCAGAGCATGCAGTAACACTAGCACAGGACGGCCACAGCGGACCCAGGGAGTGTGAATGCCGGCGATCGTCTCACCTGTTCGCAGTCCATGTTCCTCAGCTGACGAGGAGGAAGAGGATTGTGTTAACATGGAGGGGGAGCCTGGCACTCAGCATCAGCAGCAATCTTCAAGGGATCATTTACAGTCCGAAGAAACCCATGGACTTGTACGTGGCTGGGAGGAGGTGGCTGCGGATCATGTCATCCTTAGTGACCCAGAGGACTCTGGACCAAATGCCTCAGCAAACCTACGCTGCATGGCCTCCCTGATCCTGCAACGCCTGCGGAAGGATCCTCGTATTCGTGATATCAAGGGGAGGGATGATTACTGGCTGGCAACCCTCCTTGATCCACGTAACAAGGGTAAGGTTTCGGACCTTATCTTGCCGTTGCAGAGGGAGCAGAGGATGAAACATCTTCGGGAGGCCTTGCAGAAAGGTTTGTGCAATGTGTTTCTAGAGCCTGGGAGGTTACAATTTCCTGGTTCTCCTGGACAACGTGTTGCTGAGGCTTCGGTCAGTCACAGAAGGAGCGGTGGAGAAGGTGGCTGTCTGACCGATCCGTTCAGACAATTTTTTAGTCCGCAGCCTCAAGGTCTGATCGGTTCCAGCAACCATTGCCAGCGTCTGATTCACATGGTGCAGGATTACTGTCAGGAAAGGTCTCCTCCGCTGGTAATATCGATCATTTGGCGTGCAGTACTGAGGTCCACCAGCAGGTGTCTCCTGGCAGTTTGGAGCTGTCAGAAGAGCTTTTTCCTGCTGGTATTCTGGCACTTTTGGGCCGCAGTACTGGCGTCCACCAGCGGAGGAATCCTGGCAGTATGGAGCAGGTATTCCCCTCTGCAGACAGGTGTCACCTGACCTTAATTAACAGCTGCAGTATAAATACCCGGCAGGTGCACACTCATCTTGCCCTGGTATTGTCCTTGAGCCCTGACCTGCAACCTGCAGCCTGCATCCTGTTACTCTGATCCTGAAACCTGATTCCTGAACCTGAAGCCTGATTCCTGGAACCTGTTGATCCTGTTTCCTGTCTGTTACCTGAACCCTGGACCCTGAGCCTTGTACCTGACCCGTCCCTCCTGTGATCCATCCATCCTCTCTTGTCCTGTTTGTTTCCTTTCCCAGCTACTGATCTCCTGTTTATGACCCTGGCCTGGCTTGAATACGATTCTGGTACTCCCTTTTGCTACATATGCTGGTTGTGTATTATCACTGTTTGGTCATTTGGTTTGTTCACTCTGTACTGGTGGTGTGTTCACATGTATATGCATTTAACTTAATAAACTTAATTTCACCTATTTATGCCTGGTTCACTCTGTTGCAGTCCACACAGTTCTGGTCTTATCTGGTATATGACAAATACCTAGGGGCAAGATCAGACTTGGACACCTTTCCCACCGAAAATCCTGTGGGTTACTGGGTCTTGAGGATGGATCACTGGCCAGAGCTTGCACAGTATGCAATTGAGCCACTGGCCTGTCCTGCATCCAGCATTCTTTCAGAACGCACATTCAGTGCTGCTGGAGGCTTTGTAACCGATCACAGGGTGCGCCTGTCCACTGAATCAGTCGATCGGCTGACCTTCATAAAAATGAATCAGTCTTGGATCACCAGCTACCAAGCACCTGATGCTGATGTAACCGATTGATTTTTTTTTTTAAATGTGAGATCCCTTTAAGACTGCCTATGCTGATGCTGAGTGACTATCCTGTTATGCTTCATCACAATCCTCTTCCTCATCAATTTTCATGCTGATAGCTTGTAAGAACATTTTTGGTTCTAGGCACCGACACCAGTGCTCAAGGCCCAAATTTACAGCCCCTGTTTAACAGGGGCGTATAATTACAATTTTTGATGCAATACTTTGCAGCAGGGCTCATTCCTGCGCTCCAACTATAGTATCTGTGAGGGGTTGCAGTGTTGTGGCACCAGTGCCCAAGGCCCAATTTTTCAGCCCCTGTTTAACAGGGGCGTGTAATTACAATTTTTGATGCAATACTTTGCAGCAGGGCTTATTCCTGCTCTCCAACTAGAGTATCTGTGAGGGGTTGCAGTGTTGTGGCACCAGTGCCCAAGGCCCAAATTTTCAGCCCCTGTTTAACAGGGGCGTATAATTACAATTTTTGATGCAATACTTTGCAGCAGGGCTCATTCCTGTGCTCCAAATATAGCATCTGTGAGGGGTTGCAGTGTTGTGGCACCAGTGCCTAAGGCCAAATTTTTCTGCCCCTGTTCAACAGGGACATGTAATTACAATTCTTGATCTAATATTTCACAGCAGGGCCCGTTCCAGCACCCACCAAGAGTAACTGTGAGGACTTACAGTGTTGTGGCACCAGCACCACCACCACCAAAGGCCCAATTTTTCTACCACTGTTCAACAATGGCATGTAATTACAATTCTTGATCTAATATTTCACAGCACGGCCCGTTCCTTTATTCAATTTGGGTGCGGGGTTCCCCTTAATATGCATACAAGACCCAAAGGGCCTGGTAATGGACGGGGGGGGGGGTACCCATGCCGTTTGTCTCACTGATTTTCATCCATATTGCCGGGACCGGACATTACATTAAAGCCGGAAGCAGTTATAAATGACTTTTATTCCTTTAAAAATGTCATTTTGTGCAGGGACTGTTCTAAGCACGGAAAACACGCGCCACTTTACAGGCATACTATAGACACCCCTAGGTACGATATTTAAAGGAATACTTCACTTTTTTTTTTCACTTTAAGTATCATTAAACTCACTGCTCCCGAAAAAACGTCTGTTTTTAAAACTTTTTTTGCATTGATACATGTCCCCTGGGGCAGGGCCCGGGTCCCCAAACCCTTTTTAGGACAATAACTTGCATATTAGCCTTTAAAATTAGCACTTTTGATTTCGAACGTTCCAGTCCCATAGACTTTAACGGGGTTCAAAAGTTTGTGCGAACTTTCGGTCCATTCGCAGGTTCTGGTGCGAACCGAACCGGGGGGGGTGTTCTGCTCATCCCTAGAGGAACGTTTACTTCCTCTTTAATACTGGCGATCCCTTTTACATAATATTTACAATATATATTTGCATTACTATCTTTTTTTTTACATCTATACATAGATCTAGTGTTCTAGTTACATTTGTGCCTTCCAGTTTAGTTTCTATTCCTTCACTATGTTCCCTTTTTTCTTTTAGGTTTAGGGAAACAGAAGTGGGGAAATTGAGAGTTACAGTGTTTCATAATTTGGTTAAAATCCCCTTAGACTTAGAATATCAGACAGGAGTTTCCTACTCTCTCCAAAACTAGAAAAAAAAAAAGAAAAAAAGTTTTTCATGCAGTTCTTTAACTAGTTAAATTATGCAAAGTTTTGATTTTAAAGTGGTTGTAAACCCTTACAATCCACTTTTTGCTACAGGTAAGCCTATAATAAGGCTTACCTGTAGCTACCCCGGATATCTCCTAAACTTGCACGGTTTAGGAGATATCCCCCGTATCTGCATGTGCCGACGTCATCGGCACATGCGCACTGAAGCAACGGCACGTACGTGAGTGTGCCTTTACCAGCAGCTCCCGCGTGCATCACAGCGCCGGACTGCGATACCCGGAAGTAACTCTGGGGAGAAATGTCGCCGGCCGGTGCTGTGTACAGGCACTGCAGCGAGGGCTTCGATCTCAGGTGAGTATTACAACCTCCCTTTAAACAACCTACCTTCATATCATTTAAATCTTTGCTTGCTAGATGCATATGTTGTCTTTTTAAATTTGTTCTAAGACCAGCAATACAACCCCTGCATGGGTGCGATGTTATCTCTGATTTAGCTCGGTCTCTTTAACCACTCTGTACCCATAAGCGTTTGTTTTTGTATGTGACTTACGGTTACAATAAAACTTTGGTAGCAGAAAGAAAAAGTTTTTGGGTTGACCTATAATTTAAACTGGTGAAAGTGTGCCCGGTCAAGAATAGCCACATTTGAGCATATTGAAAATATAACTTGCTTTGTACTATCAAAACTTGCAACAAAGTATAATACTCAGATGATGATATCAGTACAATCTTTATACCAACCAAAAGACAAAGGCCTACTGCATTTTGAGTAAAAAAAAAAAGTTGTTTTAATTTCTTTGTATTTTTTTAGGCTGGCCATACATTATACAATTTTCCTTTAGATTTCTCTAAATCATATGAGGTCAAACCTAAACAATTTCTAATTTGTATGCAATCAGGTAGGCCCTTGTACAACATACACGATATTATCAAAAGTATTTTGACACCTGCACGTGAACTTTAACTTTGGCTTCTCAGTCTTCGTCCGTAGGGTTCAATATTGAGTTGGACCACCCTCTGCAGCTATAACAGCTTCAACTCTTCTAGGAAGGCTGTCCACAAGGTTTAGGAGTGTGTCTATGGGAATGTTTGACCATTCTTCCAGAAGCGCATTTGTGAGGTCAGGCACTGATGTGGACGAGAAGGCCTGGCTTGCAATCTCCACTCTAATTCATCCCAAAGGGCAGGACTCTATGCAGGCCAGTCAAGTTCCTCCACCCCAAACTCCATGTCTTTATCGACCTTGCTTTGTGCACTGGTCCAAATCATTTGGTGGAGGGGGGATTATGGTGTGGGGTTGCTTTTCAGGGGTTGGCCTTGACCACCTAAGTTCAAGTGAAGGGAACTCTTAAGACTTCAGCATACCAAGACATTTTGGACAATTTCATGCTCCCAACTTTGTGGGAACAGTTTGGGAATGGCCACTTCCTGTTCCAACATGACTGCGCACCAGTGCACAAAGCAAGGTCCATAAAGACATGGATGAGCGCGTTTGAAGTGGAGGAACTTGACTGACCTGCACAGAGTCCTGACCTCAACCCGATAGAACACCTTTGGGATATATTAGAGCGGAGGCTATGAGCCAGGCCTTCTCATCTACATCAGTGCCTGACCTCACAAATGCGCTTCTGGAAGAATGGTCAAACATTCCCATAGACACACTCCTAAACCTTGTGGACAGCCTTCCTAGAAGAGTTGAAGCTGTTATAGCTGCAAAGGGTGGGCCAACTCAATATTGAACCCTACGGACTAAGACTGGGATGCCATTAAAGTTCATGTGCGTGTAAAGGCAGGCGGCCCAATACTTTTGGTACTATAGTGTAGTTGAAGGTAAAACTAAAGGAAAGTAATAAGAAAATTGTATAATGTATGGCCAACATCAATGTAGTTTTTGAGTATGTTGTTATTCAAAGTAGAATTCCAAGTATCATGTCACTTTAAATAGTTTATTTGGGCCAACCTGACCCAGACAAACTATTTCTATTACTAAACAATGTAGCTGTAAAATACGGCAGTAGCGTGAGCTACATACAGTAAACGGCACAGTGTTCCAGTAGCAGTCTGGTGACTTCCTGTCTGCTGCAGGAATTAAAAAGAGTCAGTGCTTCTCCGCCATTGAGAAAAAGCGTTGTACTTCTTTATCAATTATTAAAAGCCTTTCTCTGACTGGGTGAGGTTGAAATTGTGCTGTCACCCGCCAACTCATCCAGTCAGAGGAAGAACTGTTTGAAGAACCTATATATATATATTGCTTTAAATTACATATATACACTGTATAGGACTGCTGCAGCAATTGGCTGGTAAATCCAAGGATTGGATTTTTTTCCCCTTGAAATTGACAAACAGTTGTGTGGCGGCAGCCCTTTCGTCATTACAATTTGATGTCTGTCAGTGGCTGGCGCTCATCTGTTTCCTACGCAGGCTTATCTAGTGGAGGACCCAAAATGCTTTGTGAATCATGTGTGATGTGTTCCATGGGTACTGTCATGGGTATTCTTGCTAGAAGCCTCTGACCCCTGCCAAAGCCATTGTCTTTGTCATATGAGAATGTTTTCAAAGGAGAACTATGGTTAAAATAGACATCTCACTAAAAGCTTATTTCACAATAAAGCATTGCATATTTAAAAAAAAAAAAGAAAAATGTCACGCTTTAAATAAAAAAAGTTCCCAGGTCAGTATGATGGTACATTCAGCCATATAGAACAGTATATATTTTGTGGAGTTGGCTTTGGACGTGACTATAAAGGAATAATAATTTAAGGAGGAACTATTCTTGTTCTTTCTCCACTACAAGCTTTTCAACCAGGTTGGGGAGCTGGGTTGTCACATTTCCGTGTCCTTATCTCCTCTCCATTGCTGCATGAGGTTGATGGAGCCCAGCATTCCCAGTTTCTATCGAGAGGTTTGGAAGGCTCTGTTAATGGAAGGAAAATTTGATTCTTTTTTCCTATAAAGGAACAATAATTTAAGGAGGAACTATTCTTGTTCTTTCTCCACTATAAGCTTTTCCACCAGGTTGGGGAGCTAGGTTGTCACATTTCCGTGTCCTTATCTCCTCTTCATTGCTGCAGGAGGTTGATGGAGCCCAGCATCCCCAGTTTCTATCGACAGGTTTGGAAGGCTCTGTTAATGGAAGGAAAATTAGATTCTTTTTTCCTATAAAGGAACAATAATTTAAGGAGGAACTATTCTTGTTCTTTCTCCACTATAAGCTTTTCCACCAGGTTGGGGAGCTGGGTTGTCACATTTCCGCGTCCTTATCTCCTCTTCATTGCTGCAGGAGGTTGGTGGAGCCCAGCATCCCCAGTTTCTATCGAGAGGTTTGGAAGGCTCTGTTAATGGGAGGAAAATTAGATTCTTTTTTGCTATGGAAAATTACTTGTGCTTAGCAAGTTATCAAAATCTGCTTTTTCATTGGTTATCACACTTGTTGTAAAAGTATTCAGTCTCAGATTAATGCTAAACAAAAAGATTTCTATAGCATTGGATAGCAGGGCTGTTAAGATCTCTCTGTAAGGATGGTTGATGTATAATCCTTATTGAAGTTGCTATGTCTTGGAGGAAGCATTCATGCACATCCATTAAAACCCATAACATTGGGGAACTAGATCATTTGAAGAACCACATATCCTAGTAAGGATTGTATACAGGGATCTCTGTTAAACTGCTGTATTACATTACCTTGAATTACAGGTGAAGTAGTTGGATTTGGCATATTTGGTGTGAGACTGGCAGGAAATGGCTGGGCGTAATCAATATGGCAAGTCTGGCATTTTGGGGTTAAAACAGAACTCCAGTTTGAAAACTTGTGCTAAATTGGGTTAGCACAGGGCTTCTTGACTCCCGTCATTAATCTTGTCATGAGAGCGCCATGTGGTGCCGACAAACATCACCAAAAAAACTTGTCTCAAAGTACGGCTTCCTTTAAACTTCTGCTTGTATAACTGTCAACAGCACACATCATGATAGGGTAATTCCTATTGTTCGCTACATATCAAAACCCATAAAAAATTTAAGGCAGGCCATACACTGTGCAAAATTCTTTCCTGCAACTACGGGTTGCAGGGAAGAAATTTGCAAGATTCCCCTTATCAACACGGGCAGTGTTTGAACGATCGATTAACTGGTACATTCAGCATGCCCATTAGCGGTTCAAATCTCAGCCATTTCCTGCTGAATCAGCCAAAATTCAAATTGTGTATGGCCAGCCTTAGTCTGGCCATATATGGGGCTGCTCGAAAAAAAAAATAAACACATTCCCCCATCCACAGAATTGAGGTGGATAGGGGAATCCTCCCCACTGTGTTATTGTATTCTAACAGTGGGGACTCCTCTGCTGTCAGAATACAGGCAGTCAGAGGCGTAGCTTAAAGCTTGTGAGCCCCAATGCAAAAGTTGACCTGGGGACCCCCGACTACCACCCACAACTTCCAACTGCACGCTAAGATACTCCCAACGCTCGCCAAAATACTCCAAGTGGCTATCTTTATTTACACACTGAGAGGGTAATTCAAAAGATTTTAGAGAAATTGTCCACATTTTGACATACGTCTAAAATGTGTTTGAATATACTGGAACAGGGGTAGGCACTGTAAAATATAAACAGCTTACCTGAGCAGTGGACAGTGTTGGTCAGGGCAGAGGACGGTGTCAGTCAGTAGGACAGAGGACTTTGTCAGTAGGACAGTGGACAGAGTCAGTATTTATTTATTTTATTATTTATAAATATATATATATACACACACAATCTTTAGTCTTAAAAAAAATAAAAATAAAAATCAGCAGTTACAAATACTGCTGACTTTGAAAAAAATTACACTGTCACAAGGGCCACGTACCTGAGGTGAGACCGAAGTAGTGGGGAGGTCTCCCTTGCACCTCAGGTCCTTGAACCCTCTGGAGATGGAGACAGAGACTGCCAGGGGTGCGGAGCGCCGTGCAAGCCTTAGTCCGAGATCCGAGCCGAGGTCCAGTCTAGTTTGGCAACGAAGTACAAAAGGGTTAATCAGAAGAAGAATGGTCGAGATCTAAGCCTGGGTCGGTTTCAATCTGGCAGCTGAGTAGAAAAGGGGCAAAGAAGTAGAATGGTCATGGTACAAATCCGAGGTCAATGGCAAGCAGCAAACAAGAGTAGTCAAATAGGTTTCCAGGTCACAACAAGTTCAAACAGATCACACACTAGTACAGGAACAAGGGGTTGGCTGAAGATAATCCAGCAATTTGGCAGTGTCTAGGCTTATAGAGGGAAGTTTGAGGTCACTTCCTGTGTACCTCCTGGGAATTTTCCCGCCTTTTTCCATCAGGTTGAGGTCACTTCCTGTGAGCCTCCTGGGCATTTCCCTGCCTTTTTCCATCAGGGCTTCTGCGCAGGTGCGGGTTGGCGCAGTGAGGCGTCTTTGGCGCATGCTCATTTGGCACAGATTTTCTCTTGCGGCAACGCGCCATTGGTGCATGAGTAGTAAGCCCTGGATTCTTACAGACACTTACCTGTCCAGGGATCCAGAATTGTCCTCACCTGGGCTGGTTCTTCACGAATCTTCAGATCCCCAGTGACAGCATGTTTACTAAGAGAATCCAGCTGTGACTCCTTGCGACTTCACAGATGGCTTCCCCCTGGACATGCGCAATGATCACTCAGCCTTCTGGGACCTGTGACGTGTTGTAGACGGTTGTGGGTAGGGAGTGGGGGGGGGTGTGCCTGCACCACAAAAAGAAAGCAAACCTCCAAAAGTGGGATAAGAGGCGGGAAGGAGGTGTTAATGGGGAACATCCCTTTTAGGTTAATAATAATGGGGAAGAAAATTGGGGGAATTTGTGGGACTTTATATGAGGTATAGGGGTGCCGTTCAGGTCCCCCCCTCCATCCCGGTTAAATGAAGAAAAAAAATTTTTTATATAGAGAGGTAGCGGGACTTTTTATATAGACACTCGGGAGCGGGAATAAAAATAAATAGCTTTTATTGGAATCAAATGGTTACATCATTAAATTTTTCCATTTAATGATGTAACCTTGCTCTAAATGTTTTTATATTATGTATTATGTATTGATTCCTTGTTGGAACATGTATGTATTTATATCTCTTTTGGTTTCAATGTATTGTAATAGTTGTACGAATGATTTTATATATAGCATCATGCATTGAATTATTCGAATACAGAAACTTTATAACCATTTGATTCCAATAAAAGCTATTTATTTTTATTCCCGTTCCCGAGTGTCTATATAAAAAGTCCCGCTACCTCTCTATATAAAAAATTTTTTTTATCCCTTTTAGGTCTTCAGGCCATCAACCTACTTGCAGCAACCCGAATACCTGCTCAAACCCACTCCCTGGTCCCTTCAATTACCGTATTTATCGGCATATAACACGCACTTTTTTCCCCTGAAAATCAGGGGAAAATCGTGGGTGCGTGTTATAGGCCGATCCCCCCCCCCCCAATTGTGTGTGATCGGAGCAATCGCGCCAATTGCCGCGATCGCCGCCGACATACACAGCCGTGTGGAAATTCAAATACGGCGCCGAAACTGCAGGGATTCGGCGGAGCGGAGCTACACATAGCCGAGAGTCCTCGGGTTTTCTCGTCGCCGCTTACAGTCCCGCCCATAGGGCGGAACTGGGCGGGACTGTAAGCGGCGCCGAGAAAACCCGAGGACTCTCGGCTATGTGTATCTGCGTTCCACCGAGTCCCTGCAGTCTCGGCGCCATATTTAAATTTACACAGGGCTGTGTATGACAGCAGGGATCGTGGCGATCCCACAAAGCTGCACAGGGGCAAGGCTGCACGGGGGGGCAAGGCTGCATGGGGGCAAAGCTGCACTGGGGCAAGGCTGCACTGGAGAAAAGCTGCACTGACAAGGCTGCACTGACAAGGCTGCACTGACATGGCTGCGCTGACATATCTGCACTGACAAGGCTGCACTGGGGCAAAGCTGCACTGACAAGGCTGCAATGGACACTGGGGCAAGGCTGCACTGACAATTCTGCACTGGGGCAAAGCTGCACTGACAAGGCTGCACTGACAAGGCTGCAATGGACACTGGGGCAAGGCTGCACTGACACTGACAAGGCTGCAGATGGACACCGATAACGCTGCATTGATGGGCATTTTAATGTAAGTTTTTCTTCCTTAAACTTTACTCCTAAAAGTTTTTTTCCTTAAAATTCCCTCCTTAACTTGGGTGCATGTTATACGCCGGCGCGTGTTATACGCCGATAAATACGGTATGTCACTACAAGAAATGAGTAGTGAAATATTGGAAAAATCCCCATGCTTTAGGTATAATTTGCTTGAGAAAAATATATTTACCTTTTTTTTTTCATTATAATATTTTTTTTACAATTTTTTTTTTCTGTGAAAAAAAGTAAAATTTTTGTACAGCATGCAAAGACACGGAAAAAAACAAAGATATTTTATGTCCTTTCTGTTGTACCCCCTTCCTATGAGCTTGAATAGTTTCCCTAAAGTGGAGTTCCACCCAAAAGTGGAAGCTCCACTTATCTGACTCCTCCCCCTCTCCGGTGCCACATTTGGCACCTTTCGGAGGGGAGCAGGTACCTGTCCCCACTTCTGGGAGATCACACCACGGCACGATCATTCGAAAGTTCGCCCCCTTCCTCCTTCCCCTGTCGCCGGGCCATTCAGAAAGCACAGCACACTTCGCACATGCGCAGTAGGGAACAAGCTGTGTAGCCGCAAGTCTTCACATCCGTGTTCCCTTACTATGAATGGCGGCGGCAGCACCCAAAGAGCCTATGGAAACATCGGCTGGGGTGCCGACACCTCTGGATTCCAGGACAGGTAAGCACCCTAATATTAAAAGTCAGCAGCTACATTATGTGTAGCTGCTGACTTTTCATTTTTTGCTGGGGGGGGGGGGGGGGTGTGGAACTTCTCTTTAAGGATTTCTGCTAATGCCCACCCTTTTTCTGCTAACCTATATGTCGATAAATAATCAATAGACAGTGCTACGCTATAAAAAAATATCAATAATAATAAAAGTGTAAAAATGGTAATCAATAAACATACAGTATCTCACAAAAGTGAGTACACCCCTCACATTTTTGTAAATATTTTATTATATCTTTTCATGTGACAACACTGAAGAAATGACACTTTGCTACAATGTAAAGTAGTGAGTGTACAGCTTGTATAACAGTGTAAATTTGCTGTCCCCTCAAAATAACTCAACAAACAGCCATTAATGTCTAAACCGCTGGCAACAAAAGTGAGTACACCCCTAAGTGAAAATGTCCAAATTGGGCCCAATTAGCCATTTTCCCTCCCCGGTATCATGTGACTTGTTAGTGTTACAAGGTCTCAGGTGCGAATGGAGAGCAGGTGTGTTAAATTTGGTGTTATCGCTCTCACTATCTCATACTAGTCACTGGAAGTTTAACATGGCACCTCATGGCAAAGAACTCTCTGAGAATCTGAAAAAAAAAGAATTGCTGCTCTACATAAATATTGGCCTAGGCTATAAGAAGATTGCCAAGACCCTGAAACTGAGCTGCAGCACGGTGGCAAAGACCATACAGAGGTTTAACAGGACAGGTTCCACTCAGAACAGGCCTCGCTATGGTCGACCAGAAGATGTTGAGTGCACATGCTCAGCGTCATATCCAGAGGTTGTCTTTGGGAAATAGATGTATGAGTGCTGCCAGCATTGCTGCAGAGGTTGAAGGGTCAGCCTGTCAGTGCTCAGACCATATGCCGCACACTGTATCAAATTTGTCTGCATGGCTGTCGTTCCAGAAGAAAGCCTCTTCTAAAGATGATGCACAAGAAAGCCCACAAACAGTTTGCTAAAGACAAGCAGACTAAGTATATGGATTACTGGAACCATGTCCTGTGGTTTGAGGAGACCAAGATAAACTTATTTTGTTCTGATGTTGTCAAGCGTGTGTGGCGGCAACCAGGTGAGGAGTACAAAGACAAGTGTGTCTTGCCTACAGTCAAGCATGGTGGTGGGCAGGCCCGGACTGGGACAAAAAATAGGCCCAGGCATTTTAGACTGAGCAGCCAATTTTTTAATGGACGGGGGGGGGGTGATGTCGGTCCTTAACGCTGTGATGTGCAGGTACACTGATATAAATATAAAGGGGACTGCACTGTAATGTTTACAGTGCCCCTTTACAGTGCAGTCCCCTTTATATTACAGTGTCCCTGCAATCATGCCCCCCCCCCTTTTACTCTTTTACTCTCTACTCACTGTGCAGGTCTCCAGCTCCTCCCACCACCTGCTTCCTTACATCAGGGTCCACACAGACCCCCCTGACATCAGAGTCCGCACTGAGCCCCCTGACATCAGAGTCTGCACAGACCCCCCTGACATCAGAGTCCGCACAGACCCCCCTGACATCAGAGTCTGCACAGAGCCCCCTGACATCAGAGTCTGCACAGAGCCCCCTGACATCAGAGTCCGCACTGAGCCCCCTGACATCAGAGTCAGCACTGAGCCCCCTGACATCAGAGTCCGCACTGAGCCCCCTTACATCAGAGTCTGCACAGACCCCCCTGACATCAGAGTCCGAACAGACCCCCCTGACATCAGAGTCCGCACAGACCCCCCTGACATCAGAGTCTGCACAGAGCCCCCTGACATCAGAGTCCGCACTGAGCCCCCTGACATCAGAGTCCGCACTGAGCCCCCTTACATCAGAGTCTGCACAGACCCCCCTGACATCAGAGTCCGAACAGACCCCCCTGACATCAGAGTCCGCACAGACCCCCCTGACATCAGAGTCTGCACAGAGCCCCCTGACATCAGAGTCCGCACAGACCCCCCTGACATCAGAGTCTGCACAGAGCCCCCTGACATCAGAGTCCGCACTGAGCCCCCTGACATCAGAGTCCGCACTGAGCCCCCTTACATCAGAGTCTGCACAGAGCCCCCTGACATCAGAGTCCACACAGAGCCCCCTGACATCAGAGTCCGCACTGAGCCCCCTTACATCAGAGTCCGCACTGAGCCCCCTTACATCAGAGTCTGCACAGAGCCCCCTTACATCAGAGTCCACACAGAGCCACTTACATCAGAATCGGCACAGAGCCCCCTTACATCAGAGTCCACACAGAGCCCCCTTACTTTAGAATCCACACTAAGCCCCTTACATCAGAGTCCGCACAGACCCCCTGACATCAGAATCCGCACTGAGCCCCCTTACATCAGAGTCCACACAGAGCCCCCTTACATCAGAATCCGCACTGAGCCCCCTTACATCAGAGTCCACACAGAGCCCCCACTTACTGTAAGGGGGAGCTCTGTGGACTCTAATGTAAAGGGGAACGCTGATTTAAGGGGGTCTCTGTTTACCAAAGCCACCTCTTGCATCAGAGTCAACAGAACACCCCTTAAATTAGTTTTATATATACACTGGAAGGCAGGAGAGAGGGTGAGCTTACTCACCCCAGGATGAGGCTCAGGAGCAGGCTGCCTGTAGCTTTTAATCTTCTGTTAAATCTTCCTTCACATCTCCCTGGGGATGCGTGGGCGGGGCAGACACAGGGGCGTGGGCGGGGCAGACACAGGTGGTGTGGGCTCTGCAGACAGGAGTAGAGAGTCGGGAAGAGGAGAAGCAGTGTCCGAGCAGACAGTGCAACTGTCAGCGTTGGCTGAGCTGTGTGTGAGAGAGACACACAGCTCAGCCGCTCAGCCGCTCAGCAGCTCAGCCACTCAGCCAATCAGTCGCTAACGTAGTTGCGCCGGAGCCTGGAGATGACACAGGCACAGCCGCATGGCGGTGGGTGTGCGGCGGCCGCGGCCTGTGTTGTCCCTGTCCAGGCCGGGGGCGCCGCTTACCTCCCACTGTGCGGCCTAATCATCAGCAGGCCACAGGGCGGGCGGCCCCGGCCCACCGAGCAAATGCCCGGTCTGCCCTATGGCCAGTCCGGGCCTGGTGGTGGGAGTGTCATGGTCTGGGGCTGCATGAGTGCTGCCGGTACTGGGGAGCTACAGTTCATTGAGGGAACCATGAATGCCAACATGTACTGTGACATACTGAAGCAGAGCATGACCCCCTCTCTTCAGAGACTGGGCTGCAGGGCAGTATTCCAACATGATAACGACCCCAAACACACTTCCCTTTTCGGACGGAAGCATGGAAGAGCTGCCCACCCTCCCGCCCTAATTTTGATGGTATGTCACAGCGTGTTGCGGTTTTGGTGACCTTGCCAGCAAATATGGAACCCTTTTTTATGCCCTGATGGTAATTGGGAGATTGACGGCCGGTCCGGCACTTATGGTAAGGACAGGCCCCTCCTTCATCTCCCTTTTACATTTGTAGTTGAGTGCTCACAGTGCAACTGTGACTGGCACGGTCTAAAAGAGTTAATGTTATGTTTGAGTTAAATAAAGCTGTGGCCTTGCCCTTTCCAACGTTAATGGTTGTACGTGGTTTTTATATTGGATGGGAAGAAGGGGTAAGGTACGCTAAGCGGTATGGTAATTTGGATGGGACCTGGGCTTATTGCACCTCAGCAGTCATGTGTAAGTGTAACACTAACAGTACTCCCCCTAACAATGCCTTCAACTAACTTTCTCCCCATAAGGATGTAGCCCAGGCATTAATCCTGGTCATCTACTTCCAGGACTGAAGTGCCAGCTTGGAAATGACTCAATCATGTAAATCCTGGTGCCTGTTCAGTTCTTGGCTGTGTTTAATAATGCAGGGCACGGATCAGCAACTGCCGCAACCTCTCCCCTCGTGACTTGTGTTGCAGTTTATTCATCACTGGGGGAGAGGAGACTGAGGAAATGCTTTCTCCTGCTTATCGCAGGTGATGACAATATAATTTGTTTAAATAAAAATCCTCTTGCTCCATAAAGTAAGGTAAGGTAAATGTTATCAACAGGTCTACTTTTACAGGATCAGCCCACCACAAATTCCATTTTAATGAAAGCCTAGTACACACATTAGCCGTTTGAATGAAAAAAAAAAAACAGAGGTTGCCATGAGGATGCAATGTTAGTACAACAATCTTCCCCACTATGCTACTGTGCTCTGACAGGAGGAACGCCGGCCACACTCGATGAACACGCACCCCTCCCACCCCCCCTGCCAAGTACACACCAGCCAGCACTCGCAGCCATTGGCTGCAATCGCTGATCGGCTGCTGTTGAATAGGCAGCTGTACACATGGGCCAAAAGCCGCAGTTTCTTCTGTAACAGCTGTTTTTGGCTGATATTCGACCCGTGTGTATAGGGTTTAAAAGTGGTACATGGTGGGCTGAGCTAGGACCTGGCTTCTTATGTATCTTGGCTTACTGGACCATTAGGCTCTCTATGACATAATTCCTGACACTGTTCCTCTTCACCAGAGAGTTGTGTGTTCTCTCTCAGCTTTTTGTGTTCCCGCCATTTGCAGAAACCCCATTATGATGGGATCACACTCTTTTTCTCTCACAAAGTATTATTGTTGAGAATACAACAACAGGAGCCTTAAATACGCAAAGGTGGATGAAGACAGTACTCTCCGATGTACAGGAAGAGGCAGGAATTATGACAGGAATTTCTTACTGCTAGAACAGTGATCTCCAAACTGTGGGCCGGGGGGCTAGAGATGGGTCCCTTTGCTTGGACACCAACCATTCCTTCCACTGATATCAATGATTTGCACTTTTCCTCCTCCTAATACGAGTGACTAATCTTCAGACTGACATCAACACTGGAGCACCTTTCCTACTGCCAATACCAATGATAGGGCACTAATCTTTCCCCTGATACCAACAATTGGCACTATTTTTCCCACTAATACCACTGGTGAAGCATTTTATACTCCCATTGATGCCAAAGCATTTTATACTCTGGCCACATTCTGACCCGCAGAGACAGTAAACTGGACCTTTGTTTAGAAAGTTTGGAGAACCCTGTGTTAGAGTATTCTAGACATATAAGTTGTTAGGGCTGGACTCATCCCACCAAACTCCACCTATATCTAATTTTTTTTTTTGGTGAGGCAGACTGTATGTACAGGAGGAGAGGTGAGGAAGTTAAAGGGAACACTAAGCTAGAACAGAAAGGACGATCTAAAACCATTGCTGTCTCCTTGACATTATAGCTGTTGAAGCCCATGCTGTAGTTGCGGGATTCTCAAAAATGTACAGTAACTTAAAGTATAACTACAGTGCCTTGAAAAAGTATTCATACCCCTTGAAATTTTCCACAATTTGTCATGTTACAACCAAAAACGTAAATGTGTTTTATTGGGATTTTATGTGATAGACCAACACAAAGTGGCACATAATTGTGAAGTGGAAGGAAAATGATAAGTGGTTTTCAAATTTTTTTTACAAATAATGCAGCTCCTGAGGAGATGGATAAGGCACTGGACCCTGAGACGGCAGACCCAGGGATACTGGAACTGACTTCAGTGGCTTCAAAGTCAGTCAGACACAGAAGCGGAAACCACAGACGTTTGGGACAGTTGGGTATTACTGCCAGAACTGTGGCTTTCCCCTTTTTCAGTCTTCCGAGAAAGTTGAAGATTAGCGGTATGGAAGGAAAGGCATATGCAGTCTGAAAAGACCACGCTGCTGTCAGAACATCTGTCGCTGCTAGCTGTGGGCAAGGTAGACTGGTGTAAAACATTGGCAGTTTGGAATTTGCTAGTGATGTAAATAGGTCCACCCCCAGCTGATAAGCCCAACGTATTAACATTGACTGGTTTGTGGACCTGTAATGTAGGCTGCCCGCAGATGGAGAAGAATCGACTGAACATCCCTGAATTTTAACTTGAAAGGCGAAAAGGGGTTTGAAAGGCAGCTCCCATCTCCAGGATGCTGGACACTATATTCTTCACTTGGCAGGACCACTTGCCTTAGGCAATGAATACTTTTTCAAGGCACTCTAAAGGCAAAACTTTACACTGGTACAGGCACTGGGCTCTGGGATTTAGCCTGAATTGGTGGGACAATAAAATTCCATGATTGTTTTGCCTATTCTGAGATGGTTAGGAGGTATGATAATGGGGTGAATGAGTTCTTCAAGATCTTACTAGCAGGCTCTCCAAAACTGGGTCACTGGGTATCCCAAACACTGCAATATTACCTTTGGTTTTTAAATAGAAATTAAAATGCATTCGAGAAAAATGTATAACTATATAACCAACCCATCGTCTGCTGTCCTTGCAACTTCTGACAGCTCAGCATTCTCCCTGCATGATGGCCTTGGGTCATTTCCATCCTTGCAGTATTCATCAGAGTCGTCTCCACAATTATTGCCTGTGTTACATAGCAACCTCCTTTTTTATACAGTGACCTGCAGACAAGAGTAGGTATCTGATTACACCGTTTTGGTATTATATATTATTTACATAAATTAGTTAAACATCCAGAAGTGAAGCTGTCTTCAGCAGCTGCTTACCATCCTAGACCTAGACAGCCACATAGACACAGTCAGAATGCCCTCTTGTGGACACTGCTGGTATGTGCACCGCTATGTAGGATGAATCAGAGCTGAATATACAGAATCACATCCACATTATATAGATCATCTGCAGCATTTCTCATCTCCAGTCCACAGGTAACCCAACTTTTTTTTTAAGTCTATTTCCTCTTTTGAGTTAAATTTGGACAAGATCTACTTTATCTTCATTCATAGAGCATAACTATATTAATTCTTTGCAGTCGGGCTGTACTAGCCCTGCAAGGGATGTTTAGGTCTAGGGGGTATAGAAAAGAAGATATACTTATCAGATACTCTGCACTGTTAGATTGCTAGATCCATGCCTGTAGCATCTTCTACCCATATTCCAGTGGTCTGAAAGATACTTGTTAACCATTTCAATACAGGGCACTTTCGCACCTTCCTGCCCAGGCCAATTTTCAGCTTTCAGTGCTGTCACTTTTTAAATGACAATTGCGCGGTCGCGCTACACTGTACCCAAACTAAATTTTTATAATTTTGTTCCCACAAATAGAGCTTTCTTTTGGTGGTATTTGATCACCTCTGCGGTTTTTATTTTTTGCTAAACAGTTTAAAAAAAAAGGGTTTTTTTGTTTTTGTTATAAAATTTTGTAAATAAATACGTTTTCTCCTTCACTGATGGGCACTTATGGGCACTGATGGCAGCACCGATTAGGTGGCACCAATGAGATGGCACTGATGAGGTGGCACTGATGGACACTGACGATGGGCACTGATAGGCGGCACTGATGGGCACTGATAGGCAGCACTGATATGCGGCACTGATGGTCATTGATAGGCGGCACTGATGGGCACTCATAGGTGGCACTGATAGGCGACACTGATGGGAACTGAAAGGCTGAACTGATGGATACTTATGGGTGGCACTGATAGACGGCACTGATGGGCACTGATAGGCGGCACTGATGGGCACTTAAAGGCGGCACTGTTGGGCATTGATGGGCACTGATGGCTGGCACTGGCACTGGCTTTCACTGATAGGAATCACTGGCACTGGCAAACATTTTTCAATGGCACTGATTGGCAGCTGCCCGGGCTTTGATTGGCATTTCCCTGGTGGTCTAGGGTGGCATACCTGGTGGTCCAGTGTGGTGGCATCCCTGGTGGTCCTGGGCGGGCATCCGAGGGGGGCTGTGCTGATAAACAATCAGCACAGACTCCCCCTGTCAGGAGAGCAGCTGATCGGCTCTCCTCTGCTCACGCGAGCGAGGAAAAAACGATCAACGGCTCTTCCTGTTTACATCGTGATCACCCGTGATTGGACATGGCTGATCACGTGGTAAAGGGTCTCCGTCACAGTTTATTATTTATTTTTTCATTATTTGTTACATTTTCATCAGTCTATCACGGTTGAATTTTACACTCCTTTATTGCACAGTACATTTTGATGTATCATGTAGATTATTGAGCATCACTATTTAATGTAGCCATTTACTCACTCTTGTTCCTTCACCCAGTAGATCTGTTAATTTTCAGGTTTACCCAGTGTGGCATATCGGCACTCATTATTGTGAGCACATATCATATTGTCTCACGATTTTAATCATTTTAGCGTGACTTTCTGTTTCTTATCTCCTCCAGAGGCTCCTTACCTAGATTGGAGTTGTGGTGTGTCAAACTGACACACTGCAACAACGATCGCCGCGATGCGTCCTCTCAGGATATCGCAACCACTTTGCCGACGTCATTTTGTTATATGGCAGTCGGCAACTGGTTAAAGTATGTTAAAAAATATGTAAATCCAACATTTCATATTCCTGATATGTGCCTGCTGTACTATGTAGTTGTATGAGAAAGTATCCTGTTCTCTTTGTACTGCTTCCTTTATGTGAAATCCCTGGTGTTTCTGACAGTCCCTCTGCTTTCCTATTAAAAACTGACCACACTAGGTACTCTGTGTGGTTAGTTCTATAGCTATGCTGGGAACTCAGACTGCACTCCTCCAATGATGAGCCTTATCCTGACATGACCCCCCCCCCAGGCACAGCCATTGACTGGGCAGTTCAGTGTGCTGCTATTTCTCCTCCCCCAGCTCTTATGCAGCTGAGAACAGAGGAAATGTGCTCACTTATAAAAAAAAAGAGGATAAAGGGTATTTATAATGTTTTTTTTATATCTATTGTATACACAAATGTTTTGCCTTTCATTTTCATCTTAAACTGAATGGGTTTTTTTTATAAGGTAATCATTTACAATCACTTTAATTGCAAAAATAATGTTACAGGAAGATTTTGTTTTGTATTAAAATGATTTGGCAACAGGGTCTCATTAGGTGACTTGCTACATATTAGTGCATGTTGATGTAGACATTTACCATTCAACAATGTTCCAAGCTTTTCCAATCATTGATCTGCAAAATTTTGCACATCCATTATAGGCTGACATTTATATGAATACTCAACATTGTCAGATAGGAACTGAAAAAATCTATTTACTCATTAAACAAGTTTGCAGTTGGCAGGAGTTCCAAATTCACTGCCTGAATCTTTGGTCTGAGTCAGGGTTTACAGATGAAAGGAAAAGTAAGGCTGGCCAGACTTTATACAATTTTCTTGTACCATTTCCCTTTAGAATGATTTACCAAAACCATAAAATATGAGATTAAACTCCAACACTTTAAATTTGTATGCAATAAGGAAGGCCCTTGTACTACGTAGTTGAAGGTAAATCTAAAGTATATTGAATAAGACAATTGTATAAGGTATGACCAGCTTAAGGGTGAGAGCCTAATGCCCCGTACACACGGTCGGAATTTCCGTCAGAAAAAGACCGATGGGAGCTTTTCATCGTATATTCCGACCGTGTGTACGTCGGAAATTCAGACGGACTTAGATAGAGAACATGTTCTATATTTTTCCGATGGAACAAATTACTATTGGAAAAAACGCTCATCTGTATGCTGTTTTGATGAGATTAGCAGAAGGAGCCCAAAGGGTGGCGCACTGGCTATTAAACTTTCTATTTCTAGTGCCAGCGTACGTGTTGTACGTCACCGCGTTCTTGGCGGTCAGAATTTGGTGTGACGGTGTGTATAGAAGACAGCTTGAGCGGAATTCCGTCGGAAAAACCTTCAGAGTTTATTCCGACAGCAAAACCGGTCTTGTGTACAGGGCATAAGAATTTTCTACTTTAACAATGCCAACTTACATAAATCTACCCTGACTGGTTTCTTTTCAAAAAGTCCAATGTCCACTTCAATATGCACACAAAAAAATGTATTACTACCTGTTTCGCACTGATAGTAATTTCTGTAGTCAATTTGTTTGATCACACAAGTTGTGATGGGTTTACAGCGCTGGGATTCTCCCAAGGAATTCAAACAACACTTTCCACCAAATTGGCCAAACTTCACAATACCACGGGAACGGTACTTGAAAAACAGAATATAATGTAGCATGTTAACTAAGGGTGAAAACTTAGAACTGTCAACTAAAAATTTTATTTTCCTGAGCAATTTTTATTTTCTTTGTTTTCCAGGTAATAATATAGCACTGTCCATTTTATGCAGTGCTTTACATATAGTATCTCACAAAAGTGAGTACACCCCTCACATTTTTGTAAATATTTTATTATATCTTTTCATGTGACAACACTGACGAAATGACACTTTCCTACAATGTAAAGTAGTGAGTGTACAGCTTGTATAACAGTGTAAATGTCCCCTCAAAATTACTCAACACACAGCCATTAATGTCTAAACCGCTGGCAACAAAAGAGTGAAAATGTCCAAATTGGGCCGAAAGTGTCAATATTTTGTATGGCCATCATTATTTTCCAGCACTGCCTTAAAGGGTTTGTAAACACTCATGTTTTTTCACCTTAATGCATCCTATGAAAAAACACCTGGCAGTGACCGGCCCCCCAGCCCCCCGTTTTACTTACTTTAGCCCTGGAATTTTACACGCCGGGGACGAGCTCTTCCTCTGCCCAGGTTTCTCGACACTTGATTGGATAGATTGATAGTAGCGCAGCCATTGGCTACCGCTGCTGTCAATCAAATCCAATGATGCGGGCACCGGGGGGCAGGGCCGAGTCCGGCATTCCTGTCTATGGACACCCAAAAGGTAACCCCCCGGGAGAGCGCTTCTCCTAGGGGGTTATCTGATGTGGGGAGGAGCTGTGAGAGCCGCCGAGGGGCCCCAGAAGAGGATGTTCGGGGCCACTCTGTGCAAAACCAGCTGCACAGTGGAGGTAAGTATAATATGTTTGTTATTTAAAAAAAATAAAAAACGAGCCTTTACAATCACCTTAACCGTCTTGGGCATGGAGTTCACCAGAGCTTCACAGGTTGCCACAGGAGTCCTCTTCCACTCCTCCATGACATCATCACGGAGCTGGTGGATGTTAGAGACCTTGCGATCCTCCACCTTCCATTTGAGGATGCCCCACAGATGCTCAATAGGGTTTAGGTCTGGAGACATGGTTTCCACCACACACATTTGACACCATCTGAACCAAATTAGTTTATCTTGGTCTCATCAGACCACAGGACATGGTTCCAGTAATCCATCTCCTTAGTCTGCTTGTCTTTAGTAAACTGTTTGTAAGCTTACTTGTGCATTATCTTTAGAAGAGGCTTCCTTCTGGGATGACAGTCATGCAGACCAATTTGATGCAGTGTGCGGCTTATGGTCTAAGCACTGACAGGCTGTCCCCCCACCCCTTCAACCTCTGGAGCAATGCTGGCAGCACTCATATGTCTATTTCCCAAAGACAACCTCTGGATATGACGCTGAGCACGTGCACTCAATCTCTTTGGTCGACCATGGCGAGGCCTGTTCTGAGTGGAACCTGTCCTGTTAAACCACTGTATGGTCTTGGCCACCGTGCTGCAGCTCAGTTTCAGGGTATTGGCAATCTTCTTATAGCCTAGGCCATCTTTATGTAGAGCAACAATTCTTTTTTTCAGATCCGCAGAGAGTTCTTTGCCATGAGGTGTCATGTTGAACTTTCAGTGGCACTTTGTGCGTCGGATTTGTGTACAAACGATTGGAATTTCCGACAACGGATTTTGTTGTCGGAAAATTTTATAGCAAGCTCTCAAACTTTGTGTGTCGGAAATTCCGATGGAAAATGTGTGATGGAGCCCACACGCGGTCGGAATTTCCGACAACAAGGTCCTATCACACATTTTCCGTTGGAAAATCCGACCGTGTGTACAGGGCATAACGTCTATTTCCCAAAGACAACCTCTGGATATGATGCTGAGCACGTGCACTCGTGCCGCTATATGGTCTTGGCCACCATGCTGCAGCTCAGTTTCAGGGTCTTGGCAATCTTCTTATAGCCTAGGCCATCTTTATGTAGAGCAACAATTCTTTTTTTCAGATCCTCAGAGTTCTTTGCCATGGGGTGCCATGTTGAACTTCCAGTGACCAGTGTGACAGAGTGAGAGCGATAACACCAAATTTAACACACCTGCTCCCCATTCACACCTGAGACCTTGTAACACTAACGAGTCACATGACACCGGGAAGGGAAAATGGCTAATTGGTCCAAATTTGGACATTTTCACTTAGGGGTGTACTCCCTTTTGTTGCCAGCGGTTTAGACATTAATGGCTGTGTGTTGAGTTATTTTGAGGGGACAGCAAATTTACACTGTTATACAAGCTGTACACTCACTACTTTACATTGTAGCAAAATTTCATTTCTTCAGTGTTGTCACTTGAAAAGATATAACAAAATATTTACAAAAATGTCAGGGGTGTACTCACTTTTGCAAGATACTGTATATATTGATATTAAAACACGAACACTGGGTATAATAAATGAAGGTACAGTTCAGTCACCAATTGTGAGACCTCTCAACCAAAGAAATTTCCTATGGGACTTTAAAAAGACTGCACCAAACAGCAACAAGTCAAAAAATACTTAAAAGATCATATTTTTATTCACGTACAAATTTAAAACCATAATAAAATTCCAAGAAACCTACCAAAACATGATGGATAATTGCATGATAACATGAATACATATCAAGCTAGTCAGTTGATATCCTGGCACTCAAAGCCTTTCGTAAAGCAATGTTCACTTCTTCAGGAGGTGGTAATGTTTCATAGGGTATCTGTAGAGATGCCATGTCAGTTAATAAAGTGAAGAAAAACAAAAAGAAAATACCATCAACTGTACAGTAAAAATATTATTATTTATTGTACATTTGGTGGTGTTTTGTATTCTTTTTTTTGTTTTCTTCACTTTATTAACTGACATGGCTTCTCTACAGATGCCCTAAGAAACATTTTGATCTCCTGAAGAAGTCCCATGGCCAATTCCTTTGGTTGAGTGGTCTTACATATACTGTATATTGTACAATCACTTTAGTCCCCGCCCTTAACGAGCTTCCAATCTAAGGTCCCTAACTCCCATTCATACATACACATCCTAGGGCTAATTTGGACAGGGGCCAATTCGCCTACCAGCATGTCTTTGGAGTGTGGGAGGAAACTGGAGTATCCAGAAGAAACCCACACAGGTACAGGGAGAACATGCAAACTCCAGGCAGATAGTGTCATGGTTGGGACTAGTGCTAAGCGCAGTTGGGACAGTCGTTCCAACTAGTGCTGTTAGGTGGAAGGGCTAACCATCTAGCCACTGTTCTGCCCACAGCAGAAAAGGGGGTTGCTAAGAAAATAAAGCGTATATAAACTCAAAACTTTTTTTTTTTTCAGTTTTGGAAAGATGGGTGAGTGGTTAAACACCCTTCAGGTTTTTAATGTTGTCTGTCCCCCCACTTAAGAAATTCACTCTCTCTATTTGCCCCAGCGACCAGAGTCACTGGGACTGAAAGGTATGGGAAATCCAAATGTTTGAGTTGTCACTAAAACAAAAATTGAGGTAAAATGTTCCTCTAGGGGTACTTGTTCTTATATCAACTGTCTAAGCGGGAATTTCCTCTATTTTGGAGAGGTTTTGTTTCACTTCCTATTGTGTATAGAATAGGAGTCAAATAAAAAAAAAAACCCACTGGGGCACATATTAGAAACAAAACCGATGGGAGATTTAAAGTAGTTTTTTTTGTTTTTTGTTTTTTTACAGCGGGGGATTGCGGGGCCATGGTACAGTGGGACTGGGGTTAGGGAGGGGGTCCAGTATGAGGTCACCTTAGGCTCCATTCACACTAGCGCGTTTTTTGATGCATTTTGCAGATTGTTGTTCTGGACTGTCTCAAGAATACACTGTCCCTGGAAGGCCATACAGGTTATGTCCTCCACACAAGGAGATCACTCCTGTGTAATATAGCCCTGGCTACACTGCTGTATACGGGGCTAGTTAAAGCCCAATTTTTCACCCCAAAATATACACAGAAGGGGTTCCCTGCCTTATCAGAGCCTTTAAAAATAATAAATATATATTCAGCGCTAACTAGTCAACGGACACACAGAATAAATGCAAGCAGACACTAAGGCTAATTCAACAACACCTCAATGACATAATACTGGAAAGTAGTGCTGCGCAAATATAAAAGTCCTCAAAGAATCAAATATCAGGTGTGACAAGTGAAGTAAATAACAGGAACCACCAGTGGACACTCCGGATGACAGAAAACAACTTAATAGTGACTGTGATCCCTCCACCGGACATGGATGGCCCCTCACCTTAGATAATCGACCTGAAACAGGTCACACAGCATAAAAATCATACACTGGGTAGATAAATCCAGATGATAATGATGGTTTCGCCTTCACACTTCAGCACTCATCAAGTAGGAACGAATGATGCATATGTAACACAAAAGGGCAAAACATAGTGCTCTCCGTATAAGATTTATTAAGTTTGAAAGGTAAATTGTGCACTTACAGAGACCGGCACTTAGATCCGAGTGCCGGCTAGGAAGCTTGCGATCGTATGAGCCAATGGCCGCGGGTGACGTCATGCGCTCCTGGCCCCCGTACGCGTTACGTCCTGTGGGCGGGACTTCATCAGCGCGGGGCGGGATGCGCAGTGACGGCCCACTTTGTATATGTTCGATACCATAGTGACGGCAACGGCAATCACAGTGCAGATATGCAAATCAAGAGGGAACCAGCACGTCCCAACAGCTGTACCTAGACAAATAGTCAGCGCAACCCTTTAGCCTCCGCCGGAGTGAAGAGAGATTAACGCTACCAATCTGTGTACAGATAATTCTACAAATGAAAAATATAAATAAACTTTATACTAACAAGCTTAAAAGCAACCCCGAGACATATAAATCTTCATAGAGAGTTCGCCAGCTTATTGCCTATTTCAAATGTAGGGAATATAGTATTTTATTTTTAAAATTGCATACAGTCATTAAAAAATCGCATAAGATAAAATATAATAGAAAATATAAAAGAAAAGACATCAGACCACGGGCATCGACTAGATACGATCGCATATACATAATCAATTGTGATTACAAATATTACAGAAGGATAAAGTAAAAAAATGAGAAATAAAAAAATAAAAAAATAATAAAACATAATTAAGCATAAATAAAATTATCTATTAGAAATAAAACAGTTCAAATCAAAATCAACATTCATTCCAGCTGGGGAAAGGACCTTAGTCTCGTAGATCCAAAATGATTCTCTACGACTGAGATGTCTGATGTAATGACCACCCCTCCACTGGCGGGGAACCTTCTCAATCCCCTAAAATTTGAGGCATTTAGGGTCCCTGTGATGACAAAGGCGAAAATGCCTAGACACACTGTGGGTTTTAACCCCCCGCTTAATGTTACTAATGTGCTCACCAATTCTCACATGTAGAGCTCTTGAGGTCCGGCCCACATACTGGAGGCCACAATCGCACTCCAGCATGTAGACCACCCCCACTGATGAACACGTAATCCTATCAATCCTATCTGCAGCGACGATAGGCACTTGGAAGTATTTAAAAATATGGTATGTCATGATCTTGATCAACTCAAGATCAAGAAGGCCAGAGACTCACAGGCTATCAAAAGAGGAATCTCCTCCCTGGAACAAAGGAAGGACATAGTAATCCGGCCAGCAGATAAGGGGGGAGGGCTGGTTGTGCTAAGCAAAGCGTACTATCAGGCAGAAATGGAAAAATTATTGAATGACCGGAACACCTATCAACTCTTGAGGGGTGATCCTGTGTTGGCTTTCAAGAATAACTTACATTGTCTAATTTATAAAGGTAAAAGTAAGGGAATTCTAAATCCCAAAGAGGCTGCCTACTTAGATCCATTCTACTGTAGGACCCCCATAATTTATATTTTACCCAAACTACATAAAAACCCTGAACATCCACCCGGTCGTCCGATCGTGAACGGAATTGATTTCGTAACCTCGAGACTAGGCCAATACCTTGATTTTTTCCTTCAGCCGCTTATCACAAAAACCAAAGCGTTTTTTACGCGATACCAAACAAATTCTTCAGATCTTAACCACCCTCCCATGTACCTCGTCTAGTATATTGATAACTGCAGACGTTGGTTCTCTATATACAATCATTGATCACAAGCAGGCCCTGGACTCTGTAAAATGGGCTTTAGCAACCTCCGACCTCCTGAGTGACCATATCTCCTTTTTATTGGAAAGTTTAGAGTTTTGTTTGTTGAACAATTACTTTTGGTTTAATGGAGATTTTTTCTGCAGACACGTGGTGTGGCTATGGGGGCCAGGTTTGCTCCCAGTGTGGCCATAAAGAGGTCCACTGGGAGGAAGATACCATATTTCATGATCCCCTGTCGCAATTGTCGTGCTACAGACGATATATCGATGATTTAATCATGGTGTGGGAAGGTGATATGGCTAGCCTACAAAATTTTATGGATAAGCTGAATGACAATAACAAAAATATCGAGCTAACATGGACGATTAACCAACAACAATTCACATTTCTAGATCTTGAAATTTTTAAAGGGGATGTGGGTTTCCAAACCAGAAATCACTTTAAAGCAACAGATAGGAATGCGTACATTCCATTGACTAGTTGTCACCACAAGTCCTGGCTCTGCAACATACCAAGAGGCCAATTTATCCGTTTGCGCCGGAATTGCACTTCTGATGAAGATTTTCTATTGCAGTCACAAGTGCTGGCTACTAGGTTTAAGGAAAAAGGGTATACGCAAGCTTCAGTAGATTCAGAAATAGCTAAAGTATTGGCAACTGACAGAAACACTATTGTGACCGATAAGGCCAAACCCACGGAAATAGGAGATAACGGGGTGGCACAGTGGTGTAGTGGGTAGCACTTTCGCCTAGCAGTAAGAAGGGTCGCTGGTTTGAATCCCAACCACGACACTACCTGCTTGGAGTTTGCATGTTCTCCCTGTGCCTGCGTGGGTTTCCTCCGGGTACTCCGGTTTCCTCCCACACTCCAAAGACATGCTGGTAGGTTAATTGAATCCTGTCTAAATTGTCCCTAGTGTGTATGAATGTGAGTTAGGGACCTTAGATTGTAAGCTCCTTGAGGGTAGGGACTGATGTGAATGTACAATGTATATGTAAAGCGCTGCATAAATTGACGGCGCTATATAAGTACCTGAAATAAATAAATAAATAAATAAATAATGCTACTAGCTATCGCATCATACTGGATTATAATATCCAGTATAAAAATTCGAACACATAATAGCTAGACACTGGCCCATCCTTAAAGGGGATCGGACTCTTGGGCCTGTTCTCCCTGAGCACCCACGTTTTGTATATCACAAGGCCCCTTCTTTACGTGATCGGTTAGCACCAGGGGTCATTGATCCACCTAAAATAGGGACCAACAGGTTGTTTGGTTTTTTGTCTGGCTTCTACGTGTGTGGCAAATGTGCCACGTGTAGGAAAGCCAGCAAAAATATCAAAAGGCGGAAAGAATTTGTTTCAAATGTCACACACAAAAGGTACCAAATAGAGGGTCTGATTACGTGTTCATCAGTGGGGGTGGTCCACATGCTTGTGGCCTCCAGTATGTGGGCCGGAACTCAAGAGCTCTACATGTGAGAATTGGTGAGCACATTAGTAACATTAAGCGGGGGGTTAAAACCCACAGTGTGTCTAGGCATTTTCGCCTTTGTCATCACAGGGACCCTAAATGCCTCAAATTTTGGGGGATTGAGAAGGTTCTCCGCCAGTGGAGGGGTGGTCATTACATCAGACATCTCAGTCGTAGAGAATCATTTTGGATCTACGAGACTAAGGTCCTTTCCCCAGCTGGAATGAATGTTGATTTTGATTTGAACTGTTTTATTTCTAATAGATAATTTTATTTATGCTTAATTATGTTTTATTATTTTTATATTTTTTTATTTTTTTATTTCTCATTTTTTTACTTTATCCTTCTGTAATATTTGTAATCACAATTGATTATGTATATGCGATCGTATCTAGTCGATGCCCGTGGTCTGATGTCTTTTCTTTTATATTTTCTATTATATTTTATCTTATGCGATTTTTTAATATGACTGTATGCGATTTTAAAAATAAAATACTATATTCCCTACATTTGAAATAGGCAATAAGCTGGCGAACTCTCTATGAAGATTTATATGTCTCGGGGTTGCTTTTAAGCTTGTTAGTATAAAGTTTATTTATATTTTTCATTTGTAGAATTATCTGTACACAGATTGGTAGCATTAATCTCTCTTCACTCCGGCGGAGGCTGAAGGGTTGCGCTGACTATTTGTCTAGGTACAGCTGTTGGGACGTGCTGGTTCCCTCTTGATTTGCATATCTGCACTGTGATTGGCGTTGCCGTCACTATGGTATCGTACATATACAAAGCGGGCCGTCACTGCGCATCCTGCCCCACGCTGATGAACTCCCGCCCACAGGACGTAACACGTACGGGGGCCAGGAGCGCATGACGTCACCCGCGGCCATTGGCTCATACGATCACAAGCTTCCTAGCCGGCACTCGGATCTGAGTGCCGGTCTCTGTAAGTGCACATTTTACCTTTTAAACTTAATAAATCTTATACGGAGAGCACTATGTTTTGCCCTTTTGTGTTACATATGCATCATTCGTTCCTACTTGATGAGTGCTGAAGTGTGAAGGCGAAACCATCATTATCATCTGGATTTATCTACCTAGTGTATGATTTTTATGCTGTGTGACCTGTTTCAGGTCGATTATCTAAGGTGAGGGGCCATCCATGTCCGGTGGAGGGATCACAGTCACTATTAAGTTGTTTTCTGTCATCCGGAGTCTCCACTGGTGGTTCCTGTTATTTACTTCACTTGTCACACCTGATATTTGATTCTTTGAGGACTTTTATCAGAGTCTTTAGCATCCCATGGTCAGGAATTGCCTTACAGGAGAGGCTGAATCTGCGTGGAAAACCATCAAAAGTGTCAGGTAAGGGTTCCTTTTCTTCACACTGGTTGTGAGTTCCGTGAGGACAAAAAAAGAAATGGGCTGTTATGTGGGTATCACCACATGTACACTGCCAAGGTAGCGCCAGGAAATAATTTTAAGGTTGTAATTTTAGTCGCATATTTACAACTTTGTGTTCTTTTTAATTTGTATATATACAGTGGGGACGGAAAGTATTCAGACCCTCTTAAATTTTTCACTCTTTTTTTCACTCAATCTATCACATGGTCCTAAGTATTCAGACCCTTTGCTGTGACACTCATATATTTAACTCAGGTGCTGTCCATTTCTTCTGATCATCCTTGAGATGG
Organism: Lithobates clamitans; assembly: GCA_037952925.1. NCBI lineage: Eukaryota > Metazoa > Chordata > Amphibia > Anura > Ranidae > Lithobates > Lithobates clamitans. Next base: position 3,134,120 of record JBBGZY010000453.1, on the reverse strand, counting down.
TTCTACACCTTCATTTGAGTCCAGATGTGTTTGATTATACTAATTGGACTTGATTAGGAAAGCCACACACGTGTCTATATAAGACCTTACAGCTCACAGTGCATGTCAGAACAAATGAGAATCATGAGGTCAAAGGAACTGCCTGAAGAGCTCAGAGACAGAATTGTGGCAAGGCACAGATCTGGCCAAGGTTACAAAAAAAATTTTTGCTGCACTTAAGTTTCCTAAGAGCACAGTGGCCTCCATAATCCTTAAATGGAAGACGTTTAGGAGGACCAGAACCCTTCCTAGAGCTGGCTGTCCGGCCAAACTGAGATATCGAGGGGAGAAGAACCTTGGTGAGAGAGGTAAAGAAGAACCCAAAGATCACTGTGGCTGATCTCCAGAGATGCAGTCGGGAGATATGAGAAAGTTGTAGAAAGTCAACCATCACTGCTGCCCTCCACCAGTCGGGGCTTTATGGCAGAGTGGCTCGACGGAAGCCTCTCCTCAGTGCAAGACACATGAAAGCCCGCATGGAGTTTGCTAAAAAAACACCTGAAGGACTCCAAGATGGTGAGAAATAAGATTCTCTGGTCTGATGAGACCAAGATAGAACTTTCTGGCCTTAATTCTAAGCGGTATGTGTGGAGAAAACCAGGCACTGCTCATAACCTGTCCAATACAGTGAAGCATGGTGGTGGTAGCATCATGCTGTGGGGGTGTTTTTCAGCTGCAGGGACAGGATGACTGGTTACAATCAAGGGAAAGATGAATGCGGCCAAGTACAGGGATATCCTGGACAAAAACCTTCTCCAGAGTGCTCAGGAGTGCTCAGGACCTCAGACTGGGCCGAAGGTTTACCTTCCAACAAGACAATGACCCTAAGCACACAGCTAAAATAACAAAGGAGGGGCTTAACAACAACTCCGTGACTGTTCTTGAATGGCCCAGCCAGAGCCCTGACTTAAACCCAATTGAGCAACTCTGGAGAGACCGAAAAATGACGTCCACCTACATTTACCATCCAACCTGACAACTGGAGAAGTTTTGCAAGGAGGAATGGCAGAAGATCCCCAAATCCAGGTGTGAAAAACTTGTTGCATCTTTCCCAAAAAGACTCATGGCTGTATTAGATCAAAAGGGTGCCTCTACTAAATACTAAGCAAAGGGTCTAAATACTTAGGACCATGTGATATTTCAGTTTTCCTTTTTTAATAAATCTGCAAAAATGTCAACAATTCTGTGTTTTTCTGTCAATATGGGGTGCTGTGTGTACATTAATGAAGAAAAAAATGAACTTAAATGATTTTAGCAAATAGCTGCAATATAACAAAGAGTGAAAAATTTAAGGGGGTCTGAATACTTTCCGTCCCCACTGTATTTATATATATATATATATATATATATATATATATATATATATATATATATATATATATATTTATATATATTTGTTATTCAATATAGCTTTAGTAGGAATTTGCTAGTTGTTGTATTTCTTTGCACTAATAATAATTTGTGTATTTTTAATCAAAAATATTGTTTTAATAAATATTTGCGCCATTATTAATATATAGGGTTTGGGGAGACCTTTCTCAAGCTTTCAAATCTGTGAAGTTCCTTTAAAAAAGAACAGTAAAGTGGGTTAAAGAGTGCAATGAAAGGCGGGGCCTGGCAGTGAAAGGGTTCATCAAAAGGTCCCTAAAAGCCTTGATAATAACATTTACTGGAATAGCCATACTGCAGTTCTCATCAGTAAACAGACAATTGAGGACAGGAAAACTCTGTGCAAAGTTTACCTTTGTATTTACCAAGTTTCGTAATCTGTCCAGGTTTTAGTGTCGGGTCCATTGAACCTTCCATGCATGGCTTGCAGAGTGTAAAAGTCTCCAGGATGGCATTTTATTTTAATTGTCTCATTACATATAATCAACAGTGGTGGCAGCCAGATGAGCATTTGCACATGTAACAACTTTTATAAGGGCTCGTTCACACCATAGTGCAAACATGTTTTTTTTTTTTCTGTGATGCAATGCACCTTCCCACACTTGCTGCATTTTTAAATCTTATTAAATTTTTTTGAACAGTATGCTATGAACATTCTCTGTAGCCCATTGTGATGCACAATATTGTGCCAGAAAGTACATAAATGCTTCATGTCTTATTCTTTTTTCAGCGCACACCAACTCAACGTGTTGGTGTGAATTTAACTTATAGGACATAATTACCTTATTCTTGCATTGAGACTGCATTTGGCAACTGAACCAACATTGCTGGTGTGATGGAGTTTTAAAGCCTAGATCCGTGTTTTGGTGAATTTTAAATAGTTTGTTTGGACCGAGCTAGGAGCTAATCCAAATTGTACTGTTTCCTTCACTAACATATGCTCTCAGTGCTGCATTAACTGTATGTAGCCTAAGCTAGTGGCATCAGGATGGGAACTTCCTGTTCCACTTCATAAAACAAAATCGAATTGGGCTGAGCGCTGCTGAGCTATTCACAGAAAACTTTGGATTTTTTAAATTAATACAACACTTCCTCTTATTACTTAAAGTGGTTGTAAACCCCATTCATGAATTCTGACCTGGGCACATATTTCTGTAGTGTTTACCTATCTCTCTCCAAAGCTCTGAATCCTGTGTCTTTCTGCTTCTTCATTTTTCTGTTATCAGCAATTCAGCACAGTGCCGTAGCATGGGGGGTGTGGGGGGTGACGTGGCCCCGGGCGCAAAATTTTGGGGGGGCGCAGCATCAGGTGCCAGTGACACTCCGTCCAAATGCTAACTGTGTGCGGACGGTGTCACTGGCTGTGCTCCGGCCACCAGGTTCCGGCATGAGCAGCGGGTGCCCAGTGATTGGATGAACGGGGTCACGTGCGGTGGCAGGGCAGGATTGCTCCAGGAGTCCCGCCTCCGCCTTACTGTGTGAACCGCCGCCGTCTACTCCTCCGCCGCTCTGGACTGGATCTCCCATTTCTACAGTGCGGCAGCCAGTCCAGCTCTACCCCACATGCAATGATAACATCTCCGGGGAACCGGATCTTCCTGACCAAGTGAACTGCGGTTTGTGAAACAGATGTACACTTCATACACAGAGCATCACCCTCTCCTCCACTTATCTCAAATGTCCCTCCCGCCCGCCCCCCCAATGTCCCTCCTGTCCTCCCACTTATCCTCAATGTCCCTCCGGCCCCCCCCAATATTCCTCCTGTCCCCTAATGTCCCTCATGTCCCTCCTGTCCCCCAATGTCCCTCCTGCCCCCCACTTATCCCCAATGTCCCTCCTGCCCCCCGAATATTCCTCTTGTCCCCCAATGTCCCTCGTGCCCCCCACTTATCCCCAATGTCCCTCCTGTCCCCCAATGTCCCTCCCGCCCCCCCGAATATTCCTCTTGTCCCCCAATGTCCCTCCTGCCCCCCACCTATCCCCAATGTCCCTTCTGTCTCTCCTGCCCCCCCTGAATATTCCTCTTGTCTCCCAATGTCCCTCCTGCCCCCCACTTATCCCCAATGTCCCTCCTGTCCCCCCGATGTCCCTCCCGCCCCCCCTGAATATTCCTCTTGTCCCCCAATGTCCCTCCTGCCCCCCACTTATCCCCAATGTCCCTCCTGTCCACCCCTAATGTCCCTCCTGTCCTCCCACTTATCCTCAATGTCCCTCCTGCCCCCCCAATGTTCCTCCTGCCCCCCAATGTTTCTCCTGTCCCCCACTTATCCTCAATGTCCCTCCTGTCCCCCCCCCATGTCCCTCCTGTCCTCCCACTTATCCTCAATGTCCCTCCCGCCCCCCCAATATTCTTCCTGTTCCCCAATGTCCCCCCTGCCCCCCACTTATCCCCAATGTCCCTCCTGTCCCCCAATGTTCCTCCTGCCCCACCAAATATTCCTCTTGTCCCCCAATGTCCCTCCTGCCCCCCACTTATCCCCCAATGTCCCTCCTGTCCCCCAATGTCCCTCCCTCCCCCCCCCAATATTCCTCTCGTCCCCCAATGTCCCTCCTGCCCCCCACTTATCTCCAATGTCCCTCCTGCCCCCCACTTATCCCCAATGTCTCTCCTGTCCCCCAATGTCCCTCCTGTCCTCCACTTATCCTTAATGTCCCTCCTGTCCCCCCCCCATGTCCCTCCTGTCCTCCCACTTATCCTTAATGTCCCTCCTGCCCCCCCAATGTTCCTCCTGTCCCCCACTTATCCCTGATGTCCCTCCTGTCCCCCAATGTCCCTCCTGTCCTCCCACTTATCCTCAATGTCCCTCCTGTCCCCCCCAATGTTCCTCCTGTCCCCCACTTATCCCCAATGTCCCTCCTGTCCCCCACTTATCCTCAATGTCCCTCCTGTCCTCCCACTTATCCTCAATGTCCCCCCCGTCCCCCACCCCCCATTTTCCTCCTGTCCCCTAATGTCCCTCCTGTCCTCCCACTTATCCTCAATATCCCTCCCGCCCCCCATGTTCCTCTTGTCCCCCAATGTCCCTGCTGTCCTTCCACTTATCCTCAATGTCCCTCCCGCCCCCCCCCATGTTCCTCCTGTCCCCCAATGTCCCTCCTTTCCTCCCACTCATGCTCAATGTCCTTCCCGTCCCCCCCAATGTTCCTTCTGTCCCCCAATGTCCCTCCTGTCCCCCACTTATCCCCAATGTCCCTCCTGTCCCCCCAATGGCCCTCCAGTACCCCCACTTATCCTCAATGTCCCTCCTGTCCCCCCACTTATCCTCAATGTCTCTCCTGTTCCTCCAATGTTCCTCCTGCCCCCCCCCACTTATCCCCAATGCCCCTCCTCTCCTCTCATTTCCCCCAAAGTCCCTCCTGTCCTCCCACTTATCCTCAATCTCCCTACCGCCCCCCCCCCAATGTCCCTCCTGTCCCCCCAATGCTCCTCCTGTCCCCCAATGTCCCTCCTGTCCCCCCCCAATGTCCCTCCAATGTCCCTCCAATTTTCCTCCTGTCCCCCAATGTCCCTCCTGTCCTCCCACTTATCCCCAATGTCCCTCATATTACTTATTCCAAATGTTCCTCCTCTCCCCCCACTTATCCTCAATGTCCCTCCCCTCCTCCCACTTATCCTCAGTGTCCCTCCTGTCCTCCCACTTATCCTCATGGTCCCTCCCATTCCCCCCAATGTCCCTCCTGTCCCTCCAATGTTCCTCCTGTCCCCCTACTTATCCCACTTATCCCACTTATCCTCACTTATCCTAAATGTCCCCCCTCCCCTCCCACTTATTCGAAATGCCCCGCCTCTCCCCCCACTTATCCCCAATGCCCCTCCTCTCCCCCCACTTATCCCCAATGTCCCTCCTGTCCTGCCACTTATCCCAAATGTTTCTCCTCTCCTCCCATGTATGCCCAATATCCTCTACTTATCCCAAGTAACCCCTCTCTCTTCACTTATCCCAAACATCCCCCCACTTAGCACCAATGTTCCAACTCTCCCCCAAGTTAGAAATTAGCACATTGCCCCCCCCCCCCCCCATTTAGCATCAATGCCCTATTAACTTAGCACCAATATCATTGCCTATACCCCCTCATTGCACTAATGCCCCCTCTCCCCACCTAACAACATTGCACTCCTACTGTAAGCTGTAGCTGCACTTCTGTAGCAGCCCCTCCCCTGATACTTTGTAGGTGGGGAAGAGAGGATTTGGGGGTGGGAGGAGAGCTCTGTACTGGAAGGGGAGTTACTGTCCTGTGAGACATGCATTCCTGAACCCTGCAATCTGTACGTAGCACAGTCATGAACTCTGCAGTGCATTCTCTATGCAGTGCACTTCTGAAATCTGCTCACTCTGCGCAGCGCTCTCCTGAACTATTTGCACTTTTGAACTCTTCACTCTGTATGTAGTGCACTCCTGAATCCTGCACTCAGTACATAGGACAGTCCTGATCTTTGCACTCAGTGCGTAGTAGAATCTTAACCTTTTCTCTTTGTATTTAGCACACTCCTAATCTTTGCACTCTGTACGTAGCTCACTACTGAATTCTGCACGGTGTATGCAGTACACTCCTGAGCTCTTCACTCTGTATGAATTGCACTCTGAACTCTGTACCTAGCGCTCTCCTAAACTTTACACTCTGTATATAGGGTACTCCTGATTTTTGGTACGTAGCATAATCTTGATCTTTGCACTTTGTATATAGCACACTCCTGATCTTTGGACCCTGTACGCAGTACACTCATGAACTCTGTACATACTGCACTCCTGAACTCTGCGCAGAATGCACAAGTAGTATTTAACAATGCTCCATTAAGACTCTGATCATCTCCTGTAGTATGTCTGCAGTCTCTGACCATCTCCTGTAGTACGTCTGCAGTCTCTGACCATCTCCTGTAGTACGTCTGCAGTCTCTGACCATCTCCTGTAGTATGCCTGCAGTTTCTGACTGTCTCCTGTAGTATGTCTAGCATTAAATAATATGCACAACCCTTACGTCTGGGTTACTATTGGCTGCCTGCTCTGCTGTATATAAGGTGCTCCTTGTTATTTACAACCTAGACCTCTGATTGGCTGCCCGCAGCCTTTTATTATTGGCTGATACTGAGAAGATATCTCTTTGACTACTGTAATCAAAGAGATATCTCAGATATAACCATTAATAAAAGGCTGCAGGCGGCCAATCAGAGGCTCAGGCTGTGAGTGGAGGAACCTGGGCCCCCATTCTTGGGTGCTAAAAGCCCACAGGTTAGGGGGCGCAAATGACTTGCTTTGCCTCAGGTGCTGACAACCCACGCTACGCCACTGATTCAGCATGATAACTTCTGACAAGCTCTCTGACACAGGAGATAAAAGCAGATGTAAATTTGTGTCAGGAAGGAAACTTAGAGGTAGATAAGCAGAAAGCTTGTCTATTCACAGTACAGCTCTGCAATTTTCTTTGTTCCTCTGCCTATGTGGAGGGGGGTGGGGATGTGCCCTTAATCCAATCAGCTCACACACAGTGTATGCCCAGACTCCCTTCACACTCAGTGGCGGCTGGTGCCCAAAATTTTTGAGGTGGCGCAAACAAACAGTAAAATACTGAAATCCCCCCATCAATTGCAGCCTCACTGTGCCCATCAAATGAAGTCATTGTGCCCATCAAATGCAGCCATTGTTCCCATCAAATGCAGCCACCGTGCCCATCATATGCAGCCACTTGTTGTGCCCATCATATGCAGCCACTGTGCCCCATCATATGTAGCCACTTGTGCCCATCATATGCAGCCATCGTGCCCATCATATGCAGCCACTTGTGCCCATCATATGCAGCCACTGTGCTCATGTGGCACGCTAATTTACATTCTTGGATCGGTAGGTGTATTTTAATAAAGATGTGCATTCTGCCAAAATTTTTATACTTATTTCAGGCCCTACCGATACAGATACCGCTTTCTTATTGCAGGCATTGTTTACAAGGTTTGTCTGGACGCATAAGAAACCACGTCTTTCACGCACCTTATTAACCTTACCAAAACAATATGGTGGCTTGGCGTTGCCAGATGTCAGGAGATATTATCAAGCAGTTCAACTTGGTAGAGTAATTGATTGGCAACGCCATAGTGACCTGAAGTTGTGGGTGCAAGTAGAACAGTACTAAATTAGAAGTCCGCGCTTAGGAAAATATTATAGAAGGGCTGCAGCCTCCCCTTAATTAATTCCTAATAGGAGTTAATTGGAAGTATTAAAAGGAGAGGTCTGGGTAATTGGCTCTGCCCTATTACCATTAGATGTTAATTAAAAATCACAGAAACATATAAATAAATGTATAAAACGAAAAGAACTAAATGTGTATCACTTAGGTCCTCCGGAGGAGGAGGAGGATCTAGCAGTACGGAGGTGGATAGTAGTGGAGGTACCTGGACCTGGATCAGCAGAAGGGGACCCTCACCACCAGTGTAATAGAAGGAACTCACGGAGCAGTAAAGCCTAAGAGGGACATTCATCACAGGCAGTCATCTTGAGACACCCACTCCTCTGCCTAATACCCCCTAGGGGGTGACGGATTCTGGTGAGTGGGGGAGCACGGGGGGGAGCACTTGGAGTCACCAGCTTCTACATGCACGGAAGTCACCTTTTACCACTCCTTGGGCATTTGTAAATGCATGTCAACCGATCCTGACGTTTTCAATATTAAGACATTCTAACCCTGTTTGGGTCCATCACAGGGACTTTTTTCACAGATGTGTATTCATATTCGTTACTTTTTATTTTGAGTGTCAATGGTTTGGATTTCTATTTTTATGAATTTTTTATATATGAATTTATTATATATGAATTTTGGGATTGTATCATAGAGGTCTAATGCACTTTGGTTTCACTTTATGCACAGTGCACTTTAGTCACCATATATATTAGGGATATGTGGTAACCTCACACGGATACTGTTAGCGCCCAAATAGTGTGGTTTGTCACGGACCCCAACAATATTATAGGGGTGCTACTTAATATTATTTTTCAAAAGTTTTGGTTAGTTTAATATGATTTGATATGTTGTAAATGTGTAGTTTTGCAATGGAGGTGGGGCAAATTTAAACCAAACCAATATATTGTAATATTCACTTACGCATACAGAGGAATTGCACGCTCACTTTAAAGAATCATACCTTTTCACTAATTTTATTTATTTCTGGCACAAGAGTAGGGGTACATTCACCTAAGGGATACACATTTAGTTCTTTTCGTTTTATACATTTATTTATGTTTCTGTGATTTTTAATTAACATCTAATGGTAATAGGGCAGCGCAAGTAGAACAGTGCCAATCCCCAATACCTTTGGGGAGGGTGCTGTGGTGCTGGGATTTTGTGCTGCCAGATCTAAAATCTCATCCCTTGATAGGGAATACTTTGAAACAATGCCTACACGCTATTACATACGCGGAACAAACGACAGCAACATCTCCATTGACCCCGATAATTGGGAACCCCAAATTTATACTAGGCCTGTCAACCACGCAATTTTTGACTCTAAGGCCCCTTTCACACTGGGGCGGTGGGGGCGTCATCGGTAAAACAGCGCTATTTTTAGCGCTGTTTTAGGCCGCTAGCGGTGCGGTTTTAACCCCCGCTGGCGGCCGAAAAAGGGTTAAACCCGCTCGTACAGCGCGGCTATAGCCGCGGTATTACCGCGGTATAGCCGCGCTGTCCCATTGATTTCAATGGGCAGGAGTGGTTTAGGAGCGGTGAACACACCGCTCCTTCACCGCTCCAAAGATGCGGCTCGCAGGAATTTTTTTTACCGTCCTGCCAGCGCACCGCTTCAGTGTGAAAGCCCTCGGGCTTTCACACTGAATAAACAGCGGAGGGTGTTTAGGGGTGGTTTGCAGGCGGTATTTTTAGCGCAATAACGCCTGCAAACCGCCCCAGTGTGAAAGGGGCCTAAGGGAGACTGAGCGAACTATTGCATCACAGTTTGTGACGGGAGATAGATGGCCTAATATGAAGGAGCTGACTGGCCCCGGGGGCCCCTACCAACCTGCGTTCTGGAATGCCGCCCAATTATATTATTTTCTTCAGACTATACCAGACCTGCAGGCATATACTAGACATTTGACTAAATTTGAGGAACATTGCTCAGGAACAGAACCATTGTCGCACGTCCTCTCGGAGATGTATAAGTTACTTAACTCCCCTAGGGAGCAACCAAAACTGGCCTGTGTGTTAAAATGGAATACAGATTTGCATCACACATTTACTGGTTTACAAATTCAAAATATGATTGAGCTTTCCTATAAATCTTCAATCCATACCAAAATACAGGAAACCAATTATAAGATATTTACAAGATGGTATATGACACCAAGTCGACTTCATGCTATCTTTCCAGATGCGTCAGAGCATTGCTGGCGATGTGGTACAGATAAAGGGACGATCCTGCATATATTTTGGACGTGCCCTAAGTTGACTTCTTACTGGGCAATGGTTCAAACGATTGCCCAGAAATTTACTAATTTTCAAATTCCGAATGACCCGGCATTTTTTTATTACATATTACCACTATACCAACAAAAATGGAAATCTCTCAATGGGGGACACTTACAAAGAGAAAAACACATTTTAGTAGAGTCGGGAAGGGTTAGAACTTTTGATAATGTTTCTGCTGCTTTCCTTTCCCAGTGGTGACTGGTCCCCCTTTTACTCGTTGGAGCACTAAAGAACAGAAAGTGGAAATCTTCCCCATGGGGTCAAAGACAGAATTAAAATCAGATAGAAATGTAAATTCTTCCCAAAGCTGTTCAAAGTTTAAAAAAAAAATGTTGTCTGGAGTTGATCCAACTGGGAGCTATTTTTTGTGAGCTGATGATGTGAACTTGCTCTGAGAAAAGCAACAGGTTGACTTTAATGCACGATATCTTATACGTTCCTTCCCTTCTAGCCCGAAACAGGAACACACAAAACATTCTGAGATTTATTTCTTTATTTGTCAAACCATGAAACAACAAGAAGCTGTATCTCAATGCATATTTATTGTTTGTTTATTACTTACAAAGGTACAAGGTTATCTATGCATGTTCTCTTTCCTTCTTCCTTGGTATGTTACACAAGTAATACATTTACAATTTGATTGACTCGTTCAAACAGAGACCTTACTGCCTTCATATTATAAGATCTTTTTCTTCAGCTCAGCACAAGATTTTCCTTTCCCTGTCTCCAGCACATGGCTTACCGCCATTCTGTGGGGGCGGGTTATTGCACTGACGCGTCTGCGTCTTTTCTTCCTTTTTACAGGGAGATGAGTCACTCCAGCAGCTCCAATGTCCATCGATGGCTGTAGAGGCTGTGAAAAAAAATTATAATTGATCAATAAGAGAAATTCTGAATTGAACGTTACAAGTTAAATAGAATGTTTTGCATTTTCCACTTACCGTATATACTCGAGTATAAGTCGAATTTTTCAGCGCATTTTTTTGTGCTGAAAGTGCCCCCCTCGACTTATACTCGAGTCAAGCACTTTTCTGCAGCAAAAAATGTCATTTTCCGAACTGACTTTGGGGCCCTGTATCTCAGGGCCACATGGTGCTAGGAACCCCAAATTTGGTGTGCAAACCCAGTAGAAAGCTGACGTTCCTAGCTCTAAGTGGCCCTGAGATACGGGGCCCCAAAATCGGTTCGGAAAATGTCATTTTCTGCTGCAGAAAAGTGCTTGACATTTTCTGAACCGAATTTGGGGCCCCATATCTCAGGGCCACTTGGTGCTAGGAACCCCACATTTGGTGTGCAAACCCAGTGGAACTGGTACCACAACATATCCAAAGCTGACGTTCCTAGCTCTAATTGGCCCTGAGATACGGGGCCCCAAAATCGGTTCGGAAAATGTCATTTTCTGCTGCAGAAAAGTGCTTGACATTTTCTGAACTGATTTTTGGGGCCCTGTATGTCAGGGCCACTTGGTGCTAGTAACCCCAGCTTTGGATATTTTATGGTGCTAGTTCAACTGGGTTTGCACACCAAATTTGGGGTTCTTAGCACTAAGTGGCCCCAAGATACAGGGCCCCAAATTCGGTCAACTGTGTCCATCTGCAGCAATGTCATTTCGGGACCCTTTGGGTTCAGAGACCCCAAATTTTGGCTGCAGCTAGGGGGCATCTAGGAACCCGTAACTACCAAGTTTGAAGTTCAGGGGACCTATGGCTGCAAATGGGCACAGTGAGGCCTGCAAATGGGCACAGTGATGCTGCAAATGGGCATTGTTGAATGAATGAATGAATGAATGAATGAATGAATAATTTGTAAAGCGCTGCAAATTGCGAACTGAATCGCCTCAAGGCGCTAAGTCGCCCTCTTTTCCACTTACAGTAGCTGTGCATTTCTCACCCTCGTCTTATACTCGGGTCAATAAGTTTTTCCCATTTTTTTGTGGTAAATTAGGGCCTCGACTTATACTCGGAACGACTTATACTCGAGTATATACGGTAGGTATGTACTGTAAGTAGATTTCTTTTTATTAGGCCCCATAGAGAAAGGCTGGCTGGGGCAGTACACTGTAGTCTGCGGGCTTGGTGAAGAGGACAGGCGAGGTGGATGCTGACATAGGTTGCCACTAGTGTTGAAAGTTGCTGGCTGATTTGATGTTACTAGTGGAGATATACTGTATATGCAGTATCAGGACAAGGTCCTCTGGCACTCAAAGAAGGATGCCAAAGTCCCTCCATACTAGAGCTCTTTAGATCAATGCTACAAAAACTAGAATTTAAAAAAGCTAAGGGTAGGGAAAGAAGGAGTTATTAAAAGGAATATGGGTTAACTAAAATTTTCAACAACAAATTTTAGGGTTAGAAAATAATCTATTTTGTGATTTGCCCCTTTATATAAGGTGCGCCAATCTAAGTGCAGTATCAAAAAACGTGATTTTAATGTAAATGGTAAAAACAAACAGCCAAATGGCTACTCACAATGGTTAAATTAAAATCAGGCATGTAGATGGCCCATTTTCGCATTTTCCTCAGATGTCTAGAGATCTGAGGAAGATGCGGATGCATTGAAACGCGTCAGGTCTCTAGAGATCTGAGGAAAATGCGGATGCATTGAAACGCGTCATCTGATACGTCCATACGACACTTCCGCTGCTCTCCCTCCAGTGTCAGGTGCGCTCCACGCTGGTCCATCCGGTTCCTGTTTCCTGTTCCTGGTTTGGTGCTCGATCACACGCCGGTTTCATCTTGCGGACATTTGGGTCTTATCCTTCCTCCCATAGCCCAGCACCCACCAGCCGAGGATCACGTACTGTGGACAGCCTCACCCTAGCACCTCGGAACACCCTTGGATCCTGCACTGGGAGCAGCTGACATGACGTCTCTGGGCCATCTACATGCTTTTATGTGCCTGATTTTAATGTAACCATTGTGAGTAGCCATTTGGCCGTTTATTTTTACCATTTACATTAAAATCACGTTTTTTGATACTGCACTTATATTGGCGCACCGTGTCTTTTTCCACTATTGTCTTCCAGAGTTTTGCTTCGACTCCCAAGGGAGCTGCCGCTGGTGTTCAGTACCATCTTCATTAGACCTTTTATCACATCTTGCTAATTTGGGACTTCCTAACCATAGCGCACATGTGTTTTGTATCATTATAATTTACATGCCTATTGTTGCCCCATACGGTCTCCTCTGGACATTGTGGACATTTGGGATTTTATTTTATTTTGGCTATTGTTTCCTTTGCATGTTTTGATGACATCTTGCGCCATTTTCTCTTTTTTTATTGCCCCTTTATATAGGAACTAGAATCATGTTTCTAGTACACAGTAATTTTTAAAATTGGCGCTACAAACATAAATGAACACAAATTAAAAAATTGTACATACAAACATTTACAAAAATTAGAAAAAAACACTCCGATTAGAAGGGGATGTAGAGCATTACCTTAATGCCCTGTACACACGATAGGATTTTCCGATAACAAATGTTGGATGTGAGCTTGTTTTCGGAAAGTCCGACCATGTGTATGCTCCATAGAACATTTTTTGCCGGAATTTCTGCCAACAAATGTTTGAGAGCAGGTTCTCAAATTTTCCGACAACAAAACTTGTTGTAGTAGTATAATAGTGTGTTGTACACAATTCCGACGCACAAAAGTCAACGCATGCTCGGAATAAAGCAGAAGAGCCACACTGGCTATTGAAGTTCATTTTTCTCGGCTCGTCGTACGTGTTGTACGTCACCGTGTTATTGACGTTGGGAATTTCCGACAACATTTGTGTGACCGTGTGTATGCAAGACAAGTTTGAGCCAACATCCTTGGGGAAAAAAATCCACGGTTTTGTTAACGGAAAATCCTATCGTGTGTACAGGGCATAACTGTAGCTCAGTACCAAAAACAGAAAATGCTATTTTATTCATTTCAAAGATTCAAGGAAAACTCATCTGTGCTTTATTTTGTTGAGAAATCACTTTGAAATACACCTCCTTAGCATTTCTACTGCAGCTTGAGTAAGGGCAGATGATTCATGTAGCAGTTACTTCTTGGAATCCATCCGCCCTTAGCTCAGACATACAGACAGGAGAGTGTGCTTGGCTGAGAAAGCCCCTCCTTCCCTTCTCCATAAAGAAAGAAAAAAAAAATGCCCATGAAAATTCCTGGGATGTATGACATCATATTGACCAATTGAGGAAATATTAAAAAAAAAAAAAAGTTTAAAATAAGTAAATAGAATGTACCTTCCTATTTACTAATGCTAGCGGCATAAGGATTAAAAAATCTGTTGATTGAGAGATTTTAGTTTTGCTTTACTAAAAACTAATTAGGATTCACTAAGGCCCCTTTCACACTGGGGCGGTTTGCAGGCGTTATTGCGCTAAAAATACCGCCTGCAAACCGCCCCTAAACAGCCTCCGCTGTTTGTTCAGTGTGAAAGCCCGAGGGCTTTCACACTGAAGATGTGCGCCGGCAGGAGAAGAAAAAATCTCCTGCGAGACGCATCTTTGGAGCGGTGAAGGAGCGGTGTATTCACCGCTCCTAAACCGCTCCTGCCCATTGAAATCAATGGGACAGCGTGGCTATACCGCGGCAATACCGCGCTGTACGAGTAGTTTTAACCCTTTTTCGGCCGCCAGCGGAGGGGTTAAAACCGCACCGCTAGCGGCCGAATACCACGGTAAAACAGTGCTAAAAATAGCGCTGTTTTACCGCCGACGCCCCCTACCGCCCCAGTGTGAAAGGGGCCTTAGGGTTCAAATGGCACTCAAGGTGGGTTACTCTTCTGTCTCTTTCACGGTTATTTATGCATGGGATGGAGAGAGCAAAGGGGAAGTTGTTGAAAGGTAGTTGTGCTCAAATACTCTACATTGTGTTGCTAACAATCCAGAGAAAAAGAGGGGAGTGGCGATTTTTCAGTCCAAAAAAGTTTTTGTCACATCACGTGACATCATAAGAGATCGGGAAGGTACATAGGTCTTAGTCGCAGGGAAAATCAACAAACACATGATCACCCTCATTTGCTCCTAAAGCAGGTCAAATGGATTTTTTCACTTATTGCCCCACATGGCAGGCCATGTCATAAAGGAAGGAGATAGCAATATCCATTTTGACCACACCTTAGATAAGTCTAATCCATATCAATACTGAAACATCCCCCAAGACAACGTCATCAGATAGTGAGGTTACTACACCAGCACGACTTACTGGTGTAGAGACTAAACCAACGGCGAGAGACTACACATTTTACTCTCATGTGCTTTGTACATGTTCGCGTATAGATCACCTATTTACATTCTCTCCCTTACTTCTGTTTATTAACAGCCTCCATCTTCCTCTTTGAAGTATGCAAGTTCAAATTTCTTGGTGACTGCCACCATCGCATATGTAGCCTCCTGTTCCCACGCAAATGCATCCACCACCACATTGTGGAAGGAGATGGTGGGTTGTGCTTTTACCCTCTCTTGTAGGGCCCTCTAGGCTGGGCCAGCCTTTAGGCTCGTTATGAACTGATCCCTTTATATGTGGTCTGCGTCAGCGATGTCAGCACAGCCACGCACATCCCTTTTCTCTAGGCACCTCCTCAGGTTCTGCATGGCTACTGTGTAAGGCTTTTTAACCTTTGATTCTACAATAAACCAACACATTTTTCTTCATCTCTGGATGTGCCGCCTTTTCTCTTTGTTGCATGGATTTCACAGGTTGCAGACCTTGGCAGACACCCGGTCTTGTTGCCACAGCAGTATCAAGAAATCTTTAATTTGCAGACAGCCTTGAAGCGGTGTACATTCTGCTTTTCCTACTGTGTAAGGCTACTTTCACACTGAGGCGCTTTACGTGCGTTTTAGCGCTAAAAATAGCACCTGCAAAGCGCATCTCCTGTCACTCCAGTGTGAAAGCCCAAGTGCTTTCACACTGGAGCGGTGCGCTTGCGGGACGTTAAAAAAAAGTCCTGCAAGCAGCATCTTTGGGGAGGTTTAGGAGCGGTGAATACACCACTCCTAAAACGCCCCTGCCCATTGAAATGAATGGGCACCGCTGCCGAAGCACCTGCAAAGCGCTTCGGCAGCGGCGCTTTGCGGGCACTATAAACCCCCCATAGCCTCAGTGTGAAAGTGTCCTAAAGGGTGAGGTTCTCAGCCTCCTGCTGTTTCCTTAGGAAGAACCTTCGCCTCAGCTCTGGGAGCAGTATCTTTTCCCCAGATAGACCCTCTAGGAGAGATTTGGTCTGTTCCAGGGTAACTCATTGGAGTTCTGGCAGCACCATCACTACGCAGGCTTCATTCTCTAGTCCCCAGTCTCTCCTGCCACTCTCCCAAGGAAATGAACCATTGAACTTCGCTATAAGAGCTAAGGCCGATTCTAGTGGGGCCATGCTGGAGCCCGGATCCTCCTTCCGCACTCGCTGCCAGGGACATATCCTGCAGTCTGCCACCAAGTGTAGGTGGAGTGCAGCGCGGCTGAATAACACATGCAATAAAAGGATGGAATAAAAGGTGAGAAGGCAGCCCAGCCGGGAACACTCACAGTTCCAACAGCGTGTAGAGAGCAGATTATAGCAGACTGTCAGCGTCTGTAGAGAGGAGAAGAATGCGACCTGGCCATCTTGTACCCAAAAGGCAGGTGTCCAGAGAGATTGCGAGCCCTATGCTTTTCCTCCTTGTCAGGAACCTTTCCCTGCTGCTAGTACTGTCCCTACCAGGCGGGGGGACCTGTCCATACTCTACCATTTTAAAAATGCGTGCCAACCCTGGGAGTCAGGGCCTTAAGTCAGCTCTACCTGACCCAAGATGGCTGCCAGAGTCACATGGGGTGGCAACATCCAATCGGATGCTTCCCCATTGGCCCAGGAAACCAGAGGAACTGTGTGCCCCTTGACTTCCTCTTCAACACAATGCTGCTGGGGAAAGGCGCCACCTGCAGTGGAGAAAGTAGAGTGCACCTGCCTCCATGTATACTGGGAAATCTTACCTCTGATTTTTCAATGTTCCAGCAATAGAATGTCATGCTCTCAAATAATTTCTCAAACTGCCAATGTCTTCTTCAATAGTACAGCCTACTATGATCCAACTCCCGCAAACGCAGGTCAGGGTCTCACAATCCTGCCTCTATACTGCCTCTGACAGATGACAGGAGTGGACACTGTACTGTTAAAAAAAATGTTGTATTAAATTTTTTTTTTTTTTTTTTGGAAGAAAAGACATACAAAAGTCTCTTCTACCAAAAAAAAAGTCAATGCTAGCACTTTTTTTTTTCTATTTTTCAGTACAGATCAGCTTGAAACAACTGTCAATTTATGGAGAGTGCCTTTGCCTCCCAATGCCTCATTTACCTAGTTACATTTACTTACATTGATATAGGGCAGACTTTGCTGTCTGACAAGCCACGCCCTCAAAGTAGCTTGTGCACTTGCACCAACATTCACCGTCTACCACAAGCAAGGTACCGCCATTTCTACATGGCTGGCATTTACATATGCTGTATTCCTCAATGTAGTCATGAATGGCTTTTTGCAGGTGTTGACTCTTGTTGTATGACTCCTTCAAGTCAAGTGGGATCAGAGAATAAATTGGTGACACCTGTAGACAACAAAACACCAATTATATAAATAATAACACATACAATTACATGTGAAAAGTTTACAACGTTATATATATAATTTCTATATATATGTTACTGTAAAGTACATAGGGGGCAGCTGTTCTAGCCCTGATAAAGGGAACCCAAGTGTAACTGATGTAGAAAAAAAGCACATAAAAGACCCCAGCACACGGCATAAGTACACTACTCGTCTCCTGCTATATCTCTATTTTGCTCCTCACACCAAAAGTTTTAATACAGAGCACACGGAAAGGTGTGGTGAGGTGTGCTTAGATGGTAAGCAAGAGGATGGTGCACAGTTTGGTTTACCCGCGCAGGTCCTGCGCTTGGTTAAGTAATCTGTCTAAGAACTGGGGGGGCACAAGGGCACTAGTCATTGCACTTTGTTCTGGCCACCCAAAAGTTATCTGTCCTGTGAAACTGCACATACATTTATTCTGTGGAAATGTTACTACCGTAGGATATTTTCTCTCAAGGTCGTCAATCATGAAGCCTAGCATGTATCAGGAAAATACAGCATTATGGCCACTAGATGGAGCCGATCATCATAGGAAAGAAATAACGACTATGATCATCAGCGCCATCTATTGGCTATAATGTGGTATTTTTTCTGATTCACACTATTCTTATGAATGAAGAACATCGGACCCGGAGTAACAATAGCCTAGTAACATTTGACGTTGCCCGCATTCGCACAGAACAAATGTATATGAAGTTTCGCACGATAGCTCTGGAATTTCTTTTATAAATACACCCCTAAGTGTTGTTGAGGATATGACAATAAAGGGGGCAGTTAGCTTGAAGAGGGGTCCAGATGTTGTTGCAGTTACTACAACCTCTGTTCCTATACCATTGTGTACAGTAACAAGCTCCTGAAAGTTACAGAAAGGAGAAGGTAATGCCACCTTCACGGTGCAACAAGAACAACAAGGGTAGCAGTCACACAGACGAGTTCATAGACCTATTACCAAACCCTTTTTGTTTCAAATCAACAGATTGCCATTAAGTAAATGCTACGAAGGAGGTGATAGGAGGAGACAAAAATTGCTGACTTCCAATATAATATAATACAAAATTGCTGCATTATTTTGGAGTACGTAGAAGTCCTCTGTGACATTCAAGAAGGAGAAATACATTTAAAAAAAAAAGACTTACCTTAGCCTTTAAAATCACAGGATTGTCTCCTATGGAAGCAGCCCATTCTACAAAATCATTAATGTCGATTTTTTCATCATGCTCAAGTTTAGCATTTAATTTTGCGGTCACAGCTGTTGCCCCTCCCTCAACAAAAGAAACGACTTTGTGAATGATACCCAATTTATCTGGTGTTTCTGCAAAGATACAAAAAGGAGTCAGAATAACAAAATCACAAGTCTATCTACAAAGCAGCCTGGCAGCACCGGGGCAGGGGTTGCATTCAAATAATAGTCATCATTCTGCAACCGCAGCTAGCACTAATCCCCACAAACACATTTTTTTTTTTTATCATCCTTCAGTATACATTGTAGCCCAGTCTGCAGCACTGACAGGAGAAGGATTCAGTGTCTGGCAGCAGAGAAAACTTTTACACGGGCACAGCTACAGGAGGAGACTCTTATTGTAGTGTTGTGTACAGCCATGGGTGAGCCGTTGTTCCGTCTAATTAGCCAACTTGTCAGTAACTCCAACTACTTTACTTCTAGTTTCTTTAAACCATCAGTAATTGGAGATTTTGCTGAATTGCTGTTTGGACACAACAATACGAATACAGTCCAGTGCACGATATAATGAGCGGAGATTGTCACTCCGCACCGATACTAGCCAACAAAATGGCCCCCTCCGAACTTTGTCCTTGTTAGCCGCTGTGCTGTCAAAACAGCTAAATCTACCTGTACCGGACTGTATTCGGTTGCCAGTGTTGTGCCCAAACAGAAATTCGACAAAATCTACAATTACTGATGGTTTAAAGAAACCGGAAGTGACGTGGTTGGAGTGCATGACGAGTTGGCTAATTTGACAGAACACTGGTGTTCTATCAGATTACCGACTACCCATCAGAATATGCAACTGAAGTTGCCATCTTGGTACACCTGCACTCATCTGCAGTAAGCCTACAGTCAGAAGGTGGCAAGCAGACATCTTGTTACACCCACCGAAGTCTTGCATTTCACACTTATTTTTACGAATAATTTGAGCTTATATAGTAAAATACAGTATTTTGAAACCCATCAGACTGTTTTGATGTTGAGTTTTAAAATCTGTCAGATTAGCAAACCTGTGAGATCAGCAGGCCTTCCGATGCTTTGAAAATTCAACATCATAACACTTTTACGGACTTCCAAATACTTTATTTCACAATATAAGCTCAGTTTACTGGTAAAAATACGTGTGAAATGCAAGACTTTGGTGGGTGTAACAAGATGTCTGCTTGCCACCTTCTGACTGTAGGCTTACTGCGGACGAGTGTGGGTGTACCAAGATGACCGTGACGGAATGTCACTTCCATTGCATGTTCTGATGGGTAGCAGCTTTCTGGCAGAACACCTGCCCTCTACCAAATAGGAAGGCACACGGGATGTGGACTGCAAGCATTGTGGGAGATGTAGTTCTTACAGAGTAAGCTGGCTTGGTGAGCTGGAAGGAGTAAACTGTAAATCCCACAAGGCACTGGGGCAAAGAGGAAAGGTGGTTCCTTGCTGGAAGTGTGGAGTGATGGAGTGCACATCAGGTTGCTAATAGATCACTCACCCCTGCACCTTAGAGGGAGAGAGGCGCGGTGACAGACATTCTGGGACAATGAAGAGTGGCAAAGATACTGTCTGATCAAGGGGGAGGATGCTACAGACATGGACGTAGTGTGCTTCACCCAGTATACAGAGGGAGACCACCTGCTGACAAATTAGGTTTGTGAGAAACCACAGCCAAACCCTGCACTACATCTTGACAAAAGAGGGACAGTGTTGCCTACAAGTATCAATAGGCCAGTGACTTTATCAGCAATGACCTGAGCCATTGCCATCATCAGTGCTTAAAGGGACATTATCCTGAGTGCTCCAACATAACAGTTGGGCCCCAATGAGCTGGCGAGCAGAAGAGAATATAATACAGTCTGCTGAACTATTGGAGTGGTGTAACTCTCCTTAGTTAGGATTGCCCCCAGCATGGGGTTTAGAACAAGTTGCTCTCTACACCCATTGCTTGTTTTTACAGTTTATATACTGTATTTCTACTGTTCACCTATTTGCAATGTATTTCTTGCTATAGTTTAACTGTTTGTTATGTCTTTATTGTTGTTCATATCAGGTATGGCACCAGGGTACTGCATATACATCTGCAATAAATATTCCCCACCCAGCCAGGTGGTGCTATTTTCAGGGGCACAAGAACAGGAGATCCAATACATCCAGCAGCTTCTTCAGAGGTTGGAGATAAATTGATACATGTGGACAGGCCTAGCTTTTACCCATGATCCTTCAAATGCTGCATTTATTGGGCATCCGTTTAAATATTAGATCAAGCATGTAAACGTGCCTTGTGAAAACGGAAAGCATTCAAAAATGCTGATCTTGGCCTTTTGAATGCTTCAAGTGCAAAGGAGTGATTTGGGGTCTTGTAGACCCCAGATCCCTCCATGATGAGGACCTGTCACATGCATATTGCTGCCACAAGGATGTTTACATTCCTAGTGATAGCAATAAAAGTAAATAATTAAAAAAAAATTAAAATTTAAAGAACAGTGTAAAAAAAAAATAATATATAATTGAAAAAAAAAATGTTCAAAGTGCCCCGCCCCCCACCCCCTCTCTAGCGTGCAAAGGTGGACGCGTGCGTTGGTCCAGCACGCAAGCAAACAGCAATCTTTTCACAAATGTGAGGTATCACCATGAACGCCAGATCATGGGCAGCAATTCTAGCACTAGACCTGCTCTGTACATCTAAAGTTGTAAACTGTAACGGCTTTTAAAGTGTCGCCTATGGATAATAAAATTTCCATCGCTTGTTGCTGTTGTGATGACGCGCACAATTTTAAAGCGTGAACACAGAATAAACCTTGGAGGGACGCACCAATCTCTATTAGAACCAGTGCTGAACTTGCCACAAGGGGTAATGACTTGACAGCATCTGTTTGGCAGTGCCAGCATCTGCAAGAGCCATGGCTGCCTAAATACTATGAAGATTCCTCCACACATGCTCTGTTCCTTTGTGCTTTGTGAAGGGGGGGGGGGGGTGTCCCTAATCTCTAATCAGCTCTCAGTGATAACTGAGCTCTGCAGAGTGTAACTTCAACTCCCAGACCCCTTTTTTCTGACAACTCAGACAAGCTTTATAAATTCTGCACTTTGAACGGCTGTAGAGATGAGAAGACTGCAGATAGATAGGTACAACTTTTGTAGGAGGATTTGCTTAATCTCTGTGTATCACCTGAGGCCAGTCACTTTACTGGGTATGTAAGAGTTTTCAACCACTTTAAAGCGGTTGTATTGCCTGCTGGGTGATTTTTACCTACAGGTAAGCCTATAATAAGGCTTATATGTAGGTAAAAAGAATATCTCCTAAACCTGCACGGTTTAGGAGATATTGACCCTGCATGCAGCCGCTGACTTCAGCGGCGCATGCGCTCTGCAGGTCTGGTGTACCCTGCCGGAACTTGCTGGTACGGAAGGGTCCCGCGCGCATGTGTGGGAGTGATGTCATCGCGGCTCCGACCACTTACAGCGCCGGAGCCAGCGATCCTGGAGGAAACGTTGGGAGAACATGTCAGCTCCCTCAGCAGTGAACGGGCGCACTGCGGGAGCTTCGTACTAAGGTATTTAATAATGTGCTAGTATGCGATGCATACTAGCACATTATGTTATTGTCTTGCAGGTTTTTTTTTTGCGGTTTACTACTGCTTTAAGCATTCTGTTATGGTGCATTTACAGCACCTGTTAACGTGAATTGTATTAGGCAGCCCGTTCATTATTAATAGACTGCCAGCGCACTGCAACAGATGAACAAAACTTACATGACCTTTTTTGGCAATGCATCACACCAAAATACATTGTGTACATTGTTCTGCACTGCAGTGTACTGTACAATGTATTGGAATGCCATTCAAAGCGAATGACACTGCAACACACCATACATAGAGCAGGTGCATTGCCGCAATGTACCATGTGAACGGGCCTTAAAAATACACTAATCCATTTGTCTAATCTCTAAATTATTTCTTTCCTTATTTTAAAATGCCAGTATAATATGAAGTAGTGGGAAAAAGAAGAAAGAAAGTGGATTTATCTTTTTTTTTTTTGCACACCAGTCCAACGTAGTCTACATAACTGGAGGTATGGCGGGGGCATACACTTTGCCTACATACTTTCTACTTACAGGTGTCCCTGTTTCTCATCTCAGAAAGTTGGGAGGTGTGCATATGCAATGCAAAGCAAATTATCTCCAAAGCTAAATATAGGGACTGCTACTCACCAGGCCCGGACTGGCCATAGGGCACACCGGGCATTTTCCCGGCGGGCCGGGGCCGCCAGGCCGCATTTCCTAGGGAGACTGTGACATGCAGGGCTGGCCGTGGGTGGATGGGCGGATTGCGGGGCTGGCCGCGGTTGGATGGGCGGATTGCAGGGCCGGCCGCGGGTGGTCACCTGGCAACCAGGACGCCAGGAGAGAAGGAGGGACGGAGAGGCCAAGTCCTTCCATGCCACTACCGTCTGTATATGCAGCTGGAGGATCTCAGACCCGCCTCCTGCACATGAAAGCTGGCTAGGTGACTCAGGTGATCATAAAGGGGGAGGAGCTGCCTGGATTAGTCCTCTTCTGCCTGATGTCAGAAAAGTATATCCGGGGCCTGGACAGGACAGCTAAAAAAGTAAGTGATGCCAGCCTGCCCGTTTTCCCAAAATCATGTTTTACACCTGCATTTACACAAAGCATGATGAGAGCATGCTTTGATCTGGTCAGTGGTCTCTTGTACACAGTGCAGTGCAGTGTTAGGGAAAAAAAAATCATATATACACTTTAAATGCACGACACCTTTTGGATTATATTATATATCATTTTGTGTAATATATTTTAAATGTGGCCTAAAATTAACTGTTATCTCTTAGCCTGGGTTCACACTAGATGTCGTGCGAATTCACAGCCAATTTGCTGCGGTTTCAGCACTGCATCTAAATTGCATCCATCTATGTGAACCAATTGCAGAGTGTATGTTAAGTTAACGACACCCCGCAATCAGTTTGCAAAACGCAGCTCAGTTTGCAGAATCGGATCGCACTGGGTGTGAACACCCATGCAATCTGATTCTGGTGCGGACAAAAAAGGGTCCTGCACCAGTTTGGTGTGAATGCAGTGCGATTTGAGCCATACAAATCTATGGCTCAAAATGCACCCCATAGATACCACATGTAATTCACACAGGAATGTGTTGCGATTCCTGTGCGAATTACATGTGGTATCTCACACCGCAGTAGTGTGAACCTGGGCTGAGGTCTTAAAGTGACACTAAAGGTTCAGTTTTTTTTTTTTTTTTTTTTTTTAAATAACAAACATGTCATACTTACTTCCACTGTGCAGTTCACTTTGCACAGAGTGGCCCCAATCCACCTGTTCTGGGGTCCCACGGTGGCTCTCGCGGCTCCTCCCCGCAATAGATAACCCCCTCTGGGAATCTCTCTCCCGAGGGGGTTACCTTGCGGCTGCGCACCCGTGTCATACACTCGGCGTCCATAGCCCCTCCCCCCGGAGCCCGCGTCATTGGATTTGATTGACAGCAGCGGGAGCCAATGGCTGCACTGCTATCAATCTATCCAATGAAGAGCCGAGAAGCCATGGAGTGAGTGACGTGGGATCACGCCCACAGAAAATCGGGGCTCAGGTAAGTAAAACCTTAGGATAGCCAGGATAGCTGCACATATACACTCCTCTTGTATATGTGCAGCTGCAGACCATGAAATGTCTCAGCTGCTTACGATTGGCAGCGTCCTGTGAGAGGAAGGGGCCCAGGGCAGGGGTTGGTTAAGTAACAAACATGTCATACTTCCCTGATCTGTATAAAAAAAAAATGGGCTGCTCAGTTTAAAATGCCCGGGCCTATTTTTTGCCCCAGTCCGGGCCTGCTACTCACATTCCTTGGTATATAGATGTCCACTAGTGCATCTAATGGACCATTGGCTATTGACTATGGGCATTAGTCCATTAGAGTGTTTAAAATTCTAATAATAATATTCAGCATAACAGCTACAATTCATCCATAATGATAACAAAGATCATTAAAAAAACCACTAATTGGCATCTAGGAGATATATGTACTTACCCTCTTTATGACGAACAATGTTTGTACATTTTGGAGCTTTTATTTTGGCATTGGCTTCTACTCCTGGACCATCTACAGTTAAGCCAAGATTGAATCCGAGACATTCTTCCACTTCTGTATCAGTGACAGCTGTGTTTGAAAAGAAATATGTTACTGGATAGGTAAGCTGGCCAATGAAGTTCTGCTCCTAATCAGTTTGGTTTTAATTTTTGATACATACAATCTGTAGTCAGGTGATTGGCTAGGAATGGAGAGTGAGAGAAACACTGGCTGCAGCTGCACTTTGTAGCTCCTGCCCTGCAGTGCTGAAATGGGTAACAGCTATATCAGCAAGAAGAGGGAGCTGCTGAGCAGGAGGAGTTCAATAGACTGAGTCGGGCAGCAATGCACTGTGGGAACTGTAGACAAGAGGAGAGGGACACTACTGTAATTAAGAGTTTTTGAACTGCATTTCCCAAAGAGAGATTGCCAGGAGGAGGGGAAAGAGCTGCATTTTCTCAGGCTGTACAGGACATAGCTTCCTTTTTGCCATGAGGGAGACTGGAGAGTGCACAATGCTGTTATAACTGCTGCATGTCTGGATCTGGGGTGCTGAGTTTGGGAGTGCCAACAGCCAAAGTATCCTGGGTATATAGCAGAGAATGGACTAATCACTGTGTGTGGTGAGCTGTAATATCGCTGGGACTGGTCAGTTGCTGCTGTGAGGATTTACTATCTGCTGCTGGAGAGAGAGACTGAGCCCTTTAGGAACTGACCATACAGCCATGTAGTAGGCTTATTTCTATCTGCAGGCTTGACTGGGGCTATTCTCATATGCACCATCAGTACGACTGGGCCACAACACTAGCCAGCTGAAGAGTTGGGATTAAAGACTATCCCTTTACAGCTGCTACATAGTGACCTTCACCTATTGCTTGTGCTAAAAGGTACCTCTCAGGGGACATTGCACCATATCCTAGCCATTCTCCTAGACTGCACTTTAGACTAGTTTTTTATTATTATTCACATTGTGGTTAATGCTTATATGCACTGTTTATTGCTGACTTTGCTGATTCATGAGTTAATCCCAATCTACTGGTACAGAACTCTATTCTAAGTTACTTGGCATAGTGATTATACTGTCTAGCAGACTGTGACTGAACCTACCTTCTGTGTGTTTATTTATGCTCAAACCACCATTTGCTCTAACCTACAGCAATATATTGAGTAGATTTACTGCTAAACGGTCTTGTGTCGCTTTCCTGATACTAACTAGCAGTTGAGTAAAAGGTATCCACACTTGTGGGTTCATATAAGTGCTTGCAGTATCTTTCACTCAACCTGGTGTGCAAGAGCGGCTGAGGGTACTCCTGGATTCGAGGTGCAGATCAAAGAACCCAAATTACCAAGTGGCTTCTTCGTGGGTAGCGCTACAAATATAATATACTTTGTATATTCCTTACCATTAGTTACATAGTTAGTCAGGGACCAGGTGGAAAAGCTTAAATGATAGAAAAAAAATAAAAATTGAAAATCTGCATCCACTGAAAAAAAATCATTTGACACATCCGCAAAGGGACTGGATGGTTGTGACCACAAAAGTTTTAATTCCGGATTAAACTTTTTCTAGCACGTGTGCTTTACAAGAAGTTTCCTTTTTCCTGACTGAGGATCACATTAACAATTAGAATTTAGGTTGTTCAGATAAGAAGTAAAAATAATTTTTTCCTTTCCCTTGCCTCGCCATTTTTTCATGTTATTATGGTTGAAAATGACCATTGATTTGTCTTCATTAACCATTAAAAAAATCTGAAAACATTTTTGAATGAAATGCTAATGCCCCGTCCACACGGTCGGACTTTGTTCGGACATTCCGACAACAAAATCCTAGGATTTTTTCCGACGGATGTTGGCTCAAACTTGTCTTGCATACACACGGTCACACAAAGTTGTCGGAAAATCCGATCGTTCTGAACGCGGTGACGTAAAACACGTACGTTGGGACTATAAACGGGGCAGTGGCCAATAGCTTTCATCCCTTTATTTATTCTGAGCATGCGTGGCACTTTGTGTGTCGGATTTGTGTACACACGATCGGAATTTTCGACAATGGATTTTGTTGTCGGAAAATTTTATAGCCTGCTCTCAAACTTTATGGGTCGGAAAATACGATGGAAAATGTGTGATGGAGCCCACACACGGTCGGAATTTCCGACAACAAGGTCCTATCACACATTTTCCGTCGAAAAATCCGACCGTGTGTACGGGGCATAACTGTATGGCTAGCTTTAGAAAATCTGTTGAATGTGAATTCTTTTTGTTCTGCGATATCATGTATTTCCATTTTTATGTTACAGTTTGACTTTAGATAGCAGATAGAGTAGGGGCAGCTGTTGGATTGTTCTTTAGCAGGAGCAGGGTATAAACAGACATGCCAATATTGGCTGAGCTTACTTGTTAATGCACTGTGTGATCAAACTAGTGTCATATTTACCTAGGCAGTTAGATCCTCTAACCCTGTGGTCTCCAAAGTGCAGCCTGTAGGCTGGAAGTGGCCCTTTGTCTGTCTTTTTCTGACCCTTGAGGCACCATTCCATACTCTTATCCCAATGATGGTGCACTATTCCTAGCACTGACATCAGTGTTGGGGCGCTATATCTCCCACAGACACTAATGATAGGAGACTGAATATTCCTCCCACACACACTAATGATGGGGCACTATTCCTCCCACAGACACTAATGATAGGGGACTATTTCTCCACACAGACACTAATGATGGGGGACTTTTCCTCCCCTAAATATGAACAATAGGGCACCATTCCTCCACTGAAAGCAGCCACGTGGGCACTTTGCCCCCCAGTAGAATCAATGACGGGGCATTGTTTACTCCCACTGAAGCCAGGTTGATTTTTAATCCCACTGGCCACACTCTGGCCCCCCTAAAGCCTGAAGGACAGCTCTTGCTGCTGTCAATCAAATCCTGTGAGCCAAGAGCGGTGGATGGGGCCGAGCCATGCTGTGTGTGTCTACAAACAAACACAGCCCAGCTCAGAAGCTAGCCCGCATGTGTGCCACCATAAGAAGCAGCTTCCTATAGTGGCATATGGACTAGAGCAGTAGCCAATATTGCTGGCGGGGGACCCCCGAAGAGGAGATTTGGGGACCATTCGGTGCAATACCATTGCACAAAGCAGGTAAGTATAACATGTTTGTTATTTAAATAAAAAAATTAAGTTGACTGCTAGAGTTTAGTTCTGCTTTAAGTAGATATTTTCAGTGCCTTGTAAAAGTATTCATACCCCTTGAAATTTTCCACATTTTGTCATGTTACAACCAAAAACATATATGTATTTTATTGAGATTTTATGTGATAGACCAACACAAAGTGGCACATAATTGTAAAGTAGAAGGAAAATGATTAATGGTTTTCATTTTTTTTTTACAAATAAATATATCAAAGGGGGGCGTGCATTTGTATTCAGCCCCCCTGCTTTAATACTTTGTAGAACCACCTTTCACTATAATTACAGCTGCAAGTCTTTTTGGGGATGTCTACCAGCTTTGCACATCTAGAGAGTGAGATTTTGGCCCATTCTTCTTTGCAAAATAGCTCAAGCTCTGTCAGATTGGATGTAGAGTGTCTGTGAACAGCAATTTTCAAGTCTTGCCACAGATTCTCAAATGGATTTAGGTCTGGAGTTTGACTGGGCCATTCTAACACATGAATATGCTTTGAGCCAAACCATTCTATTGTAGCTCTGGCTGTATGTTTAGAGTCGTTGTCCTGCTGGAAGGTGAACCTCCACCCCAGGCTTAAGTCTTTTGCAGAATCTAACAGGTTTTCTTCTAAGATTGCCCTGCATTTGGCTTCATCCATCTCACCATTAACTCTGGCCAGCTTCCCTGTACTACACTATCTGGGAATCCCTTTCTTTTATACACCTCAAGGGAAAGCCTGGGGTGGACCCCCAGATTACAACATTTATCTAGAAGAGTCATAACATCTACCCTGGGAAATCACCGGGCTCAGGGGAGAAGGATCTTTGGAGGGGGTCGTAGTTCGTGGTCCGAGAGAGACATTAGCTGTGCTAGCCCTGGGAGAACTTAGCTAAGCGATTGGAGTTTCACCAAGATCACCCACACATGCTGTAACCTTACAGCAGTTAGGTGAGAGGCCAATCAGCACAGAGGTGTCACTGTGGTTGCTTGTTTTGCACGTTTCATCACTCAACATTTGCTCGTCATTATTTATGTTGGACTGATTTCAGAATTTACCATGTGCATCATCTATTGAATCGCCTGCACTTATTATTAATATATTTTTCTCACTTATATATCAATCTTTTCTGCTAAGAGGAACTGCCACACCTCCCTGTATGTTTATTCAAGTTTATCTGCGAGATATCACACTATGTATTTAAATATATGGAATCAGTGACGGTGCGTCCATAGAGGGCGCAGGAGCGCCGTCCCCTCTCTCCTGCACCCGTCAGTCTCCAATAGATAGATTCATGCATTGCATCTATTGTCGCCGCTGCTGCCCCCTATTCAGGTGTCCGGCCCCTTGTTTCGGACGTGCCTGATTAGAGCTGTCAGCTCTAATAGGCGTCCTGATTAGAGCCTTGGGCTCTAATAGGCTTTCAAATTGGTAAACAGCGGATGCACTGCTGTGCATTCACTGCTTACGTAGTGCTGTGTTAAAGAATCAAGTAAATCGCTTCCCTAACACTGACCCGCCTCTCAGCCAATCAGGTGCACCAGGTCTGGTTACCTGTCACCTGATTGGCTGAAGCTACAGGTGCTGTGATTGGACACCAGGCGTCCAATCATAGCAGAAGAGGACAGGAGAAGACATTGAGGACTCGGAGGACAGCGCTGACCCAAGACAGGTAAGTGCCAGGTGGGGGGGGCAAACCGGCGGCAGTTGATGAGGCAAACTGACGGAAATTGATAGGGCAAACTGGCGGCAATTGATGGGGCAAACTGGCGGCAATTGATGGGGCACACTGGCAGCAATTGATGGGGCACACTGGCAGCAATTGATGGTTTACAGTAGCTGCGTTTGATGGCACAGTGGCGGCAATTTATGGGTGCAGTGGCTGCGTTTGATGGCACAGTATCTGCGCTAGATGGGCACAGTGTCTGCCTTTGATGGCACAGTGTCTGTGCTTGATGGGCACAGTGGTTGCGCTTGATTGCACAGTGGCAGCATTTAATAGGCACAGTGGTGGCAATTTATGGGTACAGTGGCTGCGTTTGATGGCACAGTGACTGCGTTTGATGACACGGTGGCTGCGTTTGATGACACGGTGGCTGCGTTTGATGGCACAATGGCTGCGTTTGATGGCACAGTGGCTTCGTTTGATGGGCACAGTGGCGGCAATTGATGGGCACAGTAGCTGCCTTTGATGGGCACAGTGAGGGTGTAATTGATGTTTATTTTTTTTTTCAGTTTGTTTGCGCCCCCTAAAAATTTTGAGCACCAGCCGCCACTGTATATGGTGTCTCACAAAAGTGAGTACACTCCTCACATTTTTGAAAATATTTTATTATACCTTTTCATGTGACAACACTGAAAAAATGACACTTTGCTACAATGTAAAGTAATGAGTGGACAGCTTGTATAACAGTGTAAATTTAATGACCCCTCAAAATAACTCAACACACAGCCAATAATGTCTAAACCGCTGGCAACAAAAGTGAGTACACCCCTAAGTGAAAATGTCTAAATTGGGCCAGTGTCAATATTTTGTGCGGCCACCATTATTTTCCCAGCACTGCCTTAACCCTCTTGGGTATGGCGTTCACCAGAACTTCACAGGTTGCCACTGGAGTCCTCTTCCACTCCTCCATGATAACATCACAGAGCTGGTAGATGTTAGAGACTTCCATTTGAGGATGCCCCACAGACGCTCAATAGAGTTTAGGACTGGAGACATGCTTGGCCAGTCTATCACCTTTACCCTCAGCTTCTTTAGCAAGGCAGTGGTCGTCTTGGAAGTGTGTTTCAGGTTGTTATCATGTTGGAATACTGCCTATGTCCCAGTCCACGAAGGGAGGCGATCATGCTCTGCTTCAGTATGTCATAGTACATGTTGGCATTCATGGTTCCCTCAATGAATTGTAGCTCCCCAGTGCCGGCTGTAGGCAAGACACACTTGTCTTTGTACTACTCACCTGGTTGCTGCCACACACGCTTGACACCATCTATTTATCTTGGTCTCATCAGACCATAGGACATGGTTCCAATAATCCATGTCCTTAGTCTGCTTGTTTTCAGCAAACTGTTTGCAGGCATCATCTTTAGAAGAGGCTTCCTTCTGGGACGACAGCCATGCAGACCAATTTGATGCAGTGTGCGGCGTATGGTCTGAGCACTGACAGGCTGACCCTCCACCCCTTCAACCTCTACAGCAATGCTGGCAGCACTCATATAGTCAGGTCCATAAGTATTGGGACATCGACACATTTCTAATCTTTTTGGCTCTATACACCACCACAATGGATTTGAAATGAAACAAACAAAATGTGCTTTAACTGCAGCCTTTCAGCTTTAATTTGAGGGTATTTACATCCAAATCAGATGAACGGCGTAGGAATTACAACAGTTTGTATATGTGCCTCCCACTTTTTAACCTCCCTGGCGGTATGATTATTTCGGATTTTAGGTGCTGAAAGCGGTACCATTATTTTTGCATGGAAATGTGGCGTTTTATATTGTAGGCCTGTAATTCTTAGGAATAACTCACTGAAATCTGTCCAAACAAGAGTCTAGTAGACATCCCGGGTATGATAAAGTTTGAAACACAAAATCATAAATTATAATATAATAAATAACTATAAATAATAACAAATAATAATATAATAGTAATAATACTTTTTATTCAATAAAATTTAGTAAATAATATAAATCAAAAACACTGACATTTTTTTTGGCCAAACAAGAGTGCAATATTAGTAGTCATATTGCTTTAGTAAACGTCTCGGGTATGGAAAATTTAAAAACAGGGTACAGCACAAAGTCCGACGTCACAGTCAGGACAGTAGAACCGGGTTTCTTTTCTTATTTTCCTTCCTGTGTCGTCACGTTTAGAGCAGCAAACCACACACATCCTTGTGGGTGCTGCCTTCTTTTCCGTTGGTGGAATGTGGTCCATAAAGTGTCGACCTGTCAGGCGTTCCGGGTTCACAACACCAGCAGCACGACGTCCAGATCTATTTACAGTGGTTGGTGTTTGGTACTTGAGAAATATGAGTTCGGCAACTTTGCAAACGAAGTCTGCATGAATCACAGGCCTGTCACTCTTTTTTTTTTTAGAAGAATGAAAGCGTTCCACAGGCACTGTTCAAGAAGATGCCTGAAGATTTTTTTGTACTATTTTTTTTGTTGCTTTCTCATAGCAGGATAAAAAGTCATGGCCTGGTCAGCTCTGTCAACACCTCCCATGGTGTTGTTGTAGTCCATTACGAGTTGAGGTTTCATTACGTCTTTTCCACCTTTTGTATGTACCATGAGAGTAGAGGTGTTGTGAATGGTACTCATTAGGCACACATCTTTTTTATCGCGCCATCTTAGTGCCATCATTTTGCCTTTGTGCCAGGCAACTATTTCTCCTGCCTTGAGCTTTTTATTGCCAAAGGTTGGCGGCATGTCACGCCGGTTAGCTCTCACAGTCCCGTATGCATCCGTCTTGTGTTGTAGAAGGAACTCATAGAGTTCTGGAGAAGTATAAAAATGATCTGTGGTTACACAGTACCCCTGATTCAGCAATGGCTCAATCAAAGTGAGAACAGAAGTGGTTGCCATTCCATATTGACTGAATCTGTTGTTGAATGTGGTCCCTTTCCCGGTGTAAAGGACCGAATTCCATATGTAACCAGTGCTGGCTTCACAGAGCATGAATGATTTTATGCCAAATCGCGCTCTCTTAGATGCGATGTACTGTATCCAGCTTCCAAGTCTTCCTTTGTAGGCCATTAGACTTTCGTCGATACTGACGTCTCTGTCTGGTACATAGGTCTGCTGCAAATGTTTCAGAATAATTTGATATAGGTCCCAAATCTTTTTCAGTTTTGGAGCTGGATGAGAAGTCTCATCAAATTCTTCATTATTTTGAAAATGAAGATATTTCATTATGAGAGAAAATTTGTATTCCGACATGATGGTGCCAAAAAAGGAGTGGCTAATATTTTGTTGGTTGTCCAGTACCACTTTTGCAGGGATTTCCCCACCACTCCCTGGAGAATAATTAGGCCCAAAAACTTCCAGATTTCCTCCTTGGTCACTGGTTCCCATTTTCTGCTCCTTGAAAACCTCTGAGGTATAGCAGCTTGTTGCTCCTGGTATCGGTTTGTCTCCATAATAATTCTTTCTATGACTTCATCAGTCAAAAAGAGTTGGAGGTATCCCAAGGGGCTGTCATCTTCAACCTCCACTTTGATACCAGGCGCTCCGGTAAATGGGAACCTTGGGGGCGCTGTGTGCTCCGTACCGCAATCAATCAGGCACCAAGTCCGCACATCGCTGGGCACAGTCGCAGGATCATCGCTGAAATCGCTTTCCGTGCCTGATGACAAACTTCCCCATGAATCGCTATCACTCACTTCTGCAAGCGATTCTGTCTCGCTGTCGCTGTTTTCCGGCAGGTCATATGCCGCTTTTGAGGTTGAAACGCACTTTTTTGATGCCATGGTCGCGCTGCAGTTTCCAGACAGAAAGTACAGTAAAACTGCAGGCAGGGGCACTGGACAAAGCACTGGGGGGCAATCTGAGGTCAATTTTATTTTATTTTATTTAGTAATGTAATCCAATAGAATTACAATGTGTCAGTGTGTTTGTGCTTTATACATTTTGAATTTGCCGCCGGTTCCACCCCCTGCGTCGCTCGCAGGGAATGGAAGCCAGGGCACACAGTGCATCAGGCGGAAGATCCGGCCGCCGAACACAGCGGGAGAACATCGCGGGATCCCGGAGACAAGGTAAGTCACGTCTTCCAGGATCCAGCAATGTGATCCCGAGTCTGGCTCGGGGTTACCGCTTCTGGTACTAAAATCTCACCCCGAGCCAGACTCAGGAATACCGCTGGGGGGTAAAGGGACCAAAAGTAATGGGACAATTGGCTGCTCAGCTGTTCCATGGTCAGGTGTGTATTATTCCCTCACTATCCCATTTACAAGGAGCAGATAAAAGGTCCAGAGTTCATTTCAAGTGTGCTATTTGCATTTGGAATCTGTTGCTGTCAACTCTCAATATGAGATCCAAAGAGCTGTCACTATCAGTGAAGCAAGCCATCAATAGGCTGAAAAAACAAAACAAACCCATCAGAGAGATAGCAAAAACATTAGGTGTGGCAAAATCAACTGTTTGGAACATCCTTAAAAAGAAAGAACGCATCGGTGAGCTCAGCAACACCAAAAGACCCAGAAGATCACGGAAAACAACTGTGGTGGATGACCAAAGAATTCTTTCCCTGGTGAAAAAAACACCCTACACAACAGTTGACCAGATCAAGAACACTCTCCAGGAGGTAGGTGTATGAGTGTCAAAGTCAACAAACAAGAGAAGACTTCACCAGAGTGAATACAGAGGGTTCACCACAAGATGTAAACCATTGGTGAGCCTCAAAAACAGGAAGGCCAGACTAGAGTTTGCCAAACAACATCTAAAAAAGCCTTCACAGTTCTGGAACAACAACCTATGGACAGATGAGACCAAGATCAACTTGTACCAGAGTGATGGGAAGAGAAGAGTATGGAGAAGGAAAGGAACTACTCATGATCCAAAGCATACCACCCCATCAGTGAAGCATGATGGTGGTAGTGTCATGGCGTGGGCATGAATGGCTGCCAATGGAACTGGTTCTCTTGTATTTATTGATGTGATTGCTGACAAAAGCAGCAGGATGAATTCTGAAGTGTTTCGGGCAATATTATCTCTCATATTCAGCAAAATGCTTCAGAACTCATTGGACGGAGCTTCACAGTGCAGATGGACAATGACCAGAAGCATACTGTGAAAGCAACCAAAGAGTTTTTTTAAGGGAAAGAAGTGGAATGTTATGCAATGGCCAAGTCAATCACCTGACCTGAACCCGATTGAGCATGCATTTCACTTGCTGAAGACAAAACTGAAGGGAAAATGCCCCAAGAACAAGCAGGAACTGAAGACAGTTGCAGTAGAGGCCTAGCACAGCATCACCAGGGATGAAACCCAGCATCTGGTGATGTCTATGCGTTCCAGACTTCAGGCTGTAATTGACTGCAAAGGATTTGCAACCAAGTATTAAAAAGTGAAAGTTTGATGGATGATTGTTAATCTGTCCTATTACTTTTGGTCCCTTAAAAAGTGGGAGGCACATATACAAACTGTTGTAATTCCTACATCGTTCACCTGATTTGGATGTAAATGCCTTCAAATTAAAGCTGAAAGTTAAAGCACATCTTGTTCGTTTCATTTCAAATCCATTGTGGTGGTGTATAAAGCCAAAAAGATTAGAATTGTATCGATGTCCCAATATTTATGGACCTGATTGTACATCTATTTCCCAAAGACAACCTCTGGATATGACGCTGAGCATGTGCATTCAACTTCTTTGGTTGGCTATAGCGAGGCCTGTTCTGAGTGGAACATGTCCTGTTAAACCGCTGTATGGTGTTGGCCACCCTGCTGCAGCTCAGTTTCAGGGTCTTGGCAATCTTTTTATAGCCTTGGCCATATTTATTTAGAGCAAAAATCCTTTTTTCAGATCATCAGAGTTCTTTGCCGTGAGGTGACATGTTGAACTTCCATTGACCAGTATGAGAGAATGAGAGTGATAACACCAAATTTAACACACCTGCTCCCCATTCACACCCGAGACCTTGTAACACTAACGAGTCACATGACACCTGGGAGGGAAAATAGCGAATTGGGCCCAATTTGGACATTTTCACTTAGGGGTGTACTCACTTTTGTTGCCAGCGGTTTAGACATTAATGGCTCTGTGTTGAGTTATTTTGAGGGGACAGCAAATTTACACTGTTATACAAGCTGTACACTCACTATTTTACATTGTAGCAAAGTGTAATTTCTTCAGTGTTGTCACATGAAAAGATAGAATCAAATATTTACAAAAATGTGAGGGGTGTACTCACTTTTGTGAGATACTGTATATTGTTTTTAACGATTTTGCAATTTTCGAGTTTATTTAATCTTTTTCACATTCATTTATCTCTAAAAGCGCAGCACAATACACTGATATATTATAATCTGGATACAATCAGCTTTAGATTCCCCAACAACTATGAAGTTTGAAGGACTACCTAAATAATCCACTCCATTTTTTTTCCAGCCAGGGCCTTTGAAATACTCTGTGTATGTGCTTGTACATTTAAAAGAGGCCATGCAATCCGATTGCAACTGGTTCCATTGGTTTCTTTAGGGCCTGTCCCCCATGGAAAATACTGTGGTAACACATGCACCACAAGGCATTTTAATGTGCATTCACTTTAAATGGGCTCTCAATGCAGTTAAATTTGATGCTGATACAGTATATTCTTTTTTTTTGCAGTGCACTGCAACACACAAGGGACATTTATCAACACAATTAGTTGCAAATCTTCTTCAGCACAGTCTCTAAGACAGGTTTACAGACCTTTGCATCTGCATTCCTAAGTGACCATTTGCAAAATTCAAAGACAGATTTATTAATGAAGATGAGACAAATTTCCACTCTCAACAGATGCATCACTAAGAAGTGGTCAGGGTCGGGATTCATTTAGCAAGTGCAAATGCTACTTTAGGGCAGCCAAAATGTGGAATTTATGATTCAGGTTGTAACCTGGTAATAAATCTGTCTTCCAATATTTCTCAGCGTCCCAGTTTAGCATTTTTTTGCCTTGCAACAGGATTGATAAATGTCACCCAATGTGCTTTGTGCTTTGGTGTCCTGCATTGCAGTTGCATTTTATATGTTGGGTGCCATTTAATGCAACATGGTAATGTGAATGATACCAGTCCCAACACTCTTTGGCAAATAGAAGGAGAAGAAATGGAAACGGTGACATATCTTATCTTCCTAGGCTCTAAGATGGTGACTGTAGCCATGAAATTAGGAGACGCTTGCTTCTTGAGAGGAAAGCATTGGCATACCTAGACAACATTATAAAAAAGCAGAGACATCACCCTACAAAATGCCATATAGTCAAAGCTATGGTAGTCCTAGTAGTAACCTATGGCTGTGAAAGTTGGACCAAAAGGAAGGCTGATGCCGAAGAATTGATGCTTTTGAACTAATTTGATGGAAAGAAGATCAAACCGGTCATTCCTGAAGGAAATCAACCCTGAACATTCACTGGTAGGATCCTGAAGCTGAAACTCGAATACTTTGGCCACCTAATGCAACAAGAGGACTCATTGGAAAAGACCCTGATGCTGGGAAACATGGAAGGAAAAGGTAGAAGAGGACAACAGAAAACAAGTTGGATAGATAGCATCATTGAAACTTTGAACATGAAAATAAGCAAGCTTTGGAAAGCAGTGGAGGACAGAAAAGTCTGGTGCGCTATCGTTCATGAGGTCATGGAAAGAGTCGGACACAACTAAACGACTGAACAACAACAATGTTAATGGTCCCTTATTACATAGACATTTGGATTGCCTATGTGTTCAGGGTTATGCTATGGAGCATTCAAGAGAGAGGCACATGCAGACACCCTTCAAGCACTGGTTTATGTTGGGGGTTACACAACAGAGAGAATATAGAGGACAATAATTTATAACTGCTCAATCACCATTTCTCCTGGGCTTTTCTGGCCATGGGCATATGTCTATAGCTAGCTTTAGAGTGACGCTTACCTTTAATTTTCATAACGGTATCATCTAGTACGTATACAAGATCATATTTTCCACCAATGTTTCCAGAGACTGCGTAATGAGTGCCATACATTTCCAAAAAGGCAAAATATTCTGCCTTGTCATAAAAAAATGGCAGGTTGTTCAAATCATCAATAAAAGTTGGGGACACAACAAAACCCCGAGTCCTCATCTGAAATGTTGCCAGCTGTATATTTCCTGATATCCGCAGGAATTTTTTAGTCTGTAGAAAAAAGACAAATATTTCTTTATTGTATTTAAAAAAAACACTGGTACTGTAGTAACAAACATAATGTTGTAGAAGAGGGCGTTGATTGTGTACTTACGTGGGTCCTGGTTCTCCCATTAAAGTAAAACTAAACGCAAAACATGTTTCTTAATTTTGGATAGTGTAAAGCTGGATACACACTATCCACTTGTGTTGTTTGATATCCTTTAGATCTACCAAAACCATGTAGTGCAAGGGCCTACCTGATTGCAAACAAATTGAAACTGTTAAGGTTTGACCTCATATTATATGGTTTTGGTAAATCTAAAGGAAAAAATGTAAAGAAAACTGTATAGTGTGTATCCAGCTTAAGGGAGGGTTAGAACCCCCATTTCTTTTTTTGCCATCTGTGTGTAGGCAGGGGCTAATAGTGTCCCCTTTTTTGGCTCCTCCTGGTACTGCCCCAGGAAGTAAGGTCATAGCTCTGCCCTTCCTGACAGGATCCTAAAAAAATTGGTAAGTGGTGCTTAGCTAGAGAGTGGAAGTTGTACAGAGAGAGAGGCAGCATAATGGAGTAATGCAGTCGTTTGCCCGTAGTGGGCATTCCCTGGAGTTGGGCTAGTTGCTGTAGTACAACCCTGACAGGAGACTTTTATTATGCCACTGAAGCTGGGTACAATGGTTTTGTTATATTGCCTGTGAAGAGATGTTGCTATCTTCAAGTGTAAGCTACAAGTGCTGAATATATGGTATTAAAGTATGAGCTTTGCTTCTGCCTGGGGCGATATCATTAAAGAGGATCCATGATACCTGTATGAAAGAGTATAGCATGGGCCAGTACATGAGCAGGGTGCAGGTGGCAAGATGGGTATAACTTTTGTTACATTGCACAAGTGTTGATTTACAGGATCCTAAAGAGAACTTACAGTATCTAGTGTAAACCTGCTTGGGTTGGAAGTGGTCATGATCAGGTCAAGAAGTCACCTGTCTGGCACTGAAGAGCAGACCCCTCTACAAAGCGACTGCAACACATGTCAGATGACCTGGGCCTCTATGTGAAATGGGCCCCAGGTGTGACTCCCAAAGCCCTGATCTGAAACAACAGAGAATATGTAGGGTCCTGTGAAGTGAATATTCCTGACTGTTCATGGGGCTTTGCTATAGGTGATCAGGGGGATGGTCTAGTGGAAGTTTACAACCCAATATCTGTACACGAGTGGCAGATAATGCATTGCCTTGAAAAAGTATTCTACCCCTTGAAATTTTCCACATTTTGTCATGTCACAACCAAAAACTTAAATGTCTTTTATTGGGATTTTATGTGATAGACCAACATAAAGTGGCACATAGTTCTGAAGTAGAAGGAAAATGATAAATGGTTCTCAAATTTTTTTACAAATAAATATTTGAAAAGTGTGGTGTGCATTTGTATTCAGCCCTCTGAGTCAATTCTTTGTTCTTTTTGGGGATGTCTCTACCAGCTTTGTACATCCAGAGAGTGACATTTTGCCCATCTTTCTTTGAAAAATAGCTCAAGCTTTGTCAAATTGGATGGAGAGCGTCTGTGAACAGCAATTTTCAAGTCTTGCCACAGATTCTCAAATGGATTTAGGTCTGAACTTTGACTGGGCTATTCTAACAAATGAATATGCTTTGAGCCAAACCATTCCATTGTAGCTCTGACTGTATGTTTAGGGTTGTTGTCCTGGGATTGGATCCCATGCTTAAGTCTGTGTGACTAAACTATTGGGGCGTGGCTGTACGGCAATCATCTACGTGTGACGCAATACGCTGTGACATGACACGCTGCACCAGGAAGCGGGGGCTCAGTTCTGAGGAGCGGGTGAGGCTGTCATCAACTGCCGCACACCTTGGGTCCGCCGCGACTGCAACACATTGGTTTACACTGCTTGGATTGTTCTTGCTGTGGAATTTTTCTCTGCTTGATGTGATTTTGTATTATAGAGTATATACACGTTGAGACCCTGGATGCTAACGGTGGGAGTTCAGAGGTTATTATTCACCCCCTTATGTGTGGGTCAAGGCGATTTTAGCCGAACACGATAGTGTGAGGCAGAAAGAGCTGGTGAGTGCGTTTCTTAAAGGGGAGTGGAGTCACGGACACGGAGGTGTGGTGGAAGAATAATAAAGCAGAACTTCCTTCCTTGTTTTTTCACGTCACTGTTTTACACATTCTTTTTGAGATTTCTTATGGACTTTTGTTATATTATCAGATATTTTGACTGTTCACTTTAGAATTTTTGATATTCCCTTTTGGTTACATAGTTACATAGTTAGTAAGGTTGAATAAAGACACCAGTCCATCCAGTTCAACCTGAGTGAGTGTGTGTCTACAACCCTGACCCTTGTCCCTAACCCTGTACATCGCACACTCACATCAGTCCCTACCCTCAATCCAAGGTCCCCATTCATATACTAGGGCCAATTTTGGACAGAAGCCAATTAACCTACCAGCATGTCTTTGGAGTGTGGGAGGAAACCGGAGTACCCGGAGGAAACCCACGCAGGCACAGGGAGAACATGCAAACTCCAGGCAGGTAGTGTCGTGGTTGGGATTCGAACCAGCGACCCTTTTTACTGCTAGGCAAGAGTGCTAACCACTGCACCACTGTGCCGCCCAACTTGGTTCACTTGTCACAGGTCACCAGAGCACCAATCACTGTTTATATACCCGTCAGGTTTTTCACCCTTGGTGGTTTACGCAATAGGTGTCATTAACCTTGAAATTATCATATTCCTTAACATTATACACACTTGTTTTTTTCTTTGTGTGCAGGAGTTCATTAGTTTTAGCGCCACTATTTTTTTCACTTTTTTTTTTTCACTGTTTTGGGGCTGTCGATATAACAGAGAATTAAATACTGTCCACACATTTGTTTATGCCAAGTGGCCACATTAGGATTCAGTTCTGATCCTTTCAAGAGCGCAGTGTTGGTATTATAGGGGCGGGCGGATTACCTGTACACCATCTGGTTTGAATTTCTTCTAAGATTGCCCTGTATTTGGTTCCATCCATCTTCCCCTCAACTCTGACCAGCTTCCCTGTCACTGCTGAAGAAAAGCATCCCCCCAGCATGATGCTGCCACCACCATGTTTCATGGTGGGGATGGTGTGTTCAGGGTGATGTGCAGTGTTAGTTTTCTGCCACATATAGCGTTTGCTTTTAGGTCAAAAAGTTCAATTTTGGTCTCATTTGACCAGAGCACCTTGTGTGTCCCCTACATGGCTTCTCACAAACTGAAAATGGGGTTTTATTTCATTAATGGCTTTATTCTTGCCACTATTCCATAAAAGGCAGATTTGTGGAGTGCACACCTAATAGTTTTCCTGTGAACAGATTTTTCCACCTGAGCTGTAGATCTCTGCAGATCTACATCCCATGATTAAGTCTGTGTGACGAATCATGTCGGGGCATGGCTGTACGGCAATCATCTACATGTGACGCAATACGCTGTGACATGACACGCTGCACCAGCAAGCGGGGGCTCAGTTCTGAGGAGCGGGTGAGGCTGTCATCAACTACCGACACCTTGGGTCCGCCGCGAACGCAGATTTTTCCACCTGAGCTGTAGATCTCTGCAGCTCCTCCAGATTTCTCATGGACCTCTTGGCTGCTTCTCTGATTCTCCGACCACTAGGTTTTCAGAGCTCAGTGAGCAAAGAGCTGCAGACTGTCAGTCAGTGCTCTCTGCTCATCTCCCTCCTTGCTCATTGGAACGCTGAGCTGTGGAGGGGGCAGAGCAGGCCGTCGCAGGCTCTCATCGGTCCATGGAGAGGCTGAGCTGGGTGTCAGTCCAGGCACCTGGCGGATCCAGACTTTATTGTCTTGATGATGCGGTGCCTGGACTGATATCTGTGACGTCAGCAGAGAGCAGAATTCAGCCCGATCTCTGCTGAAAACGGGTCACAGGAGTGCAAAACGAATTGCACTCCCGTGATCCATAGGAGAAGTCCAGCCAAACGAGCTTTGGCTGGACATAGGATGCATTAAGGTGAAAAAACACGA
Source organism: Lithobates clamitans (assembly GCA_037952925.1). NCBI lineage: Eukaryota > Metazoa > Chordata > Amphibia > Anura > Ranidae > Lithobates > Lithobates clamitans. Next base: position 3,092,296 of record JBBGZY010000453.1, on the reverse strand, counting down.
GGGTTTACAACCCCTTTAAGAGCTTTATATCCTCCCGCCTTCACACTCAGGTTACAAACCAGAGAGAAGACCACAATAGTGGTCAGAAGTGACATCACCAGGGGGCGTGGCTTAGCAATGGCCGGATAAGGACGTGTACTGGGGGAGCTCCCTGCCTGGCCCGACTTATACCGGCCAAAAGACCAGCTTAATTACATGTGGGCATGGCATGAGCACCCCTAAACGCTACAGGACCAGATCGATCACACGAGGGACTCGATTCCTGATACCTCAGCTTTGTATCCAGTGGTATTTCAGAGGCAGACAGGAACGTTCTCCGGGCACCATTGTGTCTGCACCATGTGCAGCACGGGCAGAAAGAGCTATCGTTATGTCTCAGGCATCTGTCCCTACACTATCCCCGGACCCAGCCCACCTCACAGGGACCTTGGCCGCTTTCTGATCGGAGCCGGGCGGCCCTGCACACAGTCAAAGCCGCCTGGATGATGACCTCCACGCCATGCTTCAGGCCCTCCCTACGAGGGCAGACATGGAGTGTGGAGGAAGCCCACAGCAGGGACATACAGGAGGTAAAGACAGAGCTGCACACGATCACTGACCGAGTGAGCGCCGGAGAAACTTTAAGCTCCGCTTTGGAAACTCGGGTTCTGGCTCTAGAACGGGTGCACGAATCCCATACCATGGAGGCCCAAGAGATGCAGCTCCACTTAGAAGAAATGGAGGACCGTAGCCACCGCAACAATCTGCTCCACTTAGAAGAAATGGAGGACCGTAGCCACCGCAACAATCTGCGGCTGCGGGGGATTCCAGAAGCTACGGGGCCTGAAGACCTTGCAGAGACAGTCACAGCCATAGTTCACGGATTGCTGGAGACCCCACCACCCACTTTGGAAATTGATAGGGTGCCCCGCACCCTGGGCCCAAAACCCACGGATCCCGCAAGGCCCCGTGATATGCTGTGCCATCTACACTGATACGCCCAAAAGGAGATTATCCTATGCAGCGCCTGGGAAAATGGAGAAATCGATTTTGATGGAGCACATATCCAGATACTCCCAGATATTTCCAGAGCCACACTGCAACGTCGCGCTATGCTGAAAACGGCGCTGGAAACTGCTAGACGTCAGGGCTGCACTTACAGATGGGGATATCCTCTGGCGGTAATATTCCGCTTGGGTCAAGCTTCGTTCACGCTGCGTACGCCAGCAGACCTCCCAGCCTTTTTCACCTTTTTGGGAATTGACCCAATCCAAGTGCCAAACTGGCTAACAAAAATCCCGAGACCAACAGGCCGTTCAGGCCCAACTACGAGCAGACCTAACCAGCCTGCTCGCTCTCAGAGACTCCGGGGACATCCCCGCGCCTCAACTAACAACAGGTCACGTGAGTCATGAGTATACTTCTTTTCTGGTCACCAAAGACTATCTTGCAGGAACTGGTAACATGACACTTTTAATGTTAAACCCCACAGACTGATTCCCACCTGACACCCTCTATTCCCAGACTGCCAACCTGCCACCCCAACACGGAGACCTGATGGAGGAAAGATGTCTTCATGCCCTGACTTGGGCGGAACGCCCTGTTGTCTCGCTTATATCTCCCCCCGTGTTCTTCATGACGAGATACCCGCACCGTCCCCTAGAATGAGACGTATCCAATCGAGGCACTACCCGAGAACCCCGGGGTGCAGACTGGGCTCTGTTTTCGAGTTCTTTGTTATATAGTTGCCCTAAGATGCACCCTCCGGAACGACGGGGACGGTGACGGGAAGACCCTCAACCCCTCGCCCATCAGGCAAAACATAAACTGTTGCAACTCAGGGATTCTTTCCACCAGAACATTTGGTATACCTCTACTTTATCGAAGGAGGGCTGTCAACACACAACGTGCTATCTGAGTAGCCTAAACTAACGTACACCTATTCGCAGGACAATACCAGATTATGCCGCACCACAGTTGTCTAACTTGTCCCAGAGCCCTCTCTCTCATCACCTTTAAACCTGTCCGCTACCACAGGCAAAGTCAGCACTCTTGTCGAAGGGGCGGTAAGATTGTAATACACCTGATACCTACACCTGATACCAATGAGCGACCGCAGTTGTATGCTATCTATTAGGATGCGACTGTGAGTGTCCTATGAGGATATGCCGGACAGTAAAATGATGGGAGGGGATTCTTCCTCTAGTACACGATTGATACCTAGTGGGGTTTTATTCGGTAGTAGTGCTGACTTAGCTCTGGAGGAGCAAATCTGGGAACAGACACTTACATGGGGGATGTTTTTGCTTTTGTTGTT